>MU157881.1:0-202897 GCA_015657495.1 Crepidotus variabilis | reverse complement strand
AACGGGCAACGAGATTTTGCTGTGGCACAAACGTGGCCTTGCGTGCTTGCGTGACCCGCAGATTTTCGCAAGTACAATTAACACCACGCAAGTTGGGTAATGTGTATTGGATTATCTGCCTAAAACAGTCCGCGTCAGCTGTAAACAGCTATATTTTATTGAATACTGATATTTTTTGTACTTTCTACGCCTATGTACGAATAGGAGAACTCACTTTAGGCGCTCGTTTTCACTTTCCCGTGGGCCGTGACTTAGACGCTCTGCGACGCCTCTTACCGAAAGTCTCGAGGTAATACTCTCTGTCGCAATAAATATACAGAAGATAATATTAGGACTGCTGTCACAAAGTCCGTCATTGAATAGATCTTCATGTCAGGAAACATCATGATAAAACATGTATCATCCAATGTCAAGTGGTGACACCGCCTTTTGTTACTTCAAGGTACAGCTTTGGCAATTAGAAACAATGTATGGGAGGACCTACTAGTAGTATAAATTTTGAACAATACTGATATCTATCAAGGTAAGCAAGTTACCTTAACGTTACGCAACTCAAACGCAGATCACCCGCAATATTCACGCAAGCTCTTGCAACACCACGCAAGACTCGCAGTGTGATGCAACTGCCATGCAACCATCACGCAACCACCACGCAACCACCACGCAACCACCACTCAGACTCCTTCCCAGTCCAGGGGGTCGCGCGTTATCTTATCTTATCGTGCTTATGTAAACTACACTTTTGTTACGCCCCCCTTGGACTGGCAACACTTGCAAATGTGGCTGTGCTGGTTGATGACGCGACAGCGCTGGCCACTCTGCCTACCTCGCGATAACTGCGAGGCTGCTTGTAGATAATCGTACATGTAATGTATGGCTAAAATTGATTCTTCATCTATAATGGCCACGTATGCTGTCTTTTCTGACTCAACAGATGATATTCTCAACCACTTGGAGTCAAAAAATCTAACCATTCCAACCTTCATCAAACGAGTTCTCCAGCGCGAGAATGGCTGCCCAACACGCCAGCTAATCATTGACACAGCACCGGAACTATGCCAAACTCTTTATGCAGCAGCACCCAGCAACATTTTCTCTTGGGCCTTTGACCTTGTGACCGAGGTTGTGTGTGGAGAGGTTGTGAAATTGACTGGCGCTCATGAAGGTTTACACTTCAACATGTCGAAGGCAACGTCGCGTTATCTCGAGGGGTCATTTATGCAGGAAGCGGCAGCAAAAATGGAGGAGAAAGGTCCTTGGTTATGGCGACTTGTTGGATCCTTGCTTGATTCAAATCCTCGCCGGCGGCGTGTTGAAGGTTCAGATCGACGGGATGTCAGAACCTTGCAGGACCCGTTGGCAACGGAGGGCGATCTTGGGGAGATTGGGGGAGATTCAATGGAAATGGTAGTGGATAGTGACATTGAGGGCTCTTCAACATCGTCGATGGGTGTAGATGGACAAATAGAGCCAGAATCTGATGAACAGAACGCGCTGGAAAAACAGAAGCATGAGCCTAGAGATGGAGCACCGAACGCGAAGAAGAAACTCACAAAACGTCAGAAAAGAGCTGCAGAAAGGAACTCTGCACTTTTGCTTATTGTGAGTAGCGCATCGACAATTGTTTTTGCGTCATAACTCGAACAGTGACTTGTCTAGAAATCAGTCGTTACCATCAGTATATTTCTTCAAAGTACCAACGAAAATTGCAACTACCTGCAGAGTATCCTCGGACTCTTCTACCATTCAACCTCGGTCCCAGAGAAGGTCATCGACATGCTTGCTCATGCTGGTTTGTCAGTCAGCCTAACATCAATCCAACGAGGTATCAAACGGTTGTCCAGGCAAGCAGACCAGAAGATTCGGGCCTCGGTGCAAACAATGAAAACGGCCTTCGCTTACGATAACTTCGACGTGAATTTTAGAACAGAACAACCAACTTTAGAACATACATCAACATTTGTCAGTGCGACGTCAGCAACAGCGATCCCCTTGTATGACATTGTCAACTCTCCCGAAAATATTCTTCGTTGTTCGCAGGCGCTTTGGATGAAGGATCCTTTAAACCCCTCCCCGCTGGCAATACCTATTCAGCTTGATGTCAGCGAGCTGCTGCAGTATCACAAAGAGAGCAGTACCCGACGAAATACCGCCACATTGAGTCCAAGGCTCATGGTATTTGCATGGCATATCCGCGACATTCTTATTCAACACCATCCTGCATTCAAAAAATTTAACTCAGTAAACGGACAGCCCGAAGAGGTAAACAAAATACCTTTACACAAAACGACACAGATTCCATGCCGCGCAATGGATATCAAGGAATCGACACCTGATGGCAACATTGCAGTGATGGACTGTTTGTTTGACCAAGGGGGTATCGGAGAGCCAGACGACGCAAACTTCAATTCGGAAAGAGATGTTGACATGAGCGAATTTGTCCTTTTCATTCATGGAGATCTGCTTACCAAAGAGCGCCTGGACTCTGTGCGCTTGTCTCGACGAATTGAAGCAACGCCAAAGCGTCGTTTCCAGTTTGTTGTATTTCTACCCGGCCTCTTTCACTTCAAAATGGCTTGCGCCGACGGTATTTGGCGCGACGAGATAAAGCCGGTGGAGTCTCGGAGTGACGAAAACTCTCTTTACAGCCACATAGGCATTTTACGGCCAAAAGAAACCGGCAAGTTTGTGTCCAAACCTGGCTTTCGACGGATGCATGATGCGATACATCACGATATTTGGGCATCAATTCTAAACTGCTGGGAGTATGAGGTCAAAACCAAGAATACGGACTGGTACTCACTCGACGTATATGCTGCATCAAAGCCAGAGTGGGAAGATCTTGTTGCACTGTCGGAAAAAATTGTGTCGACCTACGTTGGAACTCCGGCCATGGTTGCTAGGCTAAGAAGAAAACAAGACGAAGAGCGAGATCAGCGTTTTGAAAATCAGGTCTTGCGAAATCGGAAAGAATTACTCTACCTTGAGCTTTGCCATGCCATGAATGCGGGAGATATTGGGCGTGTGGAAGCAACTTTTCTAGATTGGGTTTACATTTTCAAAGCGACTGGGAAACATAAGTATGCATCGCAGATGCTCTCGTTCATGCTACATCTGCGCTATGTTTATCCAGAAAATGTTTCGTAAGTCGTTGTATTCTCTTCGAACAGAGTAACTGACCGGATATTAGCAAGACAATCCGAATGAATTGGCTGTGCAATCCAACCGGGAAAGAATTTGGTTTCCGTGGTATTGATTGGCTGGTAGAATTGAACAACCTGTACACAAAAGTAAGTGTGGCTTTTGTGAAATTGGAATATCTGACTCATCGTTGCGAAAAATCAGGTAATATATGGTGGTTCAAGTTCCAACCGCACCCTTAAACGTATTATTGATGAATCGGTACTCATTGAGCTGTTTCGGGACTGTCATCTGACCGTCGAAAATGGCTTCCATCTTGAACATCGAACCATTCGACATTCACCTCCGGATATGACCAAAACTATCAACCGATTGAAGCACTTCATCAATGAAAATAGACCTCATGTATTCACTCCTGGCCGGAAGGTTCATCACTGCACCCCCGACAGTGTCACAGTTGGCTTATCCGAGGTACTTAAAACAGGAATGGTAGATACTAGTGATGTTGATGAAGAAGAACATGAGATCGAAGGCGATGATCTTGCAGTGTGATGGACTTACAATAGCTAGTCTATAAATTCAGAATTATTTTGTGGTTTTTGCCTGCCTTGCCCTTTTCCTTTCGTCAATAGGCAACCATTGAGGGCAGGCTCGACTGCTTGCTGGAGAAAAGTGAGAAGGAATAATGCTCGCTGAAAGATGTAACATCTTACATATATGTCCTGCTGCTCCGCAGATCCTACATTTACGAGCGGCTCGGGTTGTTTGTTGAGCAGCAGGTTGCGTGTTCTCAGTTTCTGAATTTTTCGTCGCCGACTGGAATTTCGGGCAGGTATGGTTGTTGGCTGCGAAGAACATCAGTAAAAGCAACAGTCTCAGAGAAGTTAGCCGTAATACCAATGTGGCCGATGGCTCCACATGCGCTGCAATGTCGAACACGAGTAGTTTTTGAGATGCTTGGTACTGTACTGGTGGTGTTCTGAGAAACCGTACCTAGAGCAGCAGCCACCGCTCCATGGTTCTCGGATGTTGATGGTGCTGTGGTTGCTTGCGGCGGAGGTGGGTTTGGTGGAAGGGGCGGTGGATTGACAAGAAGAAAGTGTGCAACGGTTGTCAAAAGATTGTCACCGTACTTGTGAGCATATCGCCAGTTGGTCTGTGCTGCCAACATTTTGACATCTGGAAGTTTGGAGTGGTGAACAAGCAAGACTATTCTCTCCAGGATGTCGTCCGTCGCAATAAATAACGCCCCAAAGTAGTCATCGTCCCCAATCTCTTCTTGCTCAGCGGTCTTGGTTCGCCACTTGTCCAATTCCTGGAACAGCGCCCGATCGTGAGAGTCCATTGTATAGTTCTTAAATTTAAGCTTTCGTTTTGCGCGTGTAGCTTTGTGCGAGGGCTGAGCCAACGCCATCAAAATAAACCGATCTGGACAACAACCATCACAGCAGAGGCGTGAAGCGACTGGCACACAGCGGCCACAATCACATTCCCAAGGATCTATTCAGGTGGCTATCAGATTTAGTTTTGCATTTCGAGCAACGCCTCACTTACCCGCCAGATAATTCCCAAAGTATTTGTTCATGACTAACCTACGACAGTAGCCACGCTCACGGGCATTGATGAAAAGATCCATCACAAGAGACTCATAATGCTCTTCGGACTGTCCATATGGTGAAGGAAGCTCTAATGAGATCATATCCTTTGATACAAAAGGCTGAATCCAAGGTTCCTCCTCCTCACCGTAAGTGTCTTCATCGACCCCAGTATCCAACTCGTCCTCAACTTCTTCAGCCTCTGTGTTATTGTCTCGTTCATCCCGTTCCATCATGCCCAATGCGGTTGACTCATTGTCTCGCCGCTGTTTTTGCTTTTGCGGCCCAGGTATAACTTCATTCAAATTTCGTTTCCGCTTTCCAATGACCTTCTTTTTTGCATGGTCAAAATACTGGGGTTCAACAAGATAGATCCCGGTTGCTTCGGTATCACGCTGCCGTCCACCACGTCCCATTCTCTGCATCAATGTTGACAGTGATTCAGTATACCGGAATTGGACGACCAAATCAACATCAGGGAGGTCAAGACCCTGTACGCAATGTAAGTATTGATTTTCTCCTCCGTACGACAACTTACCATTCCGGCTGCATCTGTGCAGAAGAACCCCCAATATATCCCTGACCTAAGCCCAGTAATTGCTTCCTCTCGAAAAGCAGCACTCATTCCAGAGTGAAACCAAACAATCTTCTCTCGGAGATCCGGAGACAGACCAGCCAGGATCTCTCGTGCTAAGTCTGCTTCATGTTCCGCCTCTTTTCGTTTATTTGTGAAGATCATAAACTTAGATTGAGGTCCATCTTCTCCCCAGGCGTGAAGGCGGAGGATTCTTTCTAGGTCGTCGATCCCATTTGGGGAGTATTTCATCTCTTCAACCATGATGTGTATGTTCGGGCGGTCATTTGAGCAGCGAATAATGCGAGTTTTCTCCTTTTTCATCAAGAGCTTGGTCCTCACATCATTTAGCACAAGCTCCGGCATTGTGGCTGAGACAAGATGGAAGCGGACAGATGGCAGCAGCCACCGAAGCTGGCCTAAGTCTGCGTACTCTGGTCGGAAAGATTTTCCCCATTGGCTAACACAGTGAGCTTCATCAATGGATATATTGAAGAGGTGTGACATGAAATGCGAGGAGTTCCATAGCTTGTTGAAACGAGCATCCCTGAGGATTATTTCGGGACTGACAATGATAACTCTGTATTCAAGACGTTCCATATCCTATACATCCAGTAAGTGCTTATATTGAAAGCATATTGACATGTAGGTAAACATTACCTGAAAGACAGCATTACTCGCAGTTGTTCCGGTAATGTTCACAGCCTTGATGCCCAAACGACGGAGTTCTTCAATATTTTGGTCCCCAAGAATATTCAGTGCAGTGATTATGATGATTATCCCGCCCCCATTGAATAAGAGAGGCATCCAAAATGTCAAAGTTTTGCCAGCACCAGTTGGTGCGATGGTAATAACATCTGTTTGTTTGAGCTGTGCAAGCGCGTCGGCCTCTTGAAAAGGACACGGAATGACACCAAAGATGGAATTAACTTTTTCACGAAGGTTTTCAAGGGATGGGGCACTGAATTTGAGGCTGGACATTTGCAGAATGAAGACGGACAAAAAGAGTATTGTGGCTACACTGTCATTCAGGGGCTTTTACTAGCGCGTTCGGATAACCGTCAGCACAGCCACATTTGCAAGTGTTGCCAGTCCAAGGGGGGCGTAACAAAAGTGTAGTTTACATAAGCACGATAAGATAAGATAACGCGCGACCCCCTGGACTGGGAAGGAGTCTGTGCCAAAGCAGTTCGGGAATAGTATGGTATAGTAAGTAAAAGATCCAGGTATAACTAAAGCAAGAAGTTAACGAGAGATTGGTGAAGGAATGGAATGGTAGTATTGTTGTCTGTAAGAATAGAAGGACTCCACCAACTCGTGCCAAGAATGATGAGGTTACGAGGTACCCTGCCGAGTTTGCTTCAAGGTTGTCGCAATCCGCTTGATCGTGTCCTTCTCGTCTTCCATGTGCTGAAGCAGCATCCCATCCAGTTTCTTGAACGAATCTTGAGCTGTCTGGCTCATCACCACACCCCCGACCTTGGATGAGGATGGGCCCATATTTGCTCTATCCGCTGTGGCAGGTCTGGGGGGCTCTACAGGGCTGACACCTCCCGATCCTGAATCTGGTACCACATCAAATGCAAACGGCCCCGATGGATGCTCTTGCGCGTACTTGAAGAAGTCGTATGACGATGATGGCAGGTCACTCCTTCCTAGCTTAGTTGGTGTATTCGAGACCGGTTTCTTCGAATGTGCGTTGTGCCCAACCGGCGCCATACTCGGGCCCTGGTTCATACTGCCTCCAGGTCGGATATACGGAGTTGAAAAGTTGCCATGCTTCATAATCGATGGTCGGCTTGAAGACGAATGTGAAAAGCTCGTGCTTGTGTTCGGCGATGAAGCAGACGCAGCTCTTGCTCGTGGGTCAGAGAATAGCTTTGGTGGCGCGGTGATAACCTGGCCGCCATCACCATCTTCTTCATCTGACGACTCTAAGTCATCCATTGCGTTAGGTTGAGTTTGTATATCATCGAAGAAATTCGATGGCGACGTCGGTCCTGGTGCAGAATGAATCTTCACAGGCACATCTGTACTGCTTAAATTAAGTGCAGGTGGCACACGGACAGCTGATGGCTTCCTTCTCCGCTCAAGACTTCGTCTTTCATCGCGCCTACTGGCTGGCTCTTCAGGTAATGGCGGTGTCGTTGGTTCTGGTGCGTTGATCTCCAGTGTGGCTTCCTCCTCTTCATCAGGGTCGGCAGGTTGGGTACGACTTGAGTCAGAGCTGGGTGAAAAGGGTACAAACTGATTTCTCATCAAAGTTTGATAAGCTAGAGAACTTGTTCGAGGCGGAGGAGGAAGAGCGACATGCGCGAGAGAGCTTGACATCCGTGGAGGCGGTGACATGGCCGAATATCTTATCGAAGGACTGGTACCACGATCGAGGCTGAACCTTGATGGACCAGCATGGGGTTCCGAAAAAGCGCTACCTGGACGATTAAGGAGTTCTTGGAAGGCAGATGTTGTCGGCGAAGCAGTTGCAGAAGCTTGTGAATACTCCGATAATGAGGGTCGACTTGTCGCGAACGAAGGTCGAGGAGGAGCATCTTCATCAGGTGTCGAACTATCTCCATTCTCAATAATTGCTCTGCGAGACCCAGCAATCGTCTCGTAGCTCCCCCGAAGGGTATTAATCGACAGAGCTTGTGAATTCCGAGAGAAAGCAGGCATTGGGGGTATCAGTTCGTCTTGGCGTGATACCGCAGATTCGTAGCCCTCTGCAAGTTGAGGCGAAGAGTGCGTTCGCCTTAGGCTTCGATGGGATTCTTGATCACTGTATGATTGTGAGGCCGATGTGAACGACTGTTCGTTGTATGACGGGCTACTAGTGATCACCAAGTCGGTTTGCGACATTGATGAAGGACTCATGAAAACGCGTCTTGGTGCAGGGGCAAGTGGTGTCATTGGCCCCATCGGTGTATCAGCGCGTTGAGGAAGGTAGCTTCCTGGTCGAGAAGAGCTGTGCGAGGTGTTGAGGGTGAGTAACGTCGACCGTGTTTTTGGTTCGGGAATGCCTTGAGTGGTTTGACTCCGGGAAGAGTTCGGTCGCTTTTGCTTAGTAGGTGTTGATTCTATGATATCTATCATCGGTTGCTCGATAATTTTTTTCTGCAATGCTGCCGACTTAATGGCGGAAGTTGGCGAGGAAGAGGGCATTGTGGCGGGAGTGTTGGCGCGTGGTGTCTCCATGGATTTTGATCGGGACGGAGGTGTCGAAGTTCCCAAGATGTGAGAGAATGACGAGATATCTGGTGTGTTGTCGAGAGAGTGGTGAACTGCTTGCTGTAAGAGGGCTTTTCTCCAGCTATCCTCTGCGGGATCGTATGTATGAGACATGTTGGGAGGTAACCGATCAGCCAATACAGCAGCACCAACAGAGTCCTGAACCCCCAGACCGTGCAGTGCGGAAGCCTGGACCGCGAAGGGGTAAGATGGTGACGGCAAAGGTATGTCAACGGCGTCTGTCGGGTCAATTATGTCGTGAATGCCATTTTGCTTTCCCTTCTGCGATCCCTGGTTGTCTGGGCGAGTAGCACCTTTGGATTTGAGATCCTGCTCTGCTTGTTTTGCCGCAACCATGATATCTTCCACTTTCTCTCGAACAACGACTACTCGACCCCTAGGTGCTGAAGGCGTAATCGGGCTGGGTCCGCGAGAAAACTGGCCAGAGGGGCGTGGTTGTTGAGTTCTGACCGCGTAAGAAGCTGTAATGGAGTCGGACGTAGTTCTGAGCATCGGGGTAGGGAAATCTATACCAGAAGGCCCGGTAGGTGTAGGTGGCTTGGACTTCGATTTGCCCACTCGGAATATATCCAAAAAAGTTGGACTAGGCGACTTTGGCTTCTTAGACACGTCCGTGGGGGCGGGCCCAAAGTCGGCAGCGGAAGGTTTTGAATGTGCGGGTGGTAGGAAGTAGTTATTTTTGACGAGGAGACGAAGACGGTAAGCAACATCGTCGTTATCGTATTCGCGTATATCTTGTACTTCAGGTAGTGGTGGAACGTCCGGAATAATTTCAATGGGGTGCACGAATGACTGAGGGGTTGTCGGGGACTCAGGGCGAGAAATCGTCGGAGTTGAGGGAGGGTACAGTGATGAAGATGCACCTGAACGTTGTGTAGAGACAGAATCACGAACATTAGCCGTTGGTGTCAGTGCTGGATCCCTGGAAAACGCAGAGGGGGGTGGCCGGTATCCGGTGTCGAGGTGAGGTAGCGTCGGCGCCCTGCTAGGCTTAACCTTTGAAAACGGCACGAGACGCAAATTTAGCCCTGGATCGAAAACATAAATAAAAAAACACTTACCTGTCGCGCAGGACTTGGTGTAGATGGTGGTGGCTCAACTACCAGAGTAGGGTCCGCAGCCGTTCCGAGTTGTGATGATGCAGTGTCACTACTCAGACTGCTACCAAAGTCCACCGCTGGTTCTGGCGCCGCTTGTTGCCCTTGCTCCTGTGGTGATCTCGGTGAACGAGGGGGTTCCGCTGGAAGAGATATAGCTGATGAAAGAGACTGATCCTCTACAGGTTCTTGAGTGATGGTTCCCGCAAGATATGGAAGATCTGAGGAAATTGGCAACGAATCTAGTGGCGGTTCGATTGGCCGACCAGAAGCCCCCGTTACTGTCCTAGACCTTGAACGAGTCCTAGTCCTTGCCCTACGAGACAGAGAAACCCCGCTGGCTGAGGAAGCCACAGAACGGATTGAGGGAGGCCGTTCAGACATGTCGTTGCAATGAAAAACCAACTAAACAGAGACCTCAGCCGCTACATGTCAAATTGTCAGGGTCCAGTTCAAGGGGCACCACTATATTTTCCATTATATTAGGTAAGCTCACCAGTTCTCTCATTGTGCCACCAATCATGTCCTCATGTATGTTCCTCAAAGAGTATATTCTACGGTTTCTGACATTTCTTAATCAGTTCTACCAACATCTGCTGGGAACCTGGCTTACTGGCAACTTTTTGTGGCCGTAACCGCGCTTTTCAACACTGTTCAAAACTTCGTCACGGTCAAACTCACGCGTCGAGTTTACAACAATGTTCCCGAAAACTCTGGCCAGTTTCTTTCTCTTCTGCAGACGTATAAAGCTCATGAGCTCTCTAGTTACACCGCTTCAAGCACGAACCTTTGGTGTATGGACTTTAACGTCGGCTGTCATACGACTTTATGCGGCATACCATATCCACGACAAGAGGTATTTCCTGCCCTCGATTTCTCAGTCCATTCTAACTATATGTCTTCAAGTATTTATGATATGGCTTTTTTGACCTACCTCATCGCGTTCGGCCATTTTTCTTCAGAGTTCTTCATTTTCCGTACGTGCCAGCTGAGCACAGGTATCCTCGGCCCATTCGTCGTCTCAAGTGAGTTTAAATTTATCCTTTCAACACCGTGGTCCACGCCTGATCTGAACATGACTCTTTAGCGACCACCCTCATCTGGATGTTCTCTCAATATGAATTCTATGTGCGGCCATGATTGAGCTCGCGCATTTCCCCACAACCCCGCATTCAATGGGCTTGGTTTTGATGTCTAGAAACACATGCTCTATTTTCTGCCCAGTCTACCATCTGTCGGTGAAAATTTATTGATGTCACCAAGCCTCTTCGTCATCTCCGTGATCATTGTAAACTATTCCTCGTGAACTGAACAGTCATTCCGAGCCCGACTCCGACTCCGGCAAGTAAGCTAATACTTTGTTTGTCTCTAGTTCCTTCCGAACGCACGTTGCCGCAATATTATTCGATGGACTCTCTAATGACGATTTTCTATCCATTAAGGCGCCTCAAGTTGGAATAAAGCGGAGGCACTCTCACGTGTTAGTTTCGTGAGCTTGCTTTCTATGTGAACGGTCTTAGTTGTTATTCTTGGAGCTCCTTGGCCCGCCGACATTCTCATCTCCGTCTCTCTCTCTTGTCGTTGATTAAATTTGGCTTTAACAGAACTGCCATCTGACAGGTCCTCTCAAGGACCAACCCCGTTGTCCATCGAATGACCGACTTCGACCGCCTGTCAAACCAAGTGAATAGGCGAGAATCCCTAACTTTCGCCAATACACACTATGCGGCGGCCTTCTGACCACACGACCAAGATCTCTTTGGAAGTTCTAAGGAGATTTTGAGCCGAAAGCAAAGGCGTCATGTGGACTAAAAGTGACGCCAAACCTTACGATTCAAACCTGTCATTTGTTGTTTACATTAAACCAAATCAGCGTTGATCTTTCTCCAGGACTGATCTGGGGTTACGACACTTCTAGGTCTCTTTCTGACGGTACAATGCCGCAATCCCTCCAAGGAATCGGCGGGTTCTGACATTCAATATTGAGGTACGCATCCGTACCGGACTACCGAGCGACACACGCCACTCGCCAAGACTTTCTACGAAAGGCGCTTGGACTCGCGATGCTTGACACGATCATAACTTAGGATTTCATGGCGCGCCACTTCGTATTCACTCCGCTATTCGTCTCTTGGTGAGTGTTTGTTTATCTTGCTCTCGTGATCACGAAGCAGAAAGAAATTCTCTGACCTTTCCTCTTCATGACACTTGTATAAAAAGAGGTAGTATACCTCACTTCGGTGGAAACCCAGGCGCAAAGAACAAGTGCAACAATCAAGACGGCCATAAATGTTCTTCTGGGCTTTTCAGGTTGAATCGAAGGATTGTATTTCGCTCCATATTTCGATTCGGCATCAACTATGGCATATTGTTGATGCTGCGGAACATCATCTGAGTTATCACTGATATTTCTGTGAGCCTTCTAGAAGCACTCATTGTGGCTTGCTATCGACGACACCCGCGGATGCGAATCAACGGTGAAACTCCTCTTCAAGTCCTTGTACGAAAAGAATAGTTTTTGCAGTCATCTGTACATCAGTATTCAGTGAGCAATATGGTACAAACGGATGATTTTGTGGATTCACAACAGGATAGAAATGCATGTGCACGTAATTCAAGCACATATGATTTTTCTTTGGCACACCATTAAAAAAAAAAGCAAGTGAATGGTAGTCCAGCGAGTTACCGTGAGAGGTGCGTTACAGCAGACTGCTGGTGTCCATCGTAGACCTCACGTTGAAGTCCCAATGTTGAGAGCGTTATATGTGGCTGAATATGAGGTGCAGACCATGGATTTGGCGTGCCATCTCCGACGAAAGCCACAAGGAGGATGTTCAAGCCAAAAAAAAATCTTGGCTTCTCCTTAGCGTCAATACTTTGCCACTGAATGGCGCTATTCAACGGAGGTAAGCTTCAGTCAACGGCTTCGACGGCATCCTGGACGTTGAAAGGACTCTGCATGGTGCGGAGAAAATTAGAATCGAACCTCAAGGCACATACAACACAATCACAACACTGAACATAGGTAAGAATATCGTTGTTTATTCTTGTTCATTATGGTCAAAAATATGATTCACGTGAGTTATTAGTAGAACTGTCGCAGCCATTATTATACATGTGAAAGCGACACGAAAAGCTCACTGAGCCTGACATGTTCGACGCAACTCATCGGCGGAGAATTTGTCCAAAATTTCACGCTTGATTAGAGTACATTGTCAACAGCGTGAACTAGAAAGAAGGAAACTGAAACAAAAGTGTGAATTAGCATCAACATAGATACATCAAGACCCAGAGTACCTCCTCAGACTCGGACACCCCAATGGATTGCCAAGGACCACTTTGAGCGGAAGCAATGGGATCTTGTGTCTTTAGATCGTTAACAATACACATCCCAGGGAATGTATCGGATAGTGTTGGTAGCAAGAGTCTCAAGAAATGAAGGCTGAGCCTATCACATTTCTTCGGAGAGGTATCAGTAGACGCAGCAAATGAGAACGGGGCAGAGCCGCAAGTTGGATTTTTCGACATGAGCAGCAGTGGAACAGCGATCCTGCAAGCCACTCGGAATTAGAAGTTGTTGACCATCTTCCTATTGCAAACGAGAACGCACGTTGATCGCGAGATTACACCATCGTTGGGCAAAATTACCAGATTCACTAATACAATTGACCAGCAAATATAGCTTGTCGCCTCGAGTTATGTCCGTAAGGAGATCCCCAAATGCACAAACGAATGTTGTCCAGAAGTTTGATATTGCCGATCGTGAACCTGGTGAGGAGGTCATTACGGAAGAACCAAGGAGGGCGCAGGGTCTAAAAATTGGCATTCGGTGAGCCATTTTCAGTATAAAATAGTGACATTCGAAGAACGTTGGTTTCAATGAAGCCACGTCGGAAAATCAAGCCTTCAACGAAGACGCTTGTTACACGGCCGGCTGGAGAAATATTCTCAACATGTATACAGTTGATATATTTGTTGACAACCTTGTGAACGGGGATAATATGGTCTCGCGTTGCGACACTTCAACGGCAGAAGGCGCAACCAAGAAGTGTATGATGTTGTGCAAGATCCGCAATTGCAAAAGCGTGTACTGGTAACAATCGCACGAGAAGTCCAAAAACGTGCTGAATCAATTTTTGGCGGGTAAAATGTTTCGAGCTCTTTTAGTTTATTTCGAAGCTAGTGAAGGTTCGTCCACGGAGATATTAGATGTAAACATCGAAAAGGCCTGGTCGGCTGCCACCGCAGTTCGGTTTCTTGACCCATGCATCAGACAGACACCCTTGTTGTAGAAAGGGACAGGTACAGATTTAGACGACATCAAGCCGTGTTCTCCACATATTCACATATTCAGGAGAAAAAGGTGATGCGCCTTTTTGACCCTTCGATGAATTGCTCAAGAATCCAATCATGTGTGTAAAGTCACAGCCGGGTGCTGAGTCCTGATGCGTCGGCAAACAATTTCTATGAAATAGGTCCCATGACCACACTTTTCCGCCAAGCTAGTGGCCAACAGAATGCACTTTGGGGTCCGAACAGAGCGACGGCGTGGCAGAGTCGTCCGCAACATAATTCTACCTTCAATCGATGATTTTAGTCGTTCAAAAGCTGGTAGAGCCACAAAATGTCGGGAAATCAGCATGATAGTTGATTCCACGGTCTCCGCACTGCTCAGGGCGCTAAAGCAGTGGACAAAAAAAGCAATCGAAGCCTTGAAGTTTACAAATTTGTGATCTTGAGTCTTCGGCCGACGGCTGTCAAGTAGAGAGAAATTTGCGTGCTGGGGTTCCTTTTGATGGCTAGGATCCGTCGATCGTGCTACAAATCTTGCTCGGCAACTTGCCCAGATCCGAATTCGGCAGCTTTGTCGTAATTGTCCATTAAAGGAAACTCATTAACAGGGCGAAAAATCTGTGAGTCTTGCATGCTCCGCTGCCTCCGCGTGACAGAACCTTCCAGGGCGTCACTGTGTTGTATAACACGGAATTTCATCATGAAATGGTGAATATATAAAGCTGTACCTTTGCCATCTTGTTTCCATCACTCCGCCGCTTTCGAGTCAGTCGCTCACAACATATATTCTCTTCGCTAGCCTCTCGGTTATATAACCTCGACAAAATCTATGTCTTCACCTGGGTGCGACATGGAGTTCCCCCCAGAATTGCTTTACACCATCTGCGCACATGTATACGCATCAGGGCTTCTACCTGACGCTCCATCTCTTGATCCCCTCATTGGTACAGATGATAGACGATTACCAACGGGCCACCCCTCTTGCCTCCCACCAAGCTACGTGCCCGAGCCGTTGGTCCGCCAAACTCTTGCGAGTCTTTGCCTGGTCAACCATGGATGGTATACTGCAGCAAAGCCTTGGCTGTGGAGAAAGTGAGCATTCCATTTCTTACATTATTTTCGATATTGACCAGTATGCCTCAGACTCGAAGTTCGACTACCTCGAGCATGGCTCTCTCTGGTGGAAGAAATTGCTTGGAACTACGAGGAAGAGACTGTCGACACAGTAATGGACAACACCATCAGGGCAGCAACACAAGCTGCAATCACATCAACTGGCCTCCTTTCTAACCAACGCGAAGCTCTGCGGCTGGCGCTAGACGATCTTGACGGTCCAGAGACAACCATCGCTCCAGATTTGCTTTCCCCAATGCCTACGCGAGATCCGAGTCCAAGACGCATTCGGCCCAAGAGCAAGAGTCCCGCTCGATGGCGGCTGCTTAGGTCTATTAGTGACGCTATTCAAGACGTCGTCAACCGCAGGAATCCGGGTATTTACAGTGAGTCTTCCCGTGGAAGATCAGAGAACATATGCTCAACCTGATTATTCTAGTTCCGGTACCAAATGATCCCCGACCTGGTCGTTTCATTCGTCATCTCGACTTCAATCATTTCAGGACCATTGGTATGCGTCGTTTAGTTGAAGAGGGTGTCAACAGTCGATTTGTCACGGGAGATCGAGTCCAAGCCGTCTTGAAGGTGAGCGCATCCTTCGTGGAAACTTCCCCACTCTCTATTTTTAACTAATCACCTCATCTCGCCAGGAAACGCCGAATCTCTCGGCATTTGGTGCAACTGAATACATGGATGGCGCACTAAACTTGGCAGTTCTCAACGAATTGTTTCTGAGGGGTGCTCCCTCTGGTGGACGTGGACGCCCTAGTCGTGGTCGAGCTTTGATGGAGAATCCCGATATCGAGGAAGAGGATAGGGAACGCCGCAGGGAATGCAAGGATCTTGAGGCGGTTGACTTAACCGGATGTGTTAGTGCTGTCTTCGTCAACGCTTTCACGGAGTTCGTCAACACTAATCTCGTACCTCCTCATGAGCCTGAGTCTGGCTCTGATACCGAGGATGGGTCTCGTCGCCCCCGCCGTTCGGAACGGAACTCGTTCTGTGAACCACTTTTATTCCCCGGCTTGAAGCGTCTGGGGATGCGGGGCGTTAAATCCATTCTCTCCCGGTCGCTTGGTCCATTCTTGATGGCTTTTCCCAACTTGACGCACTTAGATTTATCCGGCACTCGGTTAACGCCAGAGATCCTGGAAACCCTGGGTCAGTCTTCAACAATGCGTCTGAAGTCACTCGCCCTCGCTCGCTGTATCAAATTGACCAGCGAGAGTATTCGGCGGTTCTTGGTAGACTCTCCGGTTACCAGCGAACTCACGGAACTAAGCCTCTACGGTGACATGACTTACATGTCTCCGATTCAAGCAAACGACCTTCGCGACATTGTTAGCCTTGCTCCCTGTTTCCTTAGCGGGAATTTGGTCTACCTCGATCTATCGAGTGCGCCTTTGGATAGGTCCATCCTCTCCGAAATTGGCCCTCAACCCAAACTACGATCCCTTGGTCTCTCTCACATCCTCCACCTCGAGCTCAAAGCTGTGTCTGAATTCGTCAGAGACAAAGCTCCTAACGTTGAGATCTTGACCTTAATCAACACGTCACCGGAACTTGATTGCGGCATTCGCATCCCCACAAACGACCCACGCTCAGCCACTCGCAAGTCGACACTGTCACTATACACACATCTCATTCGTCCTCTTTGTGACCCTCCATTCTCCTTCAGCATCTCCGGTAACTCGGTCCCCAAGCCGCCACCCACACGTGTGAGAGTCATTGAGCTGTCGACGGCGATGCTCGGAGCTCTTGGGGCTGGAGCCGGATCTTGGAGAATTATTCGTAGCAAAGGTGGACGGGGTTGGTATGTTGATACGGCATCGGCATGGGTTGCGGAGCCTGGGTCAGGAACTGGTAGCTGCATGCGACGAGACCTTCCTCCAGATCACCCATACCGCGTTGAAATGTGCAAACTTTCAGACGCCAATGGGAACGTTAGTAGTGGTGTAGGTTGGCATGCTAGGAAGATGGAGGTACGTGATATTTTTTTCAATTTCCTTTCTGGGAATATGGGCGCTAAATTTATTGTACAACTTTTAGATTCTTCATGGTCATGGTATGTTCGGTCGTGAAGACGGTTTATATGGAGCTGTTTCCTTCGCATACCAAGGATAACTTTTTTTTCTCATTTCAACCCCATAAAAATTAAGCCCCCTCGTTTCGATGGCTCTATATCGCGTCATTTATTCCTGCATCATAGATCTTTTATCATCTGCATCATATTCTCCCTACAGTATTCCCCACCGTTTGCACCTTTAGTTTTTTTCTTCCAAGTTTCTAGTTCCACTGTCGTCATTGCGGGTTGGGTTTGGGTATGTCCCACGGCTATATTTAAGGATGATATCACGAACGTGCTTCACCATAAAATGTATTTATTAGTTTCTCATCGGAGGATTTTATTACCTGGATGTATTTTATCTCATTCGCATTGTTTTGCATTAAATCAATGATCAAACTCAGATGAGTCGTATTTTGCAGGTTGGGTTGCAGTCTAGATTTCACAACCTTTGTGCGACGGCGGGACGTTGAATACCATAAACTTCGCTTCATGTTGACTACATCGTGATGTCTGGAATGGTTACTGTTTGTGAGCCCGTGGGCTACCCTGTGTAACATAATCATTAAGAACCACAAGCGACTATGATGCCCCCATCTCGTTGTAAAGCCCTTGGAGATTACCAAAGTCACAGTGGTGCCAGAGTAGCCATAACCATATGACCGAGCGATTGACACAGCTGGCTCTGCTAATCCTTAACCATTCGAGGTTTAGATACACAGGTCCTTATACGTACGCCTGTGGTGTTGATATAAGGTGGTAAAGTTCATGACCACGTTGAGTACATGAGGTCACTTGAAATGTTTCGAAGTTGTTCAAGGCAAACCGACAATGTTTCAACTGAAGAGCTGGGGTCAGATTTTTTTATTCTGTCTCATATCTTAAAAGAAGGTGTTGCACTGCAGTCCGTTTTGCCACACCTACCATATCTTTCTTCCTTTTGTTGGCCCTATTCTTTTGTCTAAATTTAGTAATAATTCTCGCAGGCTTTCAAGGGGCTGCACCGTGGGGAACTCGCACATCGTCATTCTCGCTTCTGCACAGTGACACCAACCACTGTCATCCGACAACTGTTGAACTATTATTCCAACGAATTCAATGGGTGAGCTCATAATATTCTCTTGAATACTTTGTTAAGACTCACACCATTGATTTAAGGTTCCTCAGTAGAGGAAGCGACGGCCGTTGAACATGCAGATCCGCAATCAAGACAAGACCCTCCTATTCCATTGGGCCATTCGACCTCTGCAAAATTTGACGGCAATGAAGCTCTTCGTGGTAGACATTCCAGAGGTACCAGCCTTCGAGAAAGAACAATATCCCATTTCAAACCCCAACGGGAAATTGGACCACCGCCAACGATGCTCCAAAGTTTTAAAGCCATTCTTTTATCATCTTGTGCGTTTCTCTACCACTGGATGGAAAATTAGACCTAATAATTGCCGGGATAGACCTCAATCTTTTGCTTTTCTGTATTCCAGTATCTGTAGGTGTCAAAATGCCTGTAAAGCAGCACTAAACTTACCTATCATGATAGTGGGCACTTCATTTCGCTCTGCCGGAATCAACAAAGAACGATGTTCTCATTTTCGTCTGTAAGACACAACAACTCTCTTAAAACACCTTTTTCTGACAATTCTCCTATTAGTTTCTTTCTTGGCAATCATCCCTTTGGCAAAAGTGTGTGCCTGCACCTGCTTCATTATGAGTGATGTCTTGCTTATCCGCCTGTAGCTACTATCTTTCGCAACGGAAGAGTTGTCCTTGCGTGTTGGCCAGACCTTGGCTGGTCTTATGAACGCTACTCTGGTAAGACTTCCCTCAGTGCCTTGCGGGCTACGTTCTACCTAACACGTTCTGCATGACAGGGTAATGCGTGAGTTTTTTTGCGACTAATTGGGATCTGATGTTCGTCTGACATTCATTCAGCGTTGAATTGATTGTAGCTGTACGCTGCCTTCCACTTCTGCAATACTGCTTGCTGACTTGAAAATCGCTCAGATCATTGCGCTCGCCAAATGCCAACTGCGTATTGTGCAAGCCTCATGTAAGTATCGTCATCATCAACGCATATAAATATTCTGGCAACATACTCTAAAAAACTAGCCGCTCTGTTGTCCCATAAATCATTGACACTCATATTAATTATCTTCCTTTTTATATAGTGGTTGGTTCCGTATTGAGTAATCTCTGTAAGCGCCCATCTGTCAAGCGCTTATCCAAACTAATTAACGTTTCTGGGCGTTAGTGTTGGTACTCGGCATGTGCTTCTTCGCCGGTGGAATGCGATACTCCGAACAGGGCTTTGGCTTGAGTGAGTCACACGCACCAGCTTGGCTTTCCAAGCGCTCTTGGCTAATCCCGTTTTCGCTTAACAGGCTCTACACAATTGAACTCCACACTCCTTACTATTAGCGTAATCGCCGTGCTGCTACCCGCAGCTTTCCACTTTTCTGCTGATGCCCAGCTCACGGATCAAGTCGAACAGCAGGATATTCTCGCTGTTAGCCATGGTGTAAGTCACAGTCTTGGTTTTGAAGATTGTTCTAATTGAATCTATTCAGGTCGCTATCATCCTCCTCTTTAGTAAAGTCTTTCTCTTTGCGACATGGGCATGTCTAATTCGTTACTTAGTATATGGCTGCTACCTCGCCTTCCAGTTATACTCTCATAAAGCCTTGTACGAGGACTCAGGAGAACATGTTGTCACAACTCGGAAGTACACCACTCCCAAATTTCGTCTTCGCAAGAAGAAAGGCCTTGACCCTGAAGCAGCGCCCAATTCTGCAACCATTCCTAATACCGCCAACACTGATGCTCAATTTTTGCCTGACAGTATGCAAACGCTGTCGCCCAGGGCCGAGTATCCGCCAACAGGTCCTCTCACAGCGCAAGAAAGGCTTGACGGGGAGGAAGAGCAAGAACAACCGCAAATGTCGGTTTTGGCATCTATAATCTTACTTGTTGTTGTCACTGTTGTAAGAGCAAAATTTCTGCGAATCTCCCAATGACTCAATCATTCGCCTTCGCAGTTTGTAGCTCTCACCGCCGAGTTCCTCCTTGATTCGATTCAGGGCGTCACAAATACTGGAGTGATCAGTAAAGAGTTTGTTGGTATCATCCTCCTCCCTATCGTTGGTAATGCAGCAGAGCATGTCACCGCTGTGACAGTTTCTGTGAAAGACAAGCTCAATCTTAGCCTTGGGGTTGCTGTTGGTTCCAGTATTGTATGCTCTCATTCTCTTGGTATTGATGAGACTTGTCTAATTGTAACCATCTTCAGCAAATTGCGCTCTTCGTCATTCCGTACGTTATTTCACCAACTATTTCGAAACTTATCTAATCTTAATACTTCATCAGATTCATTGTCACCTTGGCGTGGATTATGGGTAAACCACTCACTCTCCTATTCGACCCATATGAGTCCATAGCAATGTTCTTGTCTGGTATGTCGAAGTCTTGTTGGTCCATTGTCTTACCCGGATCTAACTTTTCCGCCGCAGTTCTGACCGTCAACTATGTGGTTCAAGACGGTCGCTCTAATTGGCTTGAAGGGATGATTTTGATGTGTAAGCTCCTTACTCAGATGAAGAGATGAGAATTGCTCATCTCCTCTCTATTCAGGTCTATATCTCATCCTTGCCGTGACATTTTGGTATTATCCAGGTGAGCGATATAGTCTAATAGATTGCCTTCCACCTCGTCTGATACTCTGGGTACAGCATATGATCCATCTAAATTGCTTGATACGTGCAAGTAACTTATCTCCCTGTTCTCTCTCCCCCGTTATCCGACAGACCTTCTCTTCGCCTCGTGATATGTGCACACACGATTTCGGTATCATAATTATAACTTCAAACAAAGCTCTCCTTTTCACTGAGACCAATATACCTGACCCTGAAGATGTTCCTGGAAGTTGGCAAACGTCGTTGTAGATACCCGATAAATGATATATTTCATCGATAGGTTTCAATTACAACTTTGCTTTCGTTGAGGGATCAACTAATGTGACTGCTGCATTTGCCAGAGCGATGGAATCCCTTTCTTTGACGGAGGTGACTTTGAGTGTTGCGTTAGTTTCTGGGCTGTGATGGTGAAGGTTCATTGACTTACTGAAGATTACCTTTGAGCCCTCTTTCCACATTTTGGTGACAAGAGTTTCACCTGGATAAACCACTCCGCCGAATCTGAAAGATGTATTCGATAACGAGTTTTTGTAAAAGACAATGAAATTTGTCTTACCTGACTTTGATGTCTTTATATGAACCAAAAGTCTTGAGAACATGCTTGCCTGCAATCCCCATGAAGCAGAGGCCATGAAGGATTGGTTGATCAAAGCCACCAATGGCGGCGAACTCAGGCATAATCTTCAGGATTTAGTACGTTGTTAGTGGCAGGTATTTCAAACATAAACATACGTGTAGGGGATTCGAATCGCCGCTCAACCTAAAAGTTCACTTTAGCACTATCCTCTCACTGCTAAGAAGGGGGACCGCACCGATAGAGGGCAGCTTGGGACGTGCTGGTTTTCTCTTCCACGACCGCGTCAGGCTTGCGTGGAGGTGGCTCGTTCGTAGCGGACGCAGCACCGCGATCTATAAGAAGAGATAAATCACGCGTTCAATGAGGATTTTACACAAAATGGCGTTCTGAGAAGAATACCTCGCCCAGTTTTCTTTCCACCAAAACCTCCAGCTCCTCGAACGAAAAGCGTGCTTTGGTTTTCGAAGATAACCTTCCCGGAGCTCTTGTCCCGAGTTTCGATAATTATAGTGACTGATGCTGCTTTTTCTTTGTCTAACACATCCAAGAAGCTGAAGATATATCGTTAAGAAGAGTATAACTTAAATGGATCAAGATTTACCGAGCTTCGCTCACAAGATCCCCACTTGTAGGAATTGGACTCTTGATACTTAGAAACTGCTCTCCGTGGAGAAGTTTGGCCTAAATTTCGACGCCTGATAAATTACTTGGCAGTGTAGCTCCTCAACTAAGCCACTCACTGGATTGAAGTTGGGCAACCAATCCAATGGCAACGAGCTCATTGAACTGAACATGGGCACGACGCCATAAGTCGGCAATGCCTGGAAGTCTTCATCTCCTTCATAAGTCCATTTGAGCTCCTTCTCAGTCGAGCCAATGCCCAGGTTGTAGAGTATGACATCTCTCTAAAAACACATATTGTAGACCTTGTAAAACCATGCGAACGCTTGCTCGAAACTTCATACCTCAATGTAGCTAAAATCAACGGGTTCAGGGACAACCTTTTTGTTTTCACGGACCAGATCAGAGTCCTCTTCGTCCGCAAAGGCATTAGGATCCTGCAAAGGCAACATGGGTGAAGCTGAGCTGAGGCACAAAGAAGCCCACTTGGGAAATGCTGTATCAGCCGGCTATGAGAAACCCCGACCCGGTGCCGTCATCTACGTCTACAATGCGAACTCCGCAGAAAAACATTTTGATCATGGCGGGCTCTCCCCTTCCAAATCTTGAGCATTCTGGGCCCACTAACTGTTTGGTGGACCATTTCGATCCGTCCTCGTTTCATAACCACAAGAAAGGAGATTGAACGTTCCCAAACGGTCCACGGTTCCCATTTGCAACTTGCTTTCCGGGCGAGAAAAGTAAAACAAGACCAACCTAGTATAAAAGCAGCCCGCCCGCCTTTCTTGGCCTCCAGACCGTAGACGATCCTGCTTCTGAACTACGACCATTGCAGCCTCGAGATCTCCCTGTCTACAAGTACTAGGCCACTTCTCCAGAAGTTATCTTCTACTCCCCAGTCAAGCTCCTCTGCTTGGTACTCTTCGGTCATCCACTACCTCACCATTCATGGAAGCATGACATGCACTTCTAGACGCAACATCATGCCATAAGCACACTCTATAACCCTTGCTCGGTTGAACTTGACTGCATTCATGACGGGCAGTTCGACTACCTGAATGAGGCTGACACATTGTAATCACCTTGTGGTGAAGGGTTGGCTTGAAGAAACAGTTAAGTTCGATTATGTCTGCTCCCTCTCGTGGCTATTGTACGACTCACACCAATTCGTGCTACGCTTTTTGGTCCTTAGCAGGGGAGAATAAACAGCGAATGTACGCTTGTTGAGCTCACTCGACCTTCGGTTGATGGCACCCAGCGTTCGGCGAGTGAGTTATTCTTCTGGAAGATCATACTACTGGGTAAGCTTCCCTGGCTCCAGGGTCCTTCGAAATTCCAGGGTGAGAAGGAGTTTAAGCCAAGAATTGCTGTCCGAGACCGTATCGTGCATGTTGTGCTGCTTTCGTGTGGCCAAGTGGTCAACTGAGGTCACACCCTACAAGATAGCTGCCGCCTTCATCCTCTCTCTTGGCCTTCAAAGAACGTTGAACATCGACTAAATTATACCCTCGTGCTTTTTGGGGCCTTTTAATGGCTTACGTCTTGAAATGTAGAGAAATGATCCGAAGGCCTACTTCAACTGAAAGCACTGGATCACACTGGTCACCTAGATGACTGCTGCCTCGATTATGGCATCGACAGATTTTTATCCGATGCAACTACTCAATAACATGTTCTGTGACCTCTGTAACTACACCAATCTCCAGCTCGTCCTCCGGACCATTAAGTTGCGGCGAAACTCCAACAATTGAAGACCCATACTGACGCCACCAGTCCGTGACATGAACGGTTGCATCGTACGACATGATCTCGAAGTCCGCGCCCCAGTCTGTCATCAACGTCTCCACGTCTGCTGGTGATGTGCTTGCATTGTACTCGGAAAGCCTTTTCAGCAATTGATCTCTACGCTGTCTAAGTGTGGCATCTGGCGATGTGAGTCCCACTCTATACTTCAGTTCGCTTTCGTACACGAATTTTAGTCGTGGTTGTCTTATGTCTTCGTATGCGGCCAGGAATTTTGAGATCTGGCCCTTGTCCTGGATTTTGGAAAAGAGATATCCCAGAGTTTGCGCGTCTTCGAAGGCTAGAGCCGGGAAATGGTAGCTTCCAGGCTGTCGGCCTTCGTGAATCAGAGGAGGCCGTTGAGATGACGTTAGGCTTACAAGAATCGAATGGGCAGCTTCTCCGACGAGGATTACCTTCGGAGATGCCCCAACTATAGTCTCTAAAGGTCTATTCTCATATATCTTTGCCCAAAAGTCACTTGCCATCCCGAAAAGCTTTTGAACGCTGGGTCCGAGTTGAAATTTTGACTAAGAAGAGGTATTTACTACATACCGAATGTCCAGCCCACTATAATCGACCCCATAGGCAGCGAAGTCACTGGATTGGGTCCAAATTTTATGTTCAGGCTTTTCTTCTCCGCTGAATGGTTGAACGATAGCAAAAAGAGAATTTTGTTCATGATTCTTGATGAAGGTCAAGCAAGCCATAGATCCAAGAACGGAGCTTACCTACCGAAACATTTCCATGGCAAATATAGCCATCGCCTAACCAATAGTCCCACTAAGTTAACGTTTCTTCGATGAGGGATGCTTTTCTGAGAAAAAATTGCAGGCTTACACTGATAGGGTTCAAGATGCCGTCCAGATCTTTGTCTTCGCGAACTTTGTCCATGGATATTGGTAGCATCATATGAACAAACCTCGGTGGAATGAGAGAAAGAAGCTCTTCGTGCTCGGGGTGCTCATCTACAATGTATCGCCTGAACAGGCTGTGGCATCCGTCAGCCGCAATTATGAGATCGGCCTCGAGAATTTCCCCAGTGGCAAGCATAACGTTGTCGGTGGTTGGATCCAAGCCAGTGACTAGGGAATTAAAGAGAGTTTGGGCCCCAGCTTGAGCTGCTATCTCTCTTAGTAGGCGGTGTAGGTCGTTGTACTGGAGAGAAATCAGTGGTAAAGTGTGTTGAGGTAGTGATTCTCATACATAGGCTATCATAAAGCCTGCTGTTCCGTCGGATTTTATCTCTTCCATTAGTGATCGGTTGAGGCAGCCTAAGAAATCGCCAGTGGTGGCGCTGAAGAACCGACAACTAAGAAGATGATGTAGTCAGCTTTCTTTCAGTGATTGTGGAAGCTTTTTCCTTGAGGATAGGAATGTCGGCGTACTTGTTACAGACTTGAAAAAGCTCATCTATCTGTTTCTGCAAACCCCATTGCACCAAAATACTGGTCATACTTGGCGACGATCTACTTGTATTCTGAGTCGTGCATTGCCTGGCCTTGAAATCGTGCGCACCCTATGGTACCGTAACTCTGAAAATATAATTCAAAAGGTCAGACGTTGACCTGATCATCGGGGCGTGGAAATAGCTCACTAATGGGATATCTGGTACTACATCAACGACCACAACTTTATGTCCGACTTTTGCGAGGGTGTAAGCGGAAGCAAGACCTGAAGTTTAATGGGTAAAGAAACACCAGGTAAACAAAGTGAAGAAGAACAGTACCCGCCAGACTTGCACCAACGACAACGAAATTCAATCTGACTTTTGCCTTCTGATCCAACATGGGTGGGGTGATGGTCGTGAACTAGTAGTGTGTCGAAGGAGAGGAAAAGGAGAAGGAAATTATTCTTCACTCTGGATCTGCACCTACCGAGACATCCCCATTGGTCTAGGGGTTAATGAGATGCACATGTATTAGCAACGGGTGTTCATTGTCGGAGCCACTCAGGTCAGGGATACATAAATTATTTAATAACTTGACATATCCACACAGAGTCACCCATTCGAATATACGATATCTTCAATAATGTAGCAGACTGGATGGATGTTCGAACGAGGATGTAGTACTGTACGTAATTCTCCTGTCAATATTCAACAGCGGACCTGTAAGCCCCTGATCGGTTGATCGATGATTGCACACGAGGCAGTTCACGAGGCAAGATAGATTGGGCCTGAACCACGCTCAATAAAGAGACCGGTAAAGTAGATCTTAAAACTGTTAATAAGCTGACCTATCTGAACTCGGCGGAAACAAAACAAAATTCTTTCATGAAGGAGGTAAAGGATTAGGTACATTGGTCTTATCCTCCTCCGTACCACCGAACTCCTTGAAAAGATCGTGTCTTCCGAACATATGGGCTGCTTGGATAGCATTTGGTGTTCCCAGTCGCGGGTCTGCCCCTTTGGCTGATAGAGCATGTACGACTTCTATGTGCCCTTTGAAGACTGCTCCTGCTATCATGGACTGTCCGAGGTCGTTGATCCGATTTGGATCGCCTCCCCGCTCAAGTAACCCCTTCGTGAGCTCAGTATGGCCAGCGTACGCAGCTAGCATCAGCAATGAGTTGCCTGTATTGACGTCAGTCATTGCCCAAATCAGACTTCGTTAGGAGCTATACCTTTGGAATTTGTCAGATTAGGACTGAGGCCAGCATCAACTGCACTTAACAGCAGCGTAGTATCTCCTTCTCGAGCTGCATCAAACATTCGATGGGCGAATGCGATCGTATCTGGTGGCAAAGTTGAGGCCTTGTCTTGAGATTCATCATGGCTTGATTTTTCCTACGCAAGTCTATGTCAAAAAAAATGAAAATCATGAGGTTTGCCATACTCACCATGTTAGCTTACGACAAATGTATTTTTTTTTTTGGGAAAACTAGAGCACAGGTCAGTGTCTAATCTATAAATAGCCTTTCAAAGGGTTTGCCTCCCATAGTGCTGGGTATGTTTTCGCCCGGCAAACTCCGAAAATGCATAAAACCTTTCATTTGAGCTCAAAAAAAAAACTGTACGGCCTCTGAAACATTTACAGTAGACATTATAGATATTCTTTTGTGTCCTGGAAAGTTTTTAAGAGAGTTTGAAACATTCTCCGCTCAGTAGAGTCCAATTAATCAAAATGGCATGCACGCCCCAATGTTATTTGCCTGTTATCTGCCCGTCGCAAAGTGGTACCTCATTGGCAATGACAGCACCAGGGTACTTGGGAGATATTGAATTAACTGATCAGGGCTTTGCAGTATGGCTTATGGAAATGTTTTACAGGGATAATCATTCAATATGAATATTTCCATCAGAATTAATGTGCACCGTTTACAACAAGTTGGATTCAATGCTTATATTGGCTAATCGAGCAAGAAAATCGAGCTGAAACTCGAGAGAGAGAAACATAGAAATGATACATAAGTTATAGCATTTTACATCAGATCTAGTGAGTATGGAAAATTAACTACAGCTTTCATGATTGCGGCGTAGCCGCAGCCCTCAGAACTCGAGCACTCATTTATTATCCACAAGTCTACGAATATTGGGGCCACTTAGATGATTCAGAAGTAATCTCAAAGGCAGATTACACCTATTTTTGCACTCAGCGCTTGTTTCGAGCACCGTTGAGTGGGTTTAGGGGTGTGGGAAGAAAGCGCCTTTTCGAATTCTTTTTCTCGCAGTTTGATACTCAGTACTATGGGTGGAAAACCTTTCAAAGCGCTTCCTGCGTTTGTGCCGGATCTTGACTGCCGATTACCGGCGACGGAAGTGGCGGAACGGTTGAACACCCTTGCTTAGCTCCTCATCCAAGATTCTGCACAGACGCGAATATTATGGCTTCACAAGAAGCAAAGCAAATCTCGAGGGAGGAAGTTGGCAAGGTTAGTCGTTAAAATATTGATTGTGGTACCTGGGGTTGCTGACGTCGAATTGATGTGTTTAGCACAACAAACCGGACGACTTGGCAAGTCTCCCAGTGTGGCCTCAAAGTGTACTGCTAACACGTTAACGAGGATAGTGGGTAATCATTGACTCAAGGGTCTACAACCTGTCCAAATTTAAAGCTCTACATCCGGGAGGCATCTCAGTTTTACTTGATGAAGAAGTTGGTGCGTGTTAGCATGGCTTTCTTATCCCTAAGGTCTCAGAATATGGTTGACTATAGCCGGTCAAGATGCTACTGATGCATTCTTCAGCCTTCACCGATACGAAGTTCTCGAGAAACCGCAGTACCAGAGACTGCAGATTGGTGTAATAATGGGCGAGAAACCTAGAATTCATGGAAGGATATCCGGGGAGACCAGCAAGGTTCCATACGCTGAGCCCACTTGGTTGACTGATGGGTACCACAGTCCTTATTTCTCGGAGGTATTCTCTCCGTCGGTATCCCTGTCTAGGCCAATGCTCATAATGTCGTCCTGCAGAACCACAGAATATTCCAGAAAGCTGTTCGCAAATTCTTTGACGAAGTAGTCTTCTCGGATGCTCAAGTAAAACAGTTCCAACTGTTTGAAGGCCTATTAAACTCATGCTATTGGTAGGATCGTGAAGCAGACGGAAAACGGCCTTCACAAATTGTTATTGATAAAATGACGTATGAAATTATATACTTACCCATGGAAGAAGTTCTAACAGATTTGCATATAGGGAAGTTAATCTACACGCTATGAGGATGGGTCCGGGAAAACATCTTCATGGACGTGTCTTGATGAACGGCTTGGTCAAGCCAGAAGAGTTTGACTACTTCCACGAAGTTGTTCATTTTGTTCCTAGCCTGGCCCAGTCCTTATACATTTTTGTAGCTCATTATAACTCAAGAATTCGTTAGAGTTTCACTCAGAGGTTACGGAGACGGTAGGTCAATTGTTTTGTTTGGATACATTACCAGTAACTTATAGACTGCACAATAGGTCTGCTTGGTGGCAAAGTCATTGGGCTTCCCCCAGTCCTAAACTTCGGAAGCGAAGAGGTCAAAGCACGCGTCATTCCAGAAGTACTGGATGGCAAAAAGTTTATATGTTTGGCTATCTCCGAAGCTCAAGCTGGAAGCGATGTTATGGGGCTGCAAACTACGGCGGTGAAGTCGGAGGACGGCAAAGAGTGGATCATCAACGGCTAGTCGACTGTTTAATATTGAAATCCAGCTGTTGACACCTTTACTTGCAGGTTCCAAGAAGTGGATTACCAACGGAACGTATGTCATTTAGGCGAAGTGTCCTTCGCATCTAACATTCAGTTTTAGTTTCGCCGATTATTTCACTGTAGGGTGCAAGACGGAAGATGGATTCACCGTTATTCTTGTTGAACGAGGGGAAGGTGTTAACACGAAGCAAATCAAGACGAGCTACTCATCAACTGCAGGGACTGCATATATCACTTTCGACAACGCGCGAGCACCCATAAGTAATACTCTAGGAGAAGAAGGAGGCGGCATCTTCGTCATCCTTAGGTTAGATAAAGCCGCCTTCCACAGACGTTTGATGTTAACCTTTTCCTCAGCAATTTCAATCACGAACGATGGGTCATGTGTTGTTCTTCTGCTCGGAGTCAGCGGGCAATTGTCGAAGAATGTCTCCTGTGAGTTTTTCGATGTTTATCAGGATTTCTGACGTTTTGATATTTGGCCGCAGGTGGACAACTCAACGGCAAGTCTTCGGGAAACCGCTCCACGCACAAGCCGTAGTCAGGTCTAAGCTGGCCGGCATGATTTCAAGGGCAGAAAGTGAGTGAGGTAATTGACTTTCTTTGCTTCAATATCTCAACTTCGAGCAACAGGCACTCAGAACTGGCTGGAGAACATCACTTATCAAATGTGCAACATGTCATACAAGCAACAGGCTAGCAAACTTGCTGGGTAATAGCATCCTTTCGATTGGATTCCATGCGATCACTAACGTTGTTATCCAGGCAAATCGCCCTCTTGAAAAGCTTCTCAACAAGCTGTGGTCAAGACACCGCACGCGATGCTGTTCAAGTCTTTGGAGGACGAGGTATTACACAAAGTGGAATGGGCAAGTTCATTGAACATGTTAGTGATCTCTACCTATTCTAAGTTGTTCAAAGCTGAGCACCGTTTTGACTTCTAGTATCATCGCACTATCCCGTTCGATGCGTTGTTAGGTGGAGCTGAAGACGTTTTGGCTGACCTCGGTGTTCGCCAAGCTCTTAGGCAAATACCAAAGAACGCTCGACTGTAGTGGTTGTACTAGTACCGAAACTTAAGTTATCGTTAAACATGCCATCAATCTAGATCACGCCAATTTGCATATCTGAGCCCTTGTAGCATCATGTCATGTAATCCTTTAATTATATTCGCAAATGTCCCGTCAGAAAAAAAAACTAAACCCAGGTCAAAGAAGAGAAGAGATAATATTACGGTGACGGTAAATATAAAACCATCTCTAACATGGCAGGCTGCAGATGGTTTTCAACGGAAAAATACATTAAACATACAACACAAAGAGAACAAGATAAGACTGCGGCCGTCACGAGATTTTGGGTTATTGGGTCATATAGTTTGATTGATCGTACATTTCGTTAGATGTTTGCTGGAACCGGTTCAGCCAGTTGTTTCCAAAATCTTGGAATTGAGCTACATGGGAGAGTCATCAGTCAGAATATGAAGTCATTTACACGGATTGTCACTTACGAGGGAAAGATATATCATTCCAAGCATTTGGATCTGTCAAAGATTGATAACTTTGCATTATCTCCGGATCGAAAGAGAGAGGAGGGTCAAATAGACCATTGCTCAACCCGCCGGTCTCGGTCGCATTAATCACTGAGGGTAGGCCAGTCGGAGCAAATGGATCGATACCACCCAAGGGTGCAAAGTGATCGAAGGACAGAGCAACAGATGTTGGTGGAGGGCTGAGTGAGTTCGACGGTGAAGGATGGTTGAAGACTGTCGGTGGGAGATCAAAGGTTGCGGCATCATATGAGGAGGAAGGAGGTTGACTGTCAGTGTCGCTTGGATTATTGCTGCTCCCGTTTCCTTTTGTCCTGCGAGGCGGCGGTCTACTGCGGTTCGCAGAAGAAGAGGAAGCAGGAGAAGTCATTGGATCGTGTTTGGCCATCGGCCTGGAGAGGAGTTTTTCAAGGAAGCGAGAGTAAAGCTTAGGTCCATGACGTTCATCTAGTGCAACTTGCGGTGAACCCAGAAGATCAATGACAGATTGAACACGAGCACGGATATCGGTGCGTTCTTCGATGGAAATGCTTGGCGCAAACTTAGGTTGCAGCAGCTATTTGCAACGTCAATGCAAGGCTAAACTGGAACTGCAAGAAGACGTACCTTTACGAGGAACGCGGCCGCGAATGTAACGAAGACGCTCTGGGCCTCAGGACCATGCCGCCAGAAATGGACCTGAGTTGGTCGGCAGATATCGTGCACAACAGCATTCACGACGTCTGAAGCTGCTTTGATACACTGAAAGAGATACGATTAAAATATAATCAGGACCATTTAGTGGGGAAACTTACTCTGTGAAGTAGTGGATATTTGCCATCATTTTTGCCCAATGCGTGCTGGAAGCCATACGAGAGAGCGACCAATCTTGCGTAGCTATATGCCAAGTTCAGCAGCCCAGTCCTGAAGGAATTATGCGGATCGTTCATATCCGTCTTCTCATGGATAACACCCATCCATTTTTGGTACAAAGCCTGCAGCTTGTCATCTGTTTCGGTCGCAACTGCCTCAAAATCGACCTCTTTATTGAGCCCAGTTGGATGGCGCGGATCGCTATAGATGGTGGCAATGAACCCGGCCATAACTTGCAGCTCCGCATTGTAAGCGCAGATCTGAATATCAAAGTTCTTCATGTTATATGGCGAGCTACACCACCAATGCTCGGAATGACTAGCGGTGTAGTCTCTGGAGTTGATGATCGGTGGTTTTCCATACTGCGACCCAGTCGAGCGATCCAGGTTAAAGCAGTTAAGCCAAACGCGCGTGCGGTTGAGCATTTCTCGTGCATGGTTTTCATTCAGCGGCTTGGCGGTGGTGGGAAGGTGGAGGTTGAGATCTGTGGCAGCACTACATAGAAGACAATTAGTCGTGTGATTCGACGGACAGAGGAATGGAAGACATACCGAATGGCAAGACCGAGGTACAGCCAGCTCCTTTGATCCTCCCATTTTCGTGCGGGGACAGGGTACAGACTGAGTAAAATGTACGCTTGACACATTTCCACATTCTTGTTGCCACTGATCAGAGCAGTCCCAGCGGCCAATTGTGCGTAATGCATGGCTTGAGGATATAAGTCGAGCCGTGCGGTGTAGAAACGTGACGCAATAGCGCAAACTTGCGTAGGGAGGGTCAATCTACAAGGAGACGGAAAGAGAAGCACAAATACTCACTGACTGTGAATAAGAATGGACTTCGGAACAGAGTACGTTGGGCGGTGTAGAGAACGGGGTCCAGGAGAGACAGGGAAAGATTCATGTCGTCGAAGTAAATCTTGAAGAGTGCTTCTGCCTCTTCTGGGGTGATAATACCTCTCAGGAGAATGGCCGGCCATTGGTGTTGGGCGTTCGCTAGTCTATTGCCCAAAGCAGTGGGTCCAGGAGCTTGAGACATGTTAGCTTTAAACACAACTCATAAGCTATCGGCCACTCACTTGCACTGAAGAAGTTTTCGTTGGCAATTCCAGGGCCTTTGTCCTCTGGCTCTTCACTGCCGGCCCGACTCTTTGGGGTCTTCAACATCATGGTCCCGAAAAGACCAAACGGCGAGGCCTCTACCGGCAAACCTGCGGGTTTCGAACTTGTGCTGTCTTTCTTCTTTCTCAGTCCGCTCATGGCCGTCCCGTTGGTGTTCAAGCTCGAGGCTGAGGTTTTTGAGTTCAATCTCGGAGTACCATAAAGCGTATGTCCTTCACCATCTGCGGGCCTTTCGACAGCAATTGGATATTCGTCTGATCCGCCATCATCCAGCTGCTCTTGGACGTCTACGAAATCGTCGTCACCATCCGAATCCGATCCTTCATAGTCTTCGTCGACGAGGTAGTTCTTGGGCATAGTGGCGCCTCCAATGCCAATGAATGTACCGAACTCTTGCAAACTGTCTCGCGCCTTCGATATCCACTCAGAGATAGCCTTATTCCCCTCAGCGTTGTGGTGATGATTACCACAGCCTTCAGCCGACGTCCCATCCTCCATTGGCTTATCCTCGTCCACCAGACCATTCTGACCATGGTCTCCCAGAAAATCCGGAGAGGTAGAGGAAGAAGGCGAGAGGGTTGGCGATGTGAGGCTTATGGAGGAATCGAACTTCGAATCGATCTGATCGGGAAGTTTACGATCACGTTTAGAAGGCGAGCTGGAGGTAGCTTTCTCAAGCTCGTTCATAAGCCTCTGAATCTCGCTCGCCTGAGATTGAATTTGGCTAAGAAGATGTTCACGTTTCCTGTCGAAGATAATAAATAATCAGAATAATGCATATGATTCTCCACGTGTTTTGGAAAGGGAAGGGTTGAGGGTATCAAGCGAACTTACGGAGGGACTTTACGAATTTTCCTCCCAGGAATGACACATTCATGGCCGCCGTTGAAACAACGCTTACAAGGCTCTGTCTCTGTCTTGGCCTCACACTTCACTTTCAAGTTTTTGCACCGTGCACAGGCTCGTGCGGGGCTGTGTCCGAAATTAGCAACATGCGATGGTTCAACGAGCAAGGACGTACAGCTTGGACTTGGCATCTCGCTGTTCTGAGGCACTCGTTTCTCCATCGTGATCATCACTTGAAGGTTCCTCCCTCAGACGTTTATTGGGGGCAGGTAGGGTATCGATGGAGGATTGGTTGCGATAATGGTTTTGACCTGTGCTAGATGACGCCTGAGACGGATTCAAAGACTGCCCATAGGAAGGGGCGAATGTATGGGTGGTTAAACGTCCAGGCTCGGCGGGTGTTGGCCGACTAATGTTGGCAGTTGGTGTGAACGTAAAACCGTTCGTGTTTGAGCGATAAGGATTTGAAAGACCCGAGCCGCCTATAGCGTGTGGCTGCAAATTGGCTTGCTCGGGAGAGGAGAAAACATTTCCAGATATTCCAAAGCCCGATAGCGTGCCCTGGGGATTGCTAAAAGAAGGAACAGATTGGGGAAGCCGTTGTTGCAACTGCTGAGGCTGATTGGTTGGGAACCCAAAAGCGCCCCCCAGCGCCGATGTTGGCTGGTTTATCGAAGTAGTTTGCTGGGGTGGTAAAAAGTTATAGGCAGGTTGAGAGGTGAATGACTGCTGCTGTCCAGATTGCTGAAATTGCTGAGGATGCCTTCGTTGGTTGTCTGGACCATCAGAGTGAACCCCAAAATCATATTCACCCTCTAAAGATGGGAAGTTCGTGCCGTTTTGCGACCAGGTTTGACTGCCATAAGAATTGGACATGAGTGTTGTAGGCGGAGGGGGACTAGATGGTGATGGGTGAGTGACAAGGATGCAAAAACGAGATTTGATGCAGTAATTATAAGGGTCCTAAACCAAGGACTCTCAGGCACAGACTTTATCTCACACCCTCACGTAAGTAATTCTTCCTTAACGCTTTGCTCTTCATACCTCGAGAATTAGGTATCTTAATGCCACGAAACAGTTTATAAGGTGCACCGCTCAATAGCTTCGTAGACCCTTAGTGAGTCTCCACATCGTTGCTGCTCAATTATATGACAGGAATATAAACCATTGCTGGCTTGCTTGCCATTCTACGACTGATAGCCGTCGGATATGACCGGCTAGCTTTTGAGTCCACGAAAATAGCCATGCACTGGTGAGTGTCGCAAAAGTGAGTGCATCGCTTGCACGTTTTGAATCCCATCCACCGGTAGTCTGATCCTTCACAGTTTCACTATACAGCTTTGACTACCAATGCCGTGCCCCAACCCCTCTGGACGAACACGCTGCCGCTTCATTACTTGCATGACTTGTACAGTGACTTTCATGGGTTCTCACAAGAACATTGATATGTTTGCTAATCAGCTAGCTAAAAAGGCTTAGCAAGTCACTTAACCTGTCAACTCTATGTGACAAAAGACTTGTTCGTACAAAAACGCCGGTTGCAAACAAAGACGGTTATAGCAGCTGTTGTGTCCGATAATGCCTTCTGTATCTTGGGACACGTGTGCGCTCATTGTCAACTGGTCTGCTCAAAGTTCAATAGGCAACTGCCATAAGGTAAACTGATACCTTGGGCCTAGAAGGGCCTATGGACGACTTGGGACGGCCCACACTCTGATGAGTCTGTCTCCCTCTGGGCAAGAATCCGACGAGACTAAAACTCAAGAGATAGCGCCATGTACGATGTCGGTGTACCCCACTCACAGGAACCACCATCTGCTTCCATTCCGCGCTAGTCGGTACCTAACTCTGTGCAAATGCACAAGTTTTACCTTACGCACTTACGGATTCGAGCCTCATTAAGACTAAACAACTAGGCCCATTTCTTCATGTGGACCTAGCGCTTCGCTCCCTGATCATCGGCGTCATCAAGAAATGGCTATTGGGGATCTGCGCTCTATTTACTGTACTGGCCGCCCAAGAATTCAATAACATATGGATGGGCTGGCGCTTGCGCTTCGGATGCCCCGCACAAAAAAATAACTACGTCGACTTTAGTAGGTCCTTATTATGGATATATCATTCTGCCACGCGACTTCTAGCTTGAAGACTTATGTGGTGGTTTCTCGAGAGCAAAGGTCAGAAGCATTTTATGCGACGAATGAATTGAGCAACAATTGGCCTAGGAATTCCGCAAGTTTGGTATTGAGTCTACGATTCAGATTTTTTTGGGCGATTGGAACTTCAGTAGCACTTCCAAGCTGTATATCCTGTTTCCTGACCTCCAAGAAGCTGGCTTGTCTACGGTGTCCATCGTTGCAACCACTTCCTCCGGAACTCCACAGTTCTCAATATCCTCCGGAGCGTTAAACTGGATATAACAAATTAAGACTTCCATATCACACATTACAGCTACGCATTGTCTTAACGAGCCCAAAAGATCAAGTATATAAAATACGAAATATATACTTTGAAGCACAGAGAATGCGAAGCAAAAGAGAAGGTATATAAAAAAGATGGAAATGGAATGAGAAAAAAAAGATTATGCAAAGTATCTGACAAAGCTGGCGGCGCCGAAAAAAGCAGCTAACCAGAACAAAAGACAGCAAGATCGTAATGTTATCAATGTTGAATAACAATAACATGAAGTGTCAACTGGTGGCAAATCAAAACGACAGCACATCATATCTATGTACAAGAAATAGAACGGATTTGAAGGGCACGGCATATACCATCGTGAAGCGCCGATGTTAATATGAAACAAGAAGGTCGGCGGGGAGGGATGGGCAGGGTAGCGGCTGCACTCGCAGCCCGGGTTAAGTCCGGAAGGGAGATGCAGTAGGCTGAGGTCGGCGGTTAAAAGGCGTTGGTGTTTAAGGCGGGAGCGAAGGGGCCGAAAAGAAGATGTGTAGCGTAATGCGTTAGGAAGCGAGGGCGGAGGATAATTTAGATAACCAAATGAGGAGCGTTAGGATACACGATTATTCGAGAGTTTTTCCACTTTTTGACACGACGTCGACAGATGTGTGTTGGCCAGGTGGGCTACTGATCCACAATGAGGCAAAGATGGCACCGGTGAGAAGAGGGTAAAGGAGCCGACGACCGAAGGGATCATCGCATCCTCGCCAATATACCGAACCGTACCGACGCACGAGCAGGGATCAACGATGACTTGGAGGTAACGGGAACTCGTTTGCCACATCTGAAACTCCGATTGACGACGCTCTGGAGACAATCGAAGGTTGCATGGATGCGATCCTCAGCCGATCCCGGACCTCGTCCTCCGGAGTTTCCAACGCCGCGATCAACGACTGTAGCGCTCTCTCACGGTCGCTGTTGTCCATAGAGGATGTTGACGATGTAGGAGCGTGCGTCATGAATGAAGGTCGAGGTAGTTCGTCCCCATTAGCGTCCTCAAAGGGGTCTTGTGGGGTTGAATGGTCGGTAGCTGCAGAATATCGCATGCGTTCTTTGCCTTTTGCTTTGGCAGATATCTTGGGTAGTGATACTGTTGTAGCGGTGGAATTGGCTCGATTTCTCGAACGAGACCGTGAACGAGATCTTGATCTAGCCGAGCTCGTCGAGTTGGAGCGCCCTCTTGATATTTCGTGATCCCGAGCGCCGAAGAACGGATTGTGATGACTCTTTCTCCTTCCCTGCTCATCGTCGTCCTCATCCTCGAATGGATTGTGGTTGAGGACCTCGACAGATTGAGCCTCTGGGAAGGCAACAACCTCAGCTGACTCCCATTTGTGAGAGTTAGAGAACATTGGTGGTGGGGTGGGAATGGCCATGTTCTGTGTAGGGGACATAGCGCCCGATAGCCGGGAGTGTACTGTGAGATACGAGCTGGGATCTGAGTCCACCCTCTCCAAAAACGGCTTAGGTTCTGGCATGTCGTGCTGGCCGGACTTGAGGGCGTCCGCAAGTTTAGGGTCGAATTCGGCATAGGAAGAGGGGAAGCTGAAATCCGTACCATCGGTGGATTTGTGTGTGTATGCCGTACGGACGCTCGGGGTTTTCTTGAACATTGTCAGCTTCTCCATGGGCGCGACTTGAGTGAGTTCTCGAGCTCCAGTGGAGTCCTTCCCTTCCTTTGTCTGGTATGACCCTTCCCACTTGTCTTCAGACTCATGGTCTTCAAGACGATTCCACGCTTCCCCATGGGAGCGTTGACGTTGACCGTTGCTCTGACCGTTGCGATGATTGAAGGGGCCACGAGATTTATACGCTCGTTGTTTGAGAGAACGAGAATATCGTCTGTACATCCAAAGGGAAAAGATAACAATGGCAGTAGCTCCGACGAAAGCGCCCACACAAGAGGCGACAACAGTACTAAGAGCAATTTGCTTTGTACTGGACGCCCCAACACTTGAAGGGGAACTTGAGGTCGTGGGTGAGTCGGGGGTCACGGTAAAGGCACTCGTGGATTTCGGTGTACCACCAGTAGGTATGAAAGGAGGGGCGCTTTGAGTACCAGTTCCAGCAGCGGTATCGACGACCAAACCACCGCTTGTCTCGACCGGATTGTCGACTGTTTTGACTCCCGATAAGCCAGCCACAGAAGGTGCCGCAATGGGGCCATCCTGCCTTCGTAAAAGAGGTTGGCGAGGAGGATATGCGACCATTATGTGGTGGTGAGAGTAAGAAGAATACGAAAATGAATGTGGGTGGGTTAAAGAGCGGACAGACAGCCGGATTGAGGCTGATGCAGAAAAGGCCTATTGATTGAATTACTTTCATCAGTTTTTTTCTCCACTTTTTTTTTGAAAATTAACAAAGCCAGAGCATACCTTGCTAGTTAGAAGTGGTGCATGCAGAAAAAGAGCAGGAACCAGAGCTTCTGTAGTCGCTGTTGTCGAAAGAAGAGACAGAAGTCAATTCGTTGTCAATGGGATGCCGAGTATGTTGCCGTTTTCTCACAGCAGCCTTGTGATCCCAGTTCGTTCCTCAGTTTCTTATTTCTTCGTTGCCGACCTAGCTCACACCGCAGCCGTAGGTTTTCCTTATTTTTCGCGCTTATTGTAAGACATGCAGGACCATACGTCTTGTTTCATCTCATTCGTCTCCTCAATAGCAATGTCCACATGCTTCGTAATCTTAACGCAACCTCAAATCATGATTCCTTCACAACTCGGCGATTGGCACTATGACTGGAGATATCTAAGGATCTAATCTGGGGTATCACAATCCAACTGAAGTTCTTGGTCTGTTGAACTACCCGTGAAAAAGCCAAAACACAACATCGACGACCTCCGAAAAGTCCATGTCGTGTTATCCAGAGTTGCCTCAATCGGCCAGCCCCACGCAGCCACAAATTCGTAGAAAGAATCATGCTGGTCAATAATTTCATCTTGATGACATTGATGCAAGGCCCCATCTAAACCCGTCAACAAATCGATGCTATCATCTAGAAGACTCTGGGTCCATGATGACTTTACTTGGATCTATATTTTTACCCAACCGATATACTTAAACTTCAGCCATATTCCTAGAGCACCCCGTTCGTCCAGATTTTTACGGCTCGTCCCTGAAATTCGATGATCAGCAGTAACCACCATGAACTACATATGTGCTCAAACAACCTCTGAGGCTCCGGCAATCCACTTATCCACATATCGCCGTAACCATGCTTCCAACCACATCCACAAGGGATACTAATTACCTTGGAACCTTACTGTGGAGCTGTGCACTGCATACGCCCATGATGATGGACCGTAGCGCTCTAAAGATTATCAACCTGATTGGTGATCAGGGAACCCTAGTACCGCCTCGCCGACAGACCTGGGCTTGAAGCCGGGCTCATTAGGCTTTGGGACATAATCTTGTATCAAGTCGTTGAATCCGCGCTTGATCCCGGTCGATTTCACTTACTGCCCCTCTGTGCTGCTGCGAAGCAAGGCCAGCCTGCGAACGCTTTGGCTCAAAATACTCGACTAGGTCTTCAATCGCAGCTTGGTCGCCCACATGCTTCTTATTCCGACTCTTCACGAATATCAGGACCACTCTGACCCGATAGTCAACCTACCGACCAAAGGCGATTGATGTAAGGATCCTTCTCCCCATTGTGACGCTGTGGAGGTTTTACTGATGGTCGAAGAAGCTTCCCGTTGGGAGCAGTCAGTCAACAAAGGACGTTGGCATCTCTGTGGCTTCGATTGGTCGGAGAGCACTCCGCGCGATTCTTTTGACAACTAGAGTTATGAAAAATGACGACTTGCACGGTCGACGATTCAATTACAGGTGGCCGGGCTTCCTATGCTTTGTTTCGCGCTTAACTTAAGTATAACGCCTTTGAAGGGTCTTCAGAAGCTGAGTCTAAAGGTAGAGGATTAATTTGGACAATGGACTCTCAGGTTAAGATTGCGGAGGTATTCGTCTGCCAGTCGATAATACAAGAGTGGAGCAATGCATCCTCCGAATTTGCTTCCTTCCTAGCAACCCTCCACAAGTAACATTATGGCTCTACAATGCTTGGAGCATTTGATAGATAGGTTACCGTATGATATTCTCGTCACAAAGACCAAAAATTTGGGAACATTCCACGAGCGACGAGCCTCGTGTAGCATTGACCTCCCACAAAATGCCACAACCTTGGACAAATTTCAAAGAAAAACCCCTGGACATTCCCGCCAGATCGTCGGAAGAGATGGGGCACACAACTACCGCGGAGCCTTTTTGTCAATTAAATGGATACATCTTCGCTGAAATAAGAAGATTTCCAAAGATCACTGACAAAAATATCATGGGCGGCTATGTGATACACAACTACGAAGATCACCACATTTAGCTAACATCACAGATTTCATTTTCGGCTTCCTAGAGGTCACAACTCTTTGAGCGACATTTGTCCATGGCGCTCTTGGTTTGTCTGCTTGTAATACCTCAAAACATATCTTGTATACACGTTCTCTATCCCAGAAGCCTGCTCCGGCTTTACTGAGACTATAACTCATGGTTGCCGTTCTAAGCCGAGAGATGATCAAATGGCAATGTTCCCTTGGCGATGCCGTTATTCCACTACCCGAAAGAGAAGTCAACCTGGTACCCAGCTCTGTTCGCTTCGCCTTTCCCCCACCTACGCATCAGTCTGTCAGTCTATATACCCGGCTGAGTTAGGCCCCAACTGTCTTATCTCCTGCCTTTCCTTCTGACGACGACTGCTCCAGCCTCTTGGTTCGCCTCCTCGCAGTTTCAAATACTCACATTCTTTTCAAAAGTTTGACGGTTAGATCCCACCCAACATCTTCTCAAACTTCAAAGCAAACCACGTCCTCACGAACCCCAGTCGTTCTTTTAACACACCCACGCTCGTTTTTTCAGTTCAGCAAACCCTTGTTGTGATCTCATAAATTCAACTCGAACTACATCATGCCGTCTATCTTGACAGGAAGAGCAGCGACACCTGTGTCTGCTGCTGCTGATAGTAGCCAAACGATTTCCAACCCTATCTACATCGTTGGTATCGTGATTATCTGCCTGTTGTTTTTGGCTGCTGCAGTCTGGCTTGGGAGGCGGTATTTCCTGAAGCGCCAACGTGCCAGTCAAGACTCAAATGATGTCGGTTTCCTCTCGGTCAAAGGTCTTGTACCAGAGACATCCATGGAGGAGAAAGGCCTGCAGTACGTATCCATGTCGACTAAAACCGGGTTTATCTAACCAACTACTTTTCCAGACGGTCAGCAACGCAGAAGACGGCTTTCTCGCGCGACCAAATGAATGCAACCATTCCTATGCCCGAAAGGACACTCCCCCCTCGTCGGCCTGGCCCAGGAGCAACACGGGAAGAAATTATCGAGTATCACCGTCAATCTGGTATCCTCCCAAGTTCATTCGCTCCTGCCAAACCATTCGCCTTTGTCCTCAACTCCTCACCCACCCGCTCCTCCTTCTCATCCGACGAAAACAAACGCGGGTCTAAAATCCGCAACTCAATTATGAGCTTTGCAGGCGGCAGCAACTCAGGAAGTAACCGACAATCCGTTTTCTCCCTGATGTCCACACAAACTTCGTCTAGCGACATCCAAGCATCGCAAGGACTCACTCGCAAAGTCCGACAAATCTTCTCTCCTGTTTTACCCGACGAACTCCTCCTCACCAAAGTAGGCGAACCGTTAACGATTGTTCAATCATTTGACGATGGCTGGTGCGTCGTGGGGAGAGAAAACCCCTTCAAGAATACGCAGCAGACTTCGTTATTCAAGTCTGCCTCTGCCTCTGAAGATGCAAACGTCGAGCTGGGCTGCGTCCCCGCGTGGTGCTTCCTGAAACCAGTCAAAGGCCTCCGCGCCGAGCGACCCATGAGAAGCAGTAGCTTGGGTATCACCGTCAATATGGACGGTCCAGCATCGAGAAACGATTTGATGTCCTGGTCAAACTTCTGATTCTGATTTCGCCGCCGCCGCTTCATCGTCAACGTCAAGTTCAGCGCCATCCCAAGTGTATTATTAGTCGCCACCCATTCGCCACCGTTCGACTCCCTGTTAATCCCTCATACCCGCTGATTATTGTTTAATTCCCTCGACTCCGCCGCCACGATGTCTTGAATCCACTAGCTTTTCTAGCTATTCGTCATGTTTTCTGGCGTTCTTCATTCCTCTATCATGTATTCTCGCACGCCCGTCTTCCCTCACCCATCTATCAAACATCAAATGTACTCTGGTTCACAGTGTTGCCAGTGGGTTTGGTGGTTTCATGCTGGTTTCATCCACATGTATATTCCAGCGCGCGCAATGCCTCGAAGTTCAGCTTCTCTGATGTATCGTTTGCTTAGTTGGTCACACGGCTACTTTTTGTTCAGTTTATACTTGCTACTCTTGTCTTTCACCACGACTTCTCGGTTGTTGTACAACCTACGTAGCTTGTAGCTTTTGTGTTCGTCCTCCCTTCATTTTCGAGCCTTGACTCGTTCTTTTTCAACCCTTCCAACGTTGAGCGGCGCTCTATATTTTCCAACTGCTTCTTCGATCTTCGGCTGGATCCGTTTCGGCGACCTTATTTATTGATAGCTCCATCTCCGTGAGATGGGCTACGTCCTTGTTCCATAGGATACCATCTTGCCTTTGATTCCCCAACGGATCGGATATACTTATAGATTAAATAACCAAGTAGGCAGCTGTTTTTGTATATTGCTTATCAGTTACACGTCAGCGAATCGGGTTTTCTGATTCACGCTTCATTTGTTTGGTGAGGGGCTATTGCAAGCCAGACTGGACAGGTCAAACGTCATCACACGTTCATCAATTGCCGCTTGATCCGTGGCTCGGCTGAGGACTCCAAACACCTGGAGGCTCGCTCCTCTTCACTCTTGCGTTTGAATCACGCTACACAAATAGCAGTGCATATAAGCACTCAAAGCAGAACGATAATTATATACCGAAGGATAGTGTGCATCTTGTAATATTTCCACATACTATGCCTGTAAACTTTAGTATCTAGAAGGTTGTCTGGACGTACTTGTGATACAGAAGCGCTGAACTCAATATTTGTCAAAGTCTACGGGAAGAAAGGTTCTCACTAAACTCGATATCGTGGATTATTTCAATATCTCAGCAACCATGTAACGGATACGTTTTATTGCTTGTGGCGTGAAAATGTAACTATTCTCCGGACAAATGAGCCCAACATGTCGCACTATCGGCTTTGTTAGTAATTTTTGTGTCGACCAAGGCGCAATAGGTGACCTTTAGCTTAAACAATTATATATATCCCGAGATTAACTTGAATCATAAACAACGTTGACCATAAACGTCATCGGGAACACATGCTCAGGAAAGAAGTTTCGATTATTAGAGCGGCGAATGCTGCTTCAATGGATAGTGACTTGTGAATACATTTTAGGAAAGTCTCTTGATATTAATGCATGTACTTAAATTGTCTTTTTCGAGCTCTATTGGTACATCGACGCTTCAGATGCAAGTTTCAGGAAGAGTCTAGAAATAAGAATCCTGAAACTCCCACAAGAGCCTGGGGCCAACTCAACCAGTCATGGTCATCTAGTCTCAGACAGCTTTATAGAAGCCTTGAATGCAAGATAATTTATATTGTCTAGTTTTCTCTTGTGCCTCTACTTACAATTCAAATATTTGTTGAAAATGTTCGAGGGGCCGCCCATGAAGGTTGGGCGCTTAATTCAAATGTATTAATAGTGGCGTGAATTACATCCACATTGGCACAACTAATACAGCATATTTCCCTCATGTCTAATGATGCGGTCCTCTAAGCCTTGAATAAATAAATGATTCTACCCTGAACCAGCTTGCCAAGTCACTGGATTCCTCCCAAATGTCAATATATACTTACTCCAGTGAAACAACACTTACAGCCTGAGCTCACTGTACACTTAGCAACGTGTCTCATACAATTGCACTTTCGGAATGTTCCTCGCTTCTGATCACCATACTCCGGATAATGATCAAATGCTTACCGTTTTCTGCGCCGTTTAGACAGAATACCTGGTTAAAACATTAGTTTGCGCTCCAAGTAAATATAAACTACGAGTCAGGTTGCAGATGGATGCGAGGGTCAACTGTGCCCTCAAGGGGACCAAAACTCGAGCTATTATCTTGTTCTTCGTCGCCCACTGTATCAGTAACCATACATAAATTTACCCAGTACCTACCAGCTTCAGGTTTAAGCCAAATGTTAGGGAGTTGTACTAACTACATACTGTGAGGCGGCAATTATAGTAATTGTCAAGACCTTTTATTTTAAGTTCTCACTGATAGTCATGTTCTCAAAATTTGGTGATAGGCACTCATCGCCGTTATATTGTACAGAAACTGGCCTTGTATTAAATGCTTTAAGTAGGATGCACCAGGTACGTTAGCCTAAAATTAGCGTTTGAAGGTAGCAGAAACCCCACATCAGGGGCTGAAGAGGCCAGGGCTACAGAGTTACATACTATATTCCAATATTCCGAGCAAAGTCTATTACAGACTGGGAAAGGGGACTTACATTCTTCAAGCTCAATCCACAGCCTCAACACTCATCAGGTGTTCGGAGTCCTCAGCCATTGCAAGCCACGGATCAAGCGGCAATTGATGAACGTGTGATGATGTTTGACCTGTCCAGTCTGGCTTGCAATAAGGGGCAGAGTAAACAACTCCTTGGCTTTCTCTTGCCAGACGTTCTAAACTGAGTCCTCACAACTTTTTCAACGACAGTTCTCTTTTCAGCTTTACGAGCTCAGGATGAAATTCAGCCCCAATGCATACTCGGCGGACAACCTGGATTCGGCACTGGATGCACTTAACCATAATTTTTCTACTGAGAGAAAAACTCGAGTCTATCAAATCGTCTCCCTGGAGCTCGTCAAGGCGTCTGGACTTTCTCAGCACGAGTTTTTACGATTGACTGTCGAAACATCTACCGCATGTGTTAATAATGACTCAGACGAAGGAAACATCATCCTGATTCTGGATCGCACATTCAACCTGGGTAGCGCCTTGAAAGATGATTTCCTCCGAGTCGTAGCTTTACGACTACGCCCTTTTATTTATTGGGTCTATTCTCTTGTTCAAGGACTCGAAGGGACACTTCTCGCATCGTGGATGACTAATTATGAAACCGTCTGGGACCGAATCTTCCTCGCTCCAAAGGAATACTCTTCCGACTCGAACTGCAAGGTTCTGTATCGCTTGGATAAACCTTTCATGAAATTGCTTGCCTCTGCTCAAGACAGCGACGAGGACAAAATCACTCCTGAAATTCAAAACACTAGCCGCCCTTTGACGTTATACGACGTGCTCTTGATGGCTCAAATTCTTGGAACGTCCTATCCAAAACACCAAATTAGATGGTCCAACGGCTTACTATTCGCTACGCATATTCTCTCTGCACTTCAGAGGCTATGTGTAAAACCCAAGGACGTCGAACCTCCGGAGGTATGGGCTGCTTCTTGGACCTGGTTTGGGAAGAGATCTGGGAGATTGGATCCCGACATCGTTAACCACATCGTAAGTTGTACTCTACACAGCTTTTAGATAGCATATACTCAACATCGTGATGATAGGTCGACATCTTCCTGGCAGAATTTGACTTTTAAACGAAGCAACTTTAAAGAAGCTCTTTTTCTCTATGTGAGGTCCACCTAAAACACATGTTTTTTTGCTTTTCTTTGACGTAGTGTAAAAAAACCCAATCATGGCCTTGTCTTAAACACCTCTGTCGTGATTCTCAGGCTTGTCTCAGGGCTAATAAAATGATTGGTCTACCGTTCCACCTTTCACTCGAATTTCCTAGCACAAGGTCTTTCCATACATTCATTCCTGTCTGCTTTCTTCAAACCTTTGTAATAGAAGATCTAAGCGACCTGGATTATGAATCACTAGAGGGTATTTCTAGCTCATCCCATGGTAAAATCACACCGTATTTTGTGTCCTTGTTCCGTGTCTCGAGCAGGCTACGAGCGTCCGCGATCCTAAGAAAAGTAGCGTTTTTACCTCTGTCCTCGTATACACTTTTTTGGCGGCTATATATCTAGATTTCACTGCAATTTCACTTTTATGAATGTGTTTTTTCTGAGAAGATCGGGATGACCACCAAACGGTTGCACGTGACTCTATGCCCGTGCCTATATCTCCATAGTGTGTTGATTCTGAAAGCATATTACACGATACCTGAAAGATGAAGACGGTCCCTTTGTACTGACTTGGGTATTTTACATTAGAGAAGCTTCATATATGCGCTCCCAATCTTGAACACGCGCGTTCCACGTTTTGACACGTTCGAAACCCAGCAAAGTAAGGTTTTCATCGAAACCCCAGCATTCTCGGCACATCTGATAGTCTCGTTTTTTCTGATCTTTCTCCACACATCTGGGGGTTTGCTGCACATAACTTTGGATGAGTTCACAAGAAATGGAGATGACTGTCAACTCACTAGAAGAACACGGCTAACAGCCTTAAATACGGCAGAATCTAGCTCATCGGCTGTAGATAGGTTGCTGGGGCCAAGTCTGAACGCACATTGAGAGAGAATTATGCAATCAAGAAACCCTTCGAAGCGCTTTTCAGCGCCGAGAGCTACTATCAAGTGTTTCGTAGACTTTCTCCACGATCGATGTGCAATCAGTTCTCTCCGACAGAAGGTGACGACACCATCCATGTCGCCAGCGGCGAGAAGGAATTCCCGACAGACATACTGTTGAGTTTCCACTCTGTCGTTGTGCTAATCCAAGATTTGAGCCAGAAGATCGACGAATGATCACTGAAAAACTTACGAAATGCGTCAGGGCTGAATCGGACGACTCAAAAGTTGGCTGCAGGAGAGAGCAATATCGTTGAGTTTATACAACTATAAAGCTGTTAACTCTCAAACCTGTCTAGTCAGCAACATGTTGCAGAGTATCCTCCACATGTACCACAGTTTTTGTAACGGCTCCATAGGCCTAGGAAGTTCGGCACATGTTATACATTGGTATAGAGTTTCCGAAAGTCGACCAACTAGAGAGCAATGTTGTATAAAGTGAAAATGCGAGGTGATACGAGTGCCTAAGATGGAGAAGGATGATAAGTTTAGGTATCGCTGAAGGTAAACTGAAGTACCTTGAGGTCGATCAGGATCAGGAAGCCGCCTCCACCAATAAATCGCCGCAACCGTATGACCAAGAGGCAAGCTGATGTTGAATCCGCGTCTTCGTATGTCAAAACTACGGTTAGTGTCCAACAAAAAGTCCAAGAGAGATATGTGGAATATCTCGATATCGTGACTTGGATCCTCTGGCATAGAAAGAAGCGAGAGGAAAGGATCCAGCAAGAAATATAAATCTCCTGAATCTAACTCAAGGAACTCCTCCAATTGAGTAGCTGCTGGTCGGAGATTGACCCGATCTGGATTTTGGGTCGACTTGATGACAAGCAGGAGGGAGAAAAAACGAGTTATGACTTCGATGTTGTCATTTTCCACCCGAGAAAAAATGAAAGTATAGAGAGAATCAAGGCCGGCGAATGGTCGACCCTTTGACGAAGAGGGAGAGAGGCCTAGGATATCTTGCAGCCGACGGAAAGGGTGATGCTTGGGATCTCGGACATATTTGATGACTGTCGAAGGATATATAAATTGTCGCGACGATTGTTTGACCAATGCAGGAATAACACCAACTGGTGGCCATGGAGAAGGCAGTAGGCGTCGATGTCGATGGTGTGAGAGGATGTCTTCGAACCCGAGTTCAAGAAATAGCTGGATGTCAGCATCGGCAGAGGTGTCTTTTGAAAGATCAAGGCGCAGGGTAGTAGTAGATTGAAGTGGCTCTCGCGCAAATGCATCAACGATGTGGGATTCTGGACGACTGACGATGAGAAAGCAAAATGGGAAGGCTAGCTGTGGAACCGCATTAGCGATGGTTTTGATCAGGTCGACTTGAGCATCCATGTCGTTACACTCGTCAAGGGCATCAATGACGACCAGCCGAGGACCGAGTTCCTTGCCTCGCGCTTGAGCTAGAGTACGAAGTGGCTTCACCATGAGCTCATACAGTTGTTCCTCCATTACTTTCGATAGCAAAAAGGGGTCATCGTCGATGGCTTTGATGACCAAAGGCTTGAGCTCGGGAATTAATCGAATGAGTTCGGCTGCAATAGTGGAGATGACTCTGTCGCCATCGCTCCGATCTTCAGAATCCGTCCTCGAGAAAAAGAAAGTCGCAGCTAATAATCCTTTCTTCTGGCATTGTTCTCCTAGTGTTTGGGCAATCGCTGTTTTGCCACCTCCCGCTGGACCATGAAGCCATGCAATCGAGGCCACATTGGAGGCTATATTGGAGGAAATCCATCGAAGCAGCGAATTCAGGATTGCTGTTCTGGTTTCATCTGCGCATCGCGGTGGATCTGACCGTTCCTTTGAATTCAACAGAGCGCCAGGCGTGCATTGCGACAACATCAAGTCAAGTCCTAACAGCCAACTGAGAATCAGAGGCGGAACGAGTAGCTCCAGAACATACCCTTCAGCGGAGGTGCATTATTTATATTTCCACCAACGAATGTCAGTTCACCTCCAGTGATAGCGACATTGTTGAAGTTTGGACCTGCTCGCATTGGACAAAATCACAATACAACTGGCAGTGGTCGGTAATTGTTGTTCGGTATTTGCTGTTTGCTAGTCTATAAGATTAATGGCAAGCTATGTTCTCGATACACAATGGGAGTACCTTGGTCATCCAAAATGCGGCAACAGGCTTCCTGAGCTTCAGGCCTCAGGGCTGAGCGAGCGGCCTCAGTGAGGCAGAGATTAGAGATTGGGGTGGGAATTTAAATTACTTGGGCCGCGGCATCGGCAGTCCGCCTGGTGGGGTTGAGATCAACATTCCAACGGATGAGAGACTGAAGTGAACTTGTCTTGTGCTCACCTTCAGTTTTCGGGCGTTTATCGTCAACCAATTATGTCTCAAGCAGTAAGGAGTTTCTCCAAAGGAGAAGTAGCCAAGGTCTGTCCGTTGCCGAGGTCTCGCGAGTTCAAGTGATGCAAACCAACACGCTATCCGTGGTGTTTAATTTGTCTTGAACGATTGACTTCTGCACAAACTCAAATTTTGGGCATGTAGCACGCTTTTGTTGGAGATCTAGTAAGTCTTGGTTTCAGCTACACCGAAAACATTCCTTTAACGTCTGTTCAGTGGGTTGTCATTGACTTAGTCGTCTATGACCTATCTAAGTTTGCACCAATGCATCCTGGTGGAATCTCTATATTACTGAACGAGGAAGTTGGTATGTTCCATGCCATAAATAAAAAAGTAAAGAAAAAAGACCCTTGCTCACTGCTCATGGTCATGCAACGGCAGCTGGACAGGATGCAACTCAAGCTTTCTTTGGCCTTCATCGACAGGAAGTTTTGAACAAACTACAGTACCAAAAGCTACGCATTGGTGTTATTGAAGGCGCTCCGGCCAATGCATTTCCCACAGTCGCGCCTTCTGACGCGCTTGATAAAGTTCCGTATGCAGAACCGGCCTGGTTAACGGAGGGGTATCATTCACCTTACTTCAGCGAGGTATCCCTGATCTATCTTCTAATATTGTAATTTGATTTTAATCTTCATATCCTCTAATAGGGCCATCGAAGATTCCAAAAAGTGGTTCGAAAGTTTGTCAAAGAGGTGGTATATCCCGACGCGCAGAAAAAGGAAGAGGACGGCAAACCACCATCGAAAGAGGTTTTGCAGGCGTTGGCCGATACAAACATTATTGCTATGCGTTTGGGATCTGGGCGACATCTGGAAGGAAGAGTTCTACTGGAGGGGGCTGTTCGGCCTGAAGAGGTATTTTTATTGAAGCATTCTCTCTGAGTTTTGTTAGTAATAAAATGGTTCCTTAGTTCGACATATTCCATGAAATGATCCTCTGGGAAGAATTTTCCCATATTCACGCCCGTGGATATTCTGATGGGCTGGCTGCCGGGGTTTGCATAGGTGAAGTTTCCTCTAAACATCATATATCGTATTTGCTTACCAGTATATTCCAGGTCTTCCGCCTGTTCTCAATTTTGGTAATGAGAAACTCAAGGATGCCATCATTGAAGACATCCTCTCTGGCAAGAAGCTCATCTGTCTTGCCGTGTCAGAGGCTTTCGCAGGAAGTGATGTCGCTGGGATGAAGTGCTCAGCGAAACGAACAGAGGGTGGTTGGATTGTGAATGGCACGTCAGTAAAATCCAGATTCCCCTGTGATATCAGGCTTACTTCATCGACATAGCAAGGTACAGTGATTTTCTGTGCTTGATAGAAGCATTCATTGCCAACTACGCGTAGAAATGGATTACCAACGGCATGCAAGCCGACTACTTCACCACAGCCTGCCGTAACCAATCCAATGGCTCTATCATGCTTATGGTTGTCGAACGCGGGCAAGGGATGTCAACAAAACTCATTCGCACGTCGTATTCAACATCTGCCGGGACAGCGTTTGTTACATTCGACAACATGTTTGTCCCCGATGATTTTGTGATCTCAGAGACCGAGGGATTGAAAATCGTCTTGAGTAATTTCAACCATGAAAGGTGCCCCCCCCCTCACCTTTGGCTCAAAGAGTTTCTCTAATTATCTTTTGCAATCTGGAAGATGGGTTTTGACGACTGCTTCCATCGGTTGGCAACGTGCCATAGTAGGAGAATGTTTAAAGTCAGTATTTTTTACTATATGAATATCTGCCTCATCCTTAGCAGGCATCTACCATAGATGGGTCAACCAACGACGCGTTTTTGGTAAACCCCTATCTTCACAGGCCGTTGTGCGATCCAAGTTGGCTGCCATAATTTCGCGTGTCGAGAGTTGCCAGAACTGGTTGGAGAATGTCACATACCAAATGAAGAACATGAACTATGTTCAACAGGCAACCGAAATTGCGGGACAAATGGCCTTGCTGAAGATGTACACGACGCGTGCTTCTCAAGATACTGCAAGAGACGCTGTTCAGGTGAGCAGGCGCTTGATTTGGCTACTTGTATGTCTTTGATGACGGCATGTGAAGATCTTTGGTGGGCGGGGTATCACGAAGACGGGTATGGGCAAACATATTGAGCATGTGAGCACGAGCCTTTGTAACTCGTTTGGAAGGATCTTCCTGACTTCTCTGAGCAGTTCCACCGCTCTCTTCTTATTGACGCGTATGTCTATTACCTCGTTGATGTTACTTTTGCTGATCTTCATGACGCAACAGGGTTGGCGGAGGTGGTGAGCTGATTCGATTTAGCCAGCCGAGTACACAAATCTGATCTTGTCAACAGCGGAAGACATTATGGCCGATCTCGGTGTTAGACAAGCCCTGCGGAAGATGCCAAAGAATGCGCGACTTTGAACATCGACGCAAATACATCATGCATCGCGGTACCCTTAAGCGGCCAAAAACTTGTAAATTTGGATTGTTAACATGCATAGTTTCCGGTACTTGATTTGCCGACATTACCGAAGCCAGCGACATCGAGTCGTATATGAACTGTACAAGCCTCGTATTTCTGATAATACAGTTTTGTGTGGTTCAGGTTTAGGACGCCTGCAGTTGCTTGTAATGGTTGAAGTCTGATTGGAGGAAGGAGCTGTGAAACCCCATGTAGCAGATGTCTTACCCCGCATCCCGGCAATGATATCACATGCTGTCAGATTGCATACATATCGCTCCGGCTCTCGAGTATCCGGCTCTGCATATCCTTGACTCTTTCTACTACATGGCCTCCAAAGAACTCAGAACTTTTTCGCGAGGGGAAGTTGCCAAAGTGAGTCAGGAACTTATGCATTCGAGCACTGGTCTAATCCAGGCCGCAGCATAACACAGATGGTGATCTGGTGAGTGGTGCCTGGCAGAAGCTAATTCAGGGTCGAATAGACCGATTAACGACTTCCTCAGTGGATCATTGTGGATTCGAAGGTCTACGACATCTCCAGATTCAAAAACCTACATCCCGGAGGTGCAGCGGTATTGCTAGATGAAGAAATTGGTGTGTACCTCTGCCTATGCGATCATTGGCCTCATTGATAGGAGCTCCTCGAACCCTACAGCCGGTCAGGACGCCACTGAGGCATTTTATGGACTTCACAAGCACGAAGTCCTTGAGCGACCACAGTATGCACGACTCCAGATTGGGTACGTTCAAGGCGAGAAGAGCAAACTCCATGGACGTGTTGCCGGAGATACAAGCAAAGTCCCTTATGCCGAACCTACGTGGCTGTCTGAAGGTTACCACAGTCCCTACTACACTGAGGTTAGTTTCATCTTCGACCTGCTACCTGTATAACTATTAATCAACTTGACAGAGTCACCGCAAATTCCAGAAAGTAGTTCGCAAGTTTATGGATGAGATCGTCACCCCCGATGCAGTTGCTCGCGAGGAGGACGGTAAGCCACCAAGCAAGAGTGTCATCGAGGCCATGGCAAAACAAAACCTCCATGCAATGCGTATGGGACCAGGCAAACACCTTCTGGGTATATTGTTTTTCTATTACTTGTCTCCACCGGTATTCATGTTTTACCTACGCCAGGACGCGAACTGATGGGCGGCATTGTGAAACCGGAGGAGGTGTGGCTCATCCCTCACGAATGATGCGTGTCTCTGATATTGACGATACCGCCTAGTTTGATTATTTCCATGAGCTAATCATCACTCAAGAGCTCGCGCGTTGTGGCCAAAGAGGATACGGAGATGGGTTAATGTCAGGGACGGTTATTGGTCTACCACCTGTCCTCAATTTCGGGAACCCGGCTATCAAGGATATGGTCGTGTCTGAGGTATTATCTGGAGAACGACCAATATGTTTGGCTATCTCAGAAGCATTCGCTGGTAGTGATGTTGCAGGCCTCAAAACATATGCACGAAAAACAGACGACGGTAAACACTGGATCATCAATGGAACGAAGAAGTGGATCACCAATGGAACGTTCGTATATTCGGAAATCTTCATGATTCAAAATTTTGACATATCTTGTACAGATTCGCTCACTAGTATGCCATTCTCATTTTCAATGACCGGGTCTGGACACTGACGACAGAAACAATTATAGTTTCACTGTGGGGTGCCGCACTGACGTTTGTGTTGAGATCTTGTCTTCCTGATTCAGTTGAACAAACTTCTACAGGATGGCTTTACCGTTATCCTGGTCGAGCGTAGTGATGGTGTCGAGACTAAAGCTATCAAGACAAGCTATGTATGTTATCTTGTCTGCAGTCCAAGATCCTGGCTCAACTTTCTCCCTAAAGTCTCCAAGCGCTGGGACGGCATTCATCACATTCGATAATGTCAAGGTCCCAGTCGAGAATACTCTCGGTCCTGAAGGTGGAGGAATCTTTGTGATGCTCAGTAATTTCAATCACGAACGCTGGGTTATGGTCGGTTCGTCAGCCCGATCACAGCGATTAATCGTCGAAGAATGCCTGAAGTACGGAGTTTGCGCTTGTCTCGTGAGCTTGTCTGAAAAAACCCTGTTTCTTATGTTAGATGGACATCCCAGCGTAAGGCCTTCGGCAAGCCTCTCCACACCCAGGCTGTCATCCGGAGCAAGATGGCTGCTATGATCTCGCGGGTTGAGAGTGTGCAGAATTGGCTCGAGAACATTACACACCAAATGAACAATATGGTTTGTGTTTCAATCCGTCTCTTTTCCGAGGTTGTTCAACATCGCTTCTTATGCAGTCGTATAAACAACAAGCATCAAAGCTCGCCGGGTATGTTTTCATACCATTGAATTGCGTGAAACTGATGCTGAGCAATCTCAATCCGACAGTCCGATTGGCTTGCTCAAAGCCCATGCAACGCATTCAGCTCAACTAACCGCCACAGACGCAGTTCAAGTCTTCGGAGGTCGTGGTATCACAAGAACTGGTAAGTTCTCTCCTCGTGTTGTTCTAGAATCGGCTCTAACGGTTAACGTAGGAATGGGAAGCGCTATTGAGCACGTGCGTTCGAGATCTTCTACCCAGAACAAACTTACTTAAAGACCAACCTTCAGTATCATCGAACTGTCACATTCGATGCGTACGTTAATCTTTTCACCCTTCACAGAATTGACTAACATGTATCCCGTTTTGACTAGTATTCTTGGTGGAGGTTCGTGGTCTTCTATTGTGGGGCCGAAAAGATGTGCTAACTTGTTTATCAAGCGGAAGATGTTTTGGGAGATCTTGGCGTCCGCCAGGCCATTCGTGGCATGCCGAAGGATGTCAGACTGTAGAGATTTCAACTGTTATTCTAAGAGACATTCCTAGGATATAGTCGTGTCCACCTGCATGTCTGGATCATTAATAGCTATATGTGGATATCCTGAAATCATTACAATCATGATTTGAAAGTTCTCCGAGAAGACTCCCTAGCGCTATTTTTCAGCCCAACATTACTCGACACAGATCCTGGAACCTTCCAACCCAGCCATCCCATAACAACATTCTTCGCAAAAATTTCGCCGAATCCTAGCATTACACCGTTGACAAATGGGAGACACAGGTTGACTGCCAGAGAGGAAACAAAAGCCAGCACCCTTGTCCTGGTCGAAAGAGACGTGTCGAATATTGAGAGCGTAACAGAGACTGGCGGGTGGGCTCCTGAAGATTCAGGCCGAGGCTGAGATGGTTGTGGAGGGGTATCCATTGAAAGTGACGGAAAAGAAGACGAAATTGAGGGGTCAACATCCTCCCACTTGTGTAGTTCCTCGGTTGTGGCGTGCGATTCGGGATTTGGGTGTTGCTGAATAAACGGGGTGCAATTCAGAGGTGGGCTGAGCCGGCAAGGAACAACGGCTACTCACAGATCCCGAGTCGAAATCAATTAATTGTGACGATGCGACCGTAGATAGACCTCCGGCACCAACCTTCTCCCAGCTTTCACCCCCAGAATGAGGACCTGTGGGCACAGCAGAAGGTTCATCGACTATACCAGCTGCTTTACGTTTCTTTGCTTCTTCCTTTTCTTGAGCACGAATGGCCTCCCATTTGGAGCGTTCTCTTTCAGCTTTTGCACGCTGTTCGGCGTTTTGAGCACGCCATGAGTTCAGCTGAGTTTCGTAGTCCTCTTTCCAAGTCTCGTCTGTGGAGGAAGACGACAAATCATCTGCTGGGGGTGCTGGTGGTACACCCTGTAAGTCTACAGGCTGAGGTGGGACGCCAAGAACATGAAGAGCTTCTTCGCTTTGCAGAATATCTGGTTGAATGGCCTGGCTTGGTGGAGAGGAAAATGCATCATCCAGCGCAGCCTAAAAGAAAAAAATTGGTGTTGGTGTTTCCTCATTGCATTAAAGCTGTAATTATTTACCTCTAAAATATCGTTTGCTTGAGTTTCGGTATCCGCCATGGCACTTTGGACGGTATACAGCGGAAGTCCACTTGAACCCGTTCCGTGACCACTCTCGCGTCACGTCACAGTGTCACAGCTAATCTCAGTGTTTATTTTGGGTGCCGTCGGCTTTACCCAAGGCCGTGGCATTTTGCCATCCAGGCGCCTTTGCTTTTCCCCATTCTCTTGGACCAACAAACTGCTTGTAGCTCTCCTGTTCTTTGCAACTTTTTCCAGCTGTTTGGACCTAGTTACAGATCCTGGATCACATAATAATTCTTCACGCTCAAGAAGTTGACGCAGACTCCCCTCTGGTGTACAAATTACGAGCGATATGACTACTTCGTAGTTCCCGTCCCTGAGAAATATGGAAATGGACTGGGACAAAGATGCCCTCCCGCTGTACTTCTCGTTTTGAGAAACCTGATACTTATCCCTCGGCCTTCTCTTGGACTGACCGAAGGCTGAGACCCACAAGCCACATCTCGAAGTGGACTCCGACTTACTCCTTACACTCTTTGCGACTTATTATCAAACTCGAATCTATGCAGGAGAGAAACGTGGACTCGGTTTAGCCTCGGCTGTTCATTTGAGCACAGAATTCCCTCTCGTTTCTTCTGCTTGTCGTTTGCTCTTGAGAGGCTCGGCTAGAAGTCCTGAGGTTGGTTCCTCTGCGCGCTGTTGCACTCTTCTACCGACAGCGCATCCCCAGTGCATCTGATTGCTTCTTATTTTACCTTTATAGATACTTCTTTGAGTGGCTTGACTTCCAAGGGCGTCAGCACGCGGCTGCCGAGGTACCCACACTGTTGGAACACTTTCCCTGGGCTCTGGCTCAACCCATTGAACATAGCTATCCAAGATCATCTTCGATGCATCGGCAATGATGACCACTCACGTCAACGAATTTATGCTATGGCACATCTCTCCTTCTATCAGAAGTGAAGATCCAAGCCTGTGCATTGCACTGCGACTGCCCATCCGCCCGGTTAATCAATATAATACTGTTATTCGCCTTCCGGAGCAAAGGTTCTGCAGCTCCATAAAGAAAACAATTCAAAGGGTCCACTACTTTTTTTACAGCATCTGGCTCGACTGGTTTCGCAACTTGCTTGATGTGTAATCTTACTTGGCCCTTATTGGGAAAAGTACGAGGTAACCTACGTAGTTTTTCTTTTTCGATGCGGCCCCTTCGCATATTTCATGAGTCTATATCCCATGTTCCCATTCGTAACCTTTGTGACATGTCTTTTGGTGGAAATGATTGACAGGTATGCTCCTCTCAATATAAGTATTACAAGAAAAGGAACTTACCAAAATAATCTTTCAGGGCAGGGACGAAGTTCCGATTCCACCGAGATACCTTATCTTACAGGAGATGGATTGTGCCTTCATACTGGCCAACCAACCATGGAAGTTTACGAGGTAAGGCTTGCTGAGATATCGGTGGCATTTGCCGGTCAATTGTCTCATTGCCTCATGTTCAATTATTGTTATGCATTCACTTTCACGGGAATGGCACATGGAATGTGATCTACCTGGGGAAATCGACTAAATCACACGTTCTTCAGGGTGGATTTGTGTGGCATTGTATAGGTGAGTTTTTTTCACTCAAATGTCTTCAATGGGAAACTATGACCCAAATAGCTTGTGCTTCAACGTGTTGATTCACTTGTCTCTTCCGTGTAGAGTTGCACTCAATTATCCGTGGAGGTCGTACCACGAACCGTATTTCCGCAAGAACCAGGCATCGCGGACATTTTTCTATCAATCTGCGTTCGTCTTTAAAGTCATTCCCCGCATCCGGACCCTGATGGATCCTGATAACAGTGCGAGAGAAGTTTCGGGGCATCAAGATCTAATTCAGCTCCGATGCTCAAGTCGTGTCAGTCGCGTGATGTACGTACACCTTTTGTAGTTCCATTGAGCAATCGGCCATCTTGCTTGCCTTCAGCGTCATTATTTTGAAAGCTATATTATGGGATGGGTATTTCATGGTTCATTCAACTCATCCCCCTTATTCTCTGTCTATTTTCTTGAGTGTGAGCTCTCGTCTCAGTCAACGATGTGTAAAGATGAAGTGTAAGTGCCCACTCGCTGTCTTTATTCCACACCATTCACATTTAAGCTGGATTCTTGTTACAGATATGGCGACTGGTATAGAGGCTGCAGCGTGAGCCTATATTGACATGCGACTGAACACAACGACGAACCCACCCCTAGCATTTTGTTGCTAGCTTTGAGTCTGGCAACCGAATTGACTGTAACGACCCATATTGCGGCCTAAGCTCAGCTCACATACACAACGCGCCTAACTGCCCCTGCCCAAGGGTCAGTCTCAGGCTCATGACGCGGATCTTTTGACTGACAGAAAGGGGCCTTTAGGTTACTGGCGAACATAGAAGGATCCAAAACATGTTCCATAAAGCATGCGAACAGTGCAGAACTGCCGAATTCAATCGCAGAGTAACTTCAGGATGATCTTGTTGGCAATACCGAGCGCTTAGAACTGTCATCACGTAATTGGAACCTGTTAGCATAGTTTGTATCCGAAATTGTATCGTAGAGGGAAGACCACATCATGTTACCCACACATTTGTTTTGGACTTGAAATCAAACCGCAGAAGGTGATATGACCGCGGGAGATTGCAAACCGCGGACAAACCAGTGGCTTGTCTCTGTTACGAGTATCAAGCAACAACCCCATTGATTGACTAACTAAATCATCAACGTCAAGTCCAAGAAGCTATTTGACTATCTAGTAGCACAAAGGATATACCGGCAATTCAGAAACGCTTGCCTCCACGTTTGATGGGCTGCCTTGTACCACCCCTTTTGACGCCTCCAGTGGCGTTACTGCCACTGCCTTTGAGATGTGCCACGCGCTTCTTCCGTTCCTCTTCGCTGTCTTCATCGCTCGACGCGCGTGCCCTGGCCTTTGCTTTCTTAAGAGGTCGGTGAGGAGAGGAATCTGAGTCAGACGCTGCAGGCGGTGGGGGTTTAGATGTCGAAGGTATTCCTAGAGGTGCTGGAGATTGCGATGTTCGCGTCTGGCGTAACTGAGAGTGTTCTGGTGTTTCTTTAAGCGCCGCAGCTGCAGAAATATTGGTTTGCATTTCACGCTTATTATTTCTGCTCGTGTCCATAGCTTCAACATCCCCTTCCGACTCGGTAGCCGAATCAGACTGGTGGGCAGGTTTCGAAGACGATTGAGCCTGAGGCTCCAACGGCAAATTTCTCTCGCGATTATTATTGCCCCTCGCGGGAGCGGACGATAAAGTCTAATCACAAGGTTATTAACGGAGTAAGACTCATCGTCAGGAGTTCCTAGTGGACTCACAGGGGGATTGTCGTGTTCTGGTTCTTTGGTCTCATTAGGCGGCAGTGTCAGTTTTTCGGTTTCAAATTGCTCTACTTGAAGCAATGGTGTCTCTGCGGTTGAGGTTACGGGGGCTTATAGAGAATATTCCCAGTTAAATAGAGCCGATAGGTCGCGGATGAAGTCAGTTTTGATAGAGGTTGCCTACCAGCATAAAGGCTTACGGAGATCCTGCACAAAGTTAAACATGGCTGTCATGCGTCTGATCGAGGTTGAAACCCGTGGTTTTGAAATTGCATTCTTTATGTGGGTGTCGATGGTGCGTCGCGCAGTTCGACCCAACTTATCCACTGCCTTTGACATGCATTAGTTATTGGAAGGACTCTCTTTTCCTTACAATGTTGGCAAAGGGAGATCATTACCTTTTCAACTTCAACGTCTGGAACAGCACTCATGGCATCGGCAGATGCGAAGCTTAGGTGAGTCAGACTAATCAGCGGTAAAACGAGGTGTCGGGAGATAATCTCTGAGGACCATTTCTGACCCAACGCATTTGCTTCCCAGCGCCACTTAAACGCTTCACATTCAGATTCGAATCCAAGATCCTGAATATCATGGAAGCGAAAGGTGCAAGGGGAAGAGGGGTTCAAGCATGTCAGTTTAGGCGATGATTTGAATAGAAAGAAGTAAACGAGGCGAGGTTTGACTGACAGAATAGCGAGTCTCGACAAGCTCAAAGGTCAAATCTGCAACTCCGCCGATTGTGTGCGCTTTTGACAAGAGATCGAGGATATAGTCTCGCCAGGCGTCTTCTTGGGCGGGTTTCGTGAACGGAAGGGGTGCAAGAAGATTAAGGGATCTCCATCTACGAGCTATCTGGCTGCTACCTATCGCTGCACAGAACGTGGTCAGCTTCCTCCGCTGAGATCATAGAACGTTGAAGACAAGAATTCCGAACCTTCCGCCCAGACAGTCTTCGTATCTGTCACTAGCCAACAACAAGTCTGCTCCGCCACTGAGCAGTCATACTTCTACTGAACATACATCACAGTCAGTATTCTGATGTGAAAGGCAGGAAATGTGATCGACCATCAGGTATGGGGTAGATGTTGCTGGGTCGCTCTTCGCAAGCCATTCTTTCGATAAGAGACGTTTGGCATGTTCCTGATAAATGAAAGAATGTGCATTCAACAAGTGAAGTGAAAGTTTGAGTGAATGGTTAGATCGTGTATTGAATTGAGCAGATAAAAGAACCTCTGTAAACTCCATTTAGATGTAACTGGCGTTTGGATGAGTGAGGTGTAGGAGGCCCGATAGAACGGGTTCACTGGACGGTGACTCAGCAGTGAAGTATCAAAGCAGGTAATAGTATCCAATGCAGATATCTAGTCAGGCGATAAAGTACCTCTGGATACGAGCCCAAACCTCAAGTAGTTGAAAATGCAAATAATTCCAGAGGTATAGCAGTCAAACACCCGCGACACTCCAACGCGCCCACACGAACAACCGAATTGATGTGGAACGGTATTTGCCGAACGGCTTCTCCCTTCCCACCATCATCTCACTGTTCCACGATGGGTGGCCTTCCTCTTCAACAAGGTTGAACACACAGCAAGCTTTTATCTGAACGCCCTGTTTTGGAGGGTTGTCGAATAAGTTTAGAGCTCAGTAGGGCTATTTATTATTTTACGCCACACAAGTTTGAACCTCTTTTGTGATACAGCATTCCCGAAGATATGGAATCAGCGCTAGAAGAGGGTCAGTTAGCCGATGTTTGGCCGCCTGAAAATCGGTCAGAGGCTACTGAGCTTCAGGTGTATAACCCAGCATACGAATGGCCAGGCGAGAGTGTCGATGCTCATGCAGGTCCTGCTGAATCGGAATCTCAAGGTCACTCCGCGGGAGAGCCGTCTTCGTCATTGAAACCTGGTCAGCCCATATTTCGCCTCGTGGCTGAATACTCCTCCGTTATCTTCAGCAAGCAGGACAAAAAGAATGAAAAGAAGAAAGTTGCCATGATTGACTCATATCATGAGGTTCAATTAGGGAGGGATCTGCAGGCCGCAGGGTCGATTACACCCAGAATACGGTTGAAGGAGATGGAAGTCTCCAAGCTTCACGCGACAGTCTTTTGGGATGGAGCTAGAAAGGAATGGAACGTGGTGGATATGGGATCCAAACACGGAACTTTTCTTCAAGGTCATACGCCGAATTTGCTGGGGGTGACTCTGACCGAAAAAGACGTTGGAGTGAGGTTATCCCAGCCTCGAGCCGCAAGTGTTCCTTGGAGGTTACGACATGCGGACCGATTGAGGATAGGCAGCACTACCTTTGCGGTTCACATTCACGATAATCAGCGGCCATGTCAGGAGTGCATGGTCTCGGGAAAGGAGGAGTTGCCTCTGTTTCCGACGACAGAACAAGTTACACAAAAGAGAACCAGAGAAGTGGCGGAGTTGGACTCTGATCAGCACCTGGCAGAACCTCTGGAAACTCGAAATCCAAAGAAGGCTTTATCGATGTTAAAGCGGAACTTGTTGAGTCGCCATACTGTCGGTTCGGGTTCTTCATCGTCTAAAGAGTATACCGACCGCGCTGCTCGACGTCGGATGATGTGCCCTACCTCTCGGTCTGATAGTCCAGGCGTCGCTTCTCTAGCCAGGCCCACTCCTATCGTTTCCGTGGAGCCTGTTTCTCAGGCTCCCGCGCCACTTCCAGTATCAAATATTGGTCACCGTCTTCTCATGAAACAAGGGTGGTCTCCTGGGACTGCACTTGGACTCGACGACGACAATCTGGTTGAGCCTCTGGAAGTCAAAACTACTCAAAACCGAGCCGGACTAGGAATGAAACTAGATTGGAAAGGACACGAAAAGCTTACGCATTTTCAGAGATAGTGAGCTAGTGAATGTCGTGCTACGTTGTATTTATTTTTTCGCTCATACGACCCGAATCAATATATATATTATGCTAAATTCCTTTGACCTTACAGGTTCACGGTAAACGAAGGGCCATAGGCCTAGACCGGCCCGCGTCTCAGCGGGACTTCTGTCAACGGCTCCTATTCTTCAGAATTGAACGGGAAGTGAGTACGGCTTCGATTTATGACGCATATGCTGGCTTCATCTTCATTTTAGAATGAGGAAATTTGTCCACTACAATCGCTTGGAACTTCCAAAACGCCAATCAGGGCGCTTTAAGTAGAAGTGAAGACAGGAAGTACAGTTCTAGTCAGAGATCCATTTTTGACATATGCTGGTGTCGAATACCTCCTGTTGGTCTACGCTTCATAATGATATCTGATGCGTAAACGTTTCAACTGCCTAGACACATTCTTGCGTTTGTTCCTTATAACGAAGGGGGGAAAGACCCGCCCACATTACTCTCGAGACTACTCTGTTGACATCATGTCATACATTTTGTCGTATCTCCTTGTCATGCATATTACTTGGCGTTGCATGTTTTGTCTTTGTATTCAGACGATCCAAAACTTCGTCTACACTGTGTTATTCGCTCTTAGCTCTGCCTAATCTCGTATTTTATGGTTCCTTTGGCAGTTTCCAGATGTAAAAGTCAGATATCCCGCCGAGGATCAGGAAATAATATTGGGGTAAGAGGAAGTCAGCGATCTCACGACTAATCTTCGATTATCGGTTGATAATTTGCATCATATCGCCCGCAAGAGGCCACGATTCTGCCGCTCAGAGGTTCTATAACAGGGATCGATGATGGTCGCGTCCGGAACAAGATTTTTGTGCTGAAAGGAACGAAGATAATCAACAGCATTTACAACCTCAATGTAACCCAGCCATATGGAGCCTTGATTTTGACGATTTCAACTGGATTGATGGATTAATGAACTCCCAGAAACGCTCGGAAACGGTCGTTTTTCTAGAATCTATGAGACTATCACCGCCTTGATCGCAGACGCGGTGTAGTTGACGATGTATTTTTTTCCAAACATGATATTTAGCGGAGGAGGACGGTTATGCATGTAAGAGAATCGTCACAAATACAGTTGAAATACTTACCTAGTACTCATTCGTAATTAAAGATAAGCAAGTTTTGTCATCCGTCGATTTTCTAAAAAGTTGCTGACTAAAAATTTAAGATGTTGTCTAACAGGTATTGATGCGTCAATTCGGATTTTTCTTTTCCAAAACACAAAGTTGTTCCTGAGTTACTCCTTAGTTATTCCCCGGATCTGAGGAATTTGGAGAATGTCTAATATTGTCATCGAGAGCGTCGTTGAGGCAGGTGGCGAGCCCCCGACGTTCCTCGTTTAAATGCAGTGTAATTTGCCAGTTTTCTGAGTCCCGCTACTGCTGGGAAGTAGAATTGGGGCTACTATTTCAATCCAAAACAATTTTTGAGGTTGATAACGAGTTTCTTCGGCATGATCAGATCAACATCATTTCGATCACTCGTCCGAGTCGTAGAAGTGCAAACCTCCTTGGAGATCAACCGCATGAGCACTTGATGGCCTCAGTTTCTCTCTTCGAAAAAGCCACCAATGTGAATCTCAGAAACAATGATATAACCATTCATACTGGGCGTTCAGCATCCACGAATGATGGAAATGAGCTAACTGGTATGTCACGGTCTAGTCATTACGTTCCTCGTTCCACAAAGTTTTAACCCAGCCCATAGGACTTGCACTAATTCGCTTTAGAAGTGCTCTCAGTGCACTTGTTGACTCTTCAGAGCGTTTTGACTCCCCAAGATGCTCAGAGGAGACCAGAGAGGCTATTATACAGCAAATCATCGACTGGGTCAATGACGCGGCGAGCCCAGCGCTACTCTGGCTTTATGGTGGCGCTGGGGCTGGAAAATCTGCATTGGCCCAAACCATTGCCGATATCTATAAGGACAACGGAAGGCTTGCTGCAAGCTTCTTCTTTTCGAGGACAGCGCCCGGAAGGAGTGACGGGAATTCGTTTGTTCCAACACTCATCCTACAATTCATCCGTGCATTCCCTTTCATCAAATACTTCATTATCCTAAAACTACACCTCGACCCCACTATTCTCTCAAAATCTCGGCATATTCAAATGCTCCAGCTAGTGGTCAAGCCACTTCAGTTGATATCTACTCTCATGCCGCTCATATCCTTTTTGTGGAAATTGTTTCTCTTGGCCATCTTCGCCGTTCAGTCCATGATCGGGCCGTCAATTCAACTACCTTACGGATACGGACTGTTCAGCTCGCTTCCTCAACGTCCTATTCTCGTAGTTGTAGATGGATTGGACGAATGCAATGACAAAGAGGTGCAGTGTGATTTAGTGCGCATCATCGCAGACATCATCCCTCGCTTCCCACTTCCAATACGCTTTCTCATTGCCAGTCGCCCTGAAGCCCATATACGAAGAACATTTGACTACGACGGAATCCTTCAAGCTATACAAACATACAGATTGAACTTGAGCGCCGACCTCAATGCCAACGCCGATATCGAACGCTACCTGCGGCAATCCTTTGAGCACATTCGAAGGACACATGCTCTTGGAAGACACCTCGATCCCCAATGGCCATCAAACTATCAGATACGACAGCTTGTCCAAACGTCGTCCAGCCACTTTGTTTACGCCGCGATTGTCGTTCATTACATCCAATCGCACAAACATCTCCCTGATGATCGCCTACGAGTCGTTTTAGGCCTATCAACCTCAAACCCACCAGACTCCCCTTTGGCGGCTTTGGATGCTATTTACACCCTCATATTCTCTGAAGTTGAGGACGAATACCTACCAACAGTCCTCCTTTTTCTCGGAATATTGTGTGTTGATGGTCGTGATGAAAATTTCATCCACCTCGAACTATCATGCGAAGCATTCGACGAAGTGCTCACATTGAGAAAGGGTGCTCTACATGTTATGGTGGAACCCCTTAGCTCTCTCCTATCTCTGCCATCATACCAAGAAGCCAAAGATATTGACCGGGTCTTACCTCCAAAGGAGCCCCAAGTGTTTCATGCCTCGCTTTTCGATTTCCTCTTGGACCCCAATCGTTCTGACCGTTTTTACATCGACTTGAAGTCTGCTCACGAGGCACTGGCGAAGTACATAATCCGAACTTGGTTCTCTCCAGGTGCGATACTCACATTCTAGGTTTTGATTTAACTTATTTATTTCTCATTGATTGACAGGAGTATCTGAGATATTTACACCCTCCAATGATGACTTTGATGTTTATGACCAACTCCTTTCTCATCTTACTTATACAGATGAAGCCCATTTTTCAGACAGCGTACTCCCCAATTTCCTTGTCGATTTCGCCTGTTTTTATACCATGTTTCTGATCCCTTTCCTGATCTCATCAAAAGCGCATGGCCAGTTGATCAACCTGTCCCAACGTTTGGCGGATTGGCTGTCCGTCCTCTGCAGGCCGGTATGCCATTTCATATATTATAAATCAATTCTCTTCAACTTATACGCCGCTATATGCTAGGAACTAGATCTCCACGGGGTCCTTCGGTTTGGACATCTCCAAAAGGTCGCCAAGAAGCTGGAGGAAGGATACATACAGTCAGAAGTATGAAAATGAAAAATCCACCCTATTTTATTGACTGATCCCTTTAACCAGTTCTCTACAAAAATAACTGGATCTCCGCAGCTTTCGACCGGAGAGTCCATTCAAACACTTTGCGAGCCAGTGCGGGTTGGCGAGAATCTCCAGCAATGGCGCCAAGCGGCGTTTGATGTTGTGGTTCAGGTCCTCTCCCAGTGGTCGCCAGATCTTGAAGGGGGAGTCATGGTACGGGTGACTTTGACGAGCAATTTTCTGGCTTTGAATGATGACACGGTGTACAAGGGATCGAAAGACGTCAAACATCGCGATCTAGCTTATGAGCTAGGAAAACAGATCTTCTCCTCCATCCACTCAAGAGGGGCAGACGAATCATTTATTCGGACGATTGAGTGTGGACAACTCCTACATCTGCTTTTGATCACACCAACCTACAATAACTCGTTTGCTCTGTCTCTTATCAGCTACCTCGCTAATAACATGGAATTCCACTCTCATCGTGATATCCAAGATTATAATTCACCTGGTCCCCTATTTTTTGCAGTATCAAACCATATTCGGCAGGTCCGTGCCCACGATGCAACGTTTTCTGTCGTGGTAATAATTGTTCTTGATTTTTAGCTAGAACTATCTTTGCAAAGGGGATGCACTTCAAGAACGGTGTCATTACGGTCTAATACATTGGAAGGTTCGTCCTCGCTTTCAATTACTCTTTCATATTAAAAAGAGAGATGTTTTCGAGCAGAGGCGCGAAGGTTCTAGAAACCGACACTGAATTCTTGATGATAAATTCTCGGCCTTCTCAGCTTCCGGCCTATTCGTGAACTAATTTATTTTGAATACCTCCCTGTCTGTTTCTGGGAAATATCTGAGAAAAATGGTATCTCTCGCTGTTGTGCCTGGATTTCCAGTACTTTGCCTCATGAGCTTTATCAGTCTCAGTTCACGTTGTTCAGACGTCTGAGCCAAAACTGGGAAATGCAAGTAGTCTTTCATTTGGCTATGCCTGGGCTGAAACTCGAAGAGGACCAACGGATATCAAGTGACTTAGATCGCGGGTATACGAATGCACATTGATGGTGAATTTCAAGCGCGGGCATATCAGGACTTCACCAACTCTTCAAGTTTTGACAGTCCTTCTGAGGATGTTTCAGCAGTACGAGTCGGTGAAAGAAAACCGCTCTTCAGCTCTCCAAACAAGTTATAAATCTGAATTTAAGTAAATCATCTGATTCTTTATGTAGCTGCTTATATACACTGCACTGTGAAGATATATTTCCAACGGAAAATCTCGGGTTGGAATTCGATGGATCATTTTTTCTTTGGTGGATGTTCCTTGTGTGCCTTGTGTTTACAATTAGTAAGTTCCTGAAATCCGCAATGTTCGACCACACTGGTGTACATACCCAGTATTGATCCACCGCTAGCTCTGCGAGGATCGCGTACGAATCCGCATTCTGGACACTTGATTGAGATTGAAGAGACGCGTGATCATTTTGCTGATCTGCAAGATTAAGTATCCCTTGAGCCTAGGTTTTTAACCCTTGCAAATATCGACCACTTACAACCAATAAAATGATCAATATGTTTCGATTCCTCTGTCGAAAGTGGCCTTCCGTCTGCTTTGGCAAAACAATCTTTCGTGTTGGCCATCGCATGAGACACTTCATGCGTAAATCCAAATGCTCGCTGTCTGTTACCCAAATCGTAGAAGCTAGGCCCAAAAGACGCTTCTTTATTGCTCGATCGAACACGAGCTGGGCGTCCTTTCATGGCATCCGAGTTATCATTGACTTTTCGTACCATTAACTTGCCCTTGTACATCGCTTTCAAAGTTTGGCGGATCAGGTCAACATGAGGATGAAAATCCTTGTTAAAGGCCTTGACCATGATACTTTCGTTCTCTTGGTTCTCTGGAAAGTTTGCGACTCGAAGTGCTTGATTGATCCCAAAGTGTGCTGTAAAAGAATTGTAGTTGGCAGAAGAACTTCAATTTAATGCAGAAGACACAAACCATCAGCCTCCGTTTCCTTGAGGGTTTTGATCTTATCTCCATGCTCTTTCGTTTGTTCGCCTTCTTTATAAATTTTCATGTTTTTTCCAGGTACTGGGACTGCCAGGATACCTAAACAAAAATGAGAGATTGCTCATGTCCGAGAACACTATTGGTGTGAGGGCTTACCGGACACAGCAAACGAGAAGCATGCGAGTACGAGTAGGTAGATTGATTTCATGTTTCAAAATAGGAAAGACGATAACCAGGTAGAATTTGAGAAAAAATAGAAGAAAGGCAAGAACCAGCCCGGCAGAGTGTAAGGAAGTGAATAAATCGGTCAACGACGCTTAGAAAGGAGCTTTAGCTTTGCCCCCTTTAAATACCTGAAGATATGGATCGGTTGTTGTCTCACGTCTCTGGAAAAAGGTCGCCAACGACAAATCGAGGATTTTTCTCTGTCTCTAAACGGAGTGAGTTGGCGCAGTCTTGCTCCCATCGTGAGATGTAGGGATGATCAGGAAAACATCGCTACACCAAGTGTTAGAACTCAGAGAGAAAATAAATAGCATCCCCATGCATAGCCATTCGAATGGCAATATCGCATGAATGTGCCATCGATTAAGCGGCATACAATAGGACAATGGCCACAATTGTACTGCCGAATCACGACATGATCTCGTTCATTTGTGGCTGCTCTGCTATTGGGGTGTGAGTGAATGTTAGCCGCAGTACTGGAGGTTGAGGCATTTTACTTCGATTTGAGCGGCTCGGAAAAATAATTGTGAGGAGTGTAGATCGTTTATGTCGCTTATTTTCCAAGCAGTCAAATTTTAAATGTGAGGCGCGTAAGGTGGACGCTAGTACTACCTATTGGAATACCGAAAAAATTCTTGCGCCTATGAATCAACGGTTCCCGGAAACGAAAGCCAGCCTTCCAGTCTTGGGTTTGGCCTTCGTGACATCAGTCGATCAACTGTCGCATTAGAAAGTTGGTTTCGTTGAAGCATGCCCCCAACTAATCAGAGTGAAATCGCTTGAACACATCCGTGTATATTTGCATAGACCTAAGTCGGCTGGTGAGTGACGACTAACATGAATGGTTGATGGCTTACACATGACAAAGCGACCGCTTATAGACCTACGTCTTCAAAGACTTTATCTCGCTTGGGACCTCAGTTCTTGTTGACGAGTTCATGTTGGAGGTAAGAGAATCTCAGATCTAAGAAAGGATGTCGAGATCGATACACGTGGAAGGAATACGTTTGTATTTTGTAACGCCTCCAATAGGCTTCAATGACAATGCTAAGCAGCGAAGAATGCCATTTTCAATGGGACAGAATTCAGGTTGCACAGATTTTCACGTACCACGAGTTGAGACCCTCAAAGTATCAGAGTTAAAACTGCAGCTGTTCCTTTGCAGATAATATCGTCATCCAATCACGCGCCACCGCAAGACGCATAATCGCCTACGACCTCCGTTCGGTCTAGGCCATCTTCGCCATCGTCAAGCTGTTCCAATACAGAACTTAGAAAAATTTGTCCGCACCACAAGACATCGATGAATTTCCGGTCATCATCGACGCTCCTGGGGGTATTCCTCTGCCATTGACGTGAATTACCTTTTGGCATTAGACATGGAGTAACTTCTTCAGTCCAGTAGCCAATGTCGTATATCATCGACTTTTTTATATATAAGTTGGACTGGACATCAACACGTCATTACTCGACGCGGAGAATACGTTTGACGTGGTTTGGGTGGCCGCAAATTTTCCCACTCTTCCCTCCCACACAAACTTTGTCCATCACTGGCCTGGATCAATCGATCACCAGCAATCTAGCCACTGGTTTCTCTTGTTGATTATAAAGTGGTTGTTTATACTAGGTTTTTCTTCGAGAGGATTTAATCATCGAATTTTCGAGGTGGTGTTATTCAGGACACCCATTCCAGGTACCGTTGAATCGTGATCTTGCGAATACTACCTCTCGTCATGGCTCTGGCAGATCGGGCCAAACTGGGATATAATTTTGAATTTGCACCTAATCATTACTTGTATCCGAGTTAAAGTCGAACACCACTACCAACGGTTAAGCTGACACCCTGCTATGAAACTACCAATAATCTCGGAAGGTCCTGCCTGAACAGTCTATTCTGGACCATGGCGCATTTTCACCCATTTTTAGGATTTCCTCGCACTGTCAAGAAAAAGACGGCCAGTTAGGGAAGTGGACATTCCTGACGTTCCAAGTACATACCGTCTTAAGATGACCCTGAACAATGTTCTTTAGCCATGCGGGAAAAGCTGGCTGATAGTCACAAACGGCGTAGGTCTGGAACGAGCGTCCCCAAAAGTCGTAACTGATGATCAACACAGTATCATTTTCTAGCCAGAACACCAGATGTTGGAGTGGTCCACATTTCATTGTCCAAGCTTTATTAGTGGGCTTCATGAAGTAGCGGATAATGTTTGCTTCTTTCTGTAAGACACTATCTCTTTCTGGGTGTATATTCTGAATCTGAGTGATTGATTAGGACGTAGTATCAAATAAATCGGAAGACTAACCAAAAGTTCCTGTTTTGGACACCACTGAGCTAACAAGGAGCAAATATCTTCGAACTCGAGTTCATATTGGAAGGTAGGCACATAGTCCGGGTTGAGGTGGTCATCAGTCTCGCGTATCTAAAGTGCCAACAGATAAACACCAACACCTGGAGCAAAAAAGTACGTGTTGACTTGCCTGATAATGTTTGACACGTCCTAGTTGATGCTCGGTCGGAAGTTTGGCTAACAGTGCTTCTTCCATTTTATGCAAATGTTCCAGGCGGAACCGGCCAGTTGGATCAATATCCTGGCGACTAGTCAGTCTTTACGCCTCGTATGATCACAGCCATCTACTTACCTGCCTGCAAACTAAGTTCAAGAACTCAAAAAAGGCTGGCAGCAAATTGGTCGGGGTTGTTAAACGATTGGTTTCTCCCCCAGGTATGCAAGGGATGGAAGGGATCAGGGTAGCATACAGAAAGTCGCATGTCTCGAGGTAAGAAGGAATAGAATGATCTGAAATCGTCGCTCTCTTGCAGTAAACAATAAATCGTTTGAACCCGAAAATGTAGTTGGACAAATCATCAGACATGCCGATGGATTTGCGCTCAAATAGCTGGGCGATAAAACATTTTGCTAGTTCTTCATGCACCCATCCGAGATCAACATGATAGTCATTGGACCGAGCAGAGTCCATAAGAAAGTCAAGAAGAGTTGCATGGAAAATGCGGAAATTTTGGGTGTCATGATGGTCGCTGTTTGATACGGCTCGGTTGCTACCATCATGGCTCTCGTCGGGATTGTCATCATCATTAGGGTCAGTAGGAAGGTAGACCAGTGAGCGCAAGGGCTGCATGATGACGTCGAGATATCCTTTCTCAAGTTGCAGAATGTTATCCATGACGTGCCGCTCAGATGCACCTTCTGCAGGTGCAAATTGCTGCCAAAATCTTCCAAAGGTTCTGTCGGCTTGTCTCAAGTATAAGAGACCAAAGAAGAGCCGTATGATTGGTAGGTCTCTCTCTTTGACTCGAGAGAAGATGAGCATGTAAAGCTCGTTTAGAGGAGCAAGCGGGTCACTCGTCGATGTCCGTTTATTGGGGTTTAAAACTGTTTCGAGGAGGCGATGAGGAAAGTCGGTTGGGTCCTCGATAAATGTCATGACCGTCGAGGGATAGATGAAGTGTTTCGAAGATCGCCTGACGAGCGCCCAGATATCTGAATCTGAAGGCCAGTTCTTGGGTAGATGTTTGAAAGGATGGGTACGCCTCACAGCCGAGAATCTACGACGCAGGTACCGTTCAATATCTGCATCCGCATCTCGGTTGGCGCTTAGGTCAACTTGTTGAACAAAGGCAGCGGAGAGAGCGTCATCTTGCTCAAACGTCCGTTCAATATGGGCTTCAGGCCGGCTGGCAATGAGGAATCGAAGAGGTTGCGAGAGTTTGGGAATGGCAGTGGCTATAATATGAAGCAGCCGACACGGGACAGTTTCATCGTCACATTCGTCGAGTCCATCAATGACGATGAGACAAGGTGAGAGATTTGGTGTGTTTGGCGTGACAAAGATGTGGTGACCGTACGGGAGGTCACCAATGATAGGACCAAGAAGTGACTGAAGAGCGAACATGAGGAAGATGAAAAGCTTCAGCAGATACGGCAAAAGTGGGTTTGGCTCAATTGCGTTCATAGCATTCAATGGGCCCACGAATAGCTGTTGCATGTGTTCTTGCGGAGAGCTGGTCAAGATCATTGGATTCCTCTTGAGGACTTCAAAGATGAACGGAGCGACAGCTGGGAACGTGACGAGCAGTTGTAGGACGAGGGTAATGATCATGGCATTGCCATCGCTCCCGTTTGTTCTTCGATTCGAAAAGAAGAAGCTCCCAACGAGCAGTCCTTCGCGTTTATACATCATCGCGATGGTCTGCGCGAGCGTCGACTTCCCGGCGCCAGCACCTCCGCGCAACCACATCACAGACACCGACTTTCCATCCCGATTCCTACCCCAGTCGTCAATTTGTTGTATCATGGCCTCTCGAGTCTCTGGTTCGCATTGAGGCATATCATATTGCTCCTTGGAGTCTACTAGGGCACCGAGCAGACAGTAGTGGATGAGCTGTTGGAGTTCTATTGACAGAAAAGAAAGTTAGCCAGCTCAACATACCACTCAAGGTATGGGTACGGACCAGATCCATAAGGTCCTGCAAGTTGATTGTTGATGATGTTTTCACCAATGTTGATGCGACTGTTCTCGAGGTGAACCTCTGAGTGCCTTGCACCAGGGAGGAAGGCGATAGGTCGTTTGGACATGGTGGTCAACCACGAAGATATTGAAAACACGACCTTGCAGCACCGCCGATCCGGAGAGCTATGTATGCGAGCGCCTTCCCACCCTCCATGTCAACACAATTCCCGGGTGGTGACCATCAGCTTCTGCCCATGGCGTCAAACGCAAGAATAGATCCATGATCCATGTGAAGTAGGGAGGTGACAGAAAGACGCCTGAGGCCTTTGCGGGATACCAGAGGAAGTCAACAACTTCGACTATCCTCTTTCGAGGGGTTACCATATGTTGATGTTGTGGATGTCAATAAATATTCAATGAAAACGCGCCGGGCGAGCGTTTGCTATTCATTCTTGTAAGTTTAAAGTGTTTCTAGTCTATTGAGCGCAAGTCAATGTCAACGATAAGTTGGCTATTAGCTGGAGTAGCTCGTACACTTGTGCTCACCATTATTATGAGATGACCAAGCTCCTTTGAACCTCTTGAACGCGTACCGTTCCGTTGACAGCTGACCAGCGCAAGGGCTGACCTGGTGAAAGTCCTATCTCGGTATATCCAGGTCAAGAGGCTTGCCTCGTCAACCCATAGAAAAGGGAGGACGATGTGATTCTCTTTCTTCGTTATCAGTTTCATGGGTGTCAACAGTGTTGCTTATCGTACCGATTGTAGGTTATCGCAGAGTCAAACGTCGTCGGAATTAATACAACAATGTTCCATCGACCAACTACCAAGAGTTGAAAAGGCCATCTCGCTCCTCGGCAGACACCCTGCATCCTGAAATTCTCTTCAAACTTCCGAACTCCAAAGCTCCACGTCCTCTGGGATGTACCTCAGCCAAGTATTAGGCGCCGAGCACTCAATATCTCCAGAGGGAAAGGTGCATATAGTCGGCTTCATCTTCGTCTTCGTCTTGACGGCTTGTCCATGTCTAGATCGTCCAGGCTGCTTGTTTGATGTTCTTTGTATGTGCGTTACTGGCAAGCAAAGCAGATGCTAGATGCGTCGAAGCGTCGAACTAGTCAAAAGGGTTGCAAAATGTTTGTCGTGGGGGTATAATACGGCCTGATAAAGGGAGGAGAGATGAGCAAGAGGAGGAGACAGCGCGAGTAAGGGTTGGATCTATTGGGACGTTGGAAGCCTCTCTTGTACAATTGACATTAAGCCGATTTGAGCTGATTGGAAAAGAGGTCTGAGTAGATACAGATATAGCAAGCATTATGCTCACCAAATTGTATCTGCAGTTATACGTGATACTCGTCCCGCCTCTGAAGAAAGCAGCTAACTTCCAGTGCGGTTGAGAGCCATGGCTGCATGTTGTTGTCAGAAGAAAGACTGACACGATGCGAGGCCATTGGCTAAGACGAAGATCTTCAACAGTGTAAGTAGCCGAATTGTTGAATAAGATACAGATGCTTACGGTCATAAATTTTTTCAACTGTTACTGTCATTATTGAGCTTCGGGGCCGGAATACTTGCAGCGGCCAGATGTTCCATGCGTTTGGCGTTGTATTCCCACGTGCCATCATAGCGATCAACTCCCCTTCGTCTTCGACGATGTATAGCTGCGCAACATTCATGAATCCGCAAACAATTGGTTTTAGCCCTGATTTCGATGCATTGTCGTTCATCGGTCGACCTCAAGGTACGATAGCTCCTTCAAGCATTCGAATGTTCTGAAGTTGACCTCTTCTCATTTGTTCAGCTGGACTCTCATCACCTCTCTGGGTATCTGATAACATCCAACTTTCCTCTCTATATGTGTTATCCTCACACTTCTACACCCATACACGTCAACCTTCATATCAGCATCTCCAAAATGTGCATACCCCCATAATTGCTTGGACTATTCACCTGCTGCTACCCCTGCAAAATTGGCAACCACCAGCTAGCCCCTCTCCACCGTACTCTTCGCCACATTCACACCCATCCTCTCAAGTTGGACCTGGTGCTCCACTGAGCTCGACGTATCAAAATCAGCTCCTAGCATTCGTCCGATTCCAATTACTTGGCAGTTGTCAAGCATGCCATTAGTCACTGTAACATGGCAGCTCTGCTCCATCGATCATGATTTGCAAGAACCCTTCAAGTTCAAGTTTCTGTTGGATGCTTACACGACTATTTACTGCCACTGCGACATTAACGACCTTCGACCGGCCTCTCTCCGTCGTACGCCACTCTCAACTTTCTTTGGGTCTGAATAGCCCCCCAACGTTATGTTATAGTAACCTTGTCGTACTAGCAACTCGGCCAATTGCTCGCACTCGGTCTCAATCTCCATAAAGTCTTGTACACTACAATCCTCAAGTATCCAACATCAGTTCCAACATCACGGTCCTATTCCAGCGATTATTATGACTGTTCACTCTTCCCTCTCGATGTTCGACGACAAGCCATCAACTACCTATCAACGACGCACCACCGACCATCATCTACATACAGTACTCTAACACGTTTGCACCTTACATACCTTTTATCGCGACATTTCAAGATTATCTCTCAGCTTCGAGTAGAAATCGCGAAATTCCCATGGATTGCACTCGGCGCAGGATTATCGATGTACAGTGCTACGCCCTTCATTATACCCCTCCGCGTTATGCATTGCGGATCATTGCAGGTCATCAATTGTCATTCTTCGAGCTCCCAAGTCTTGGAAGTTGAACTTGATGTCAAACGTTGACGAGGGAAGGTGTAGGCGCTTGGGCATGGCAGCACATCAGCCAACCCCTCGAAATCCATTTATATGGAAAGTCTAATTGGATGTCCGGTTTCTCGGTTTCTCGAAGGCCCGGAAAACAGGGGACCTTCTTGGAATTTATACGAAGGGGTGTGGCAGTTTAATAAGAAGGGTGTATGGGCTGGGGTTGACGCGCAGACTGGCGTCGGGATGGTATAGGATCAAAGTTATATTGGAGTGGGTGGTTGCCAGATGGCTAGGAATAAGACTGGTAGAATGTGCCACTACCCCTGTGGATCGAAGTGATCGATTCCGCATTCCGCATTCCACAACGCGCAGGTAGCACGGCACCAGTTTTCAGAGAATTGCTATCTCGCACTCGACGTCAGACACACTCGGAGCCATACATGTGTAGATCCTCGATGGTTTTCTCCAGCGGGAACGTCATCCGACGTTCTTACCGAAGAATCTCGCTCTCCACTATCTCAATGAGGCGTTGGTTCTCCCTCTTTTCGTCTTTCTACAATAACCGCTATCACAAATTTTCATCAAATACTACTCCTTCGGGCCAACGCCTTTCAAATACCATTCTGGTGCCAATGTTGGTCAACGTCACTCTGACTCTAAACGCTCTCGCTATTGATTTTTTGAATCTTTGACTCCCTTAACGCCACGATTGACCATCCGACTCCGGTTTCGAGGCATCCGAGTCCTCTACCAACCATTCGTACCGTCCAGACATCCAACCCCCAAGCCGTAAACACTGGCACTCAGTTACATCAGTGTTTCCAGAAATAGCTAAGAGCTTTTCGTGGCTTTTCTCGGCTTGTATAGGAGTGCCTACCTTTTCAATTCAGACTCGTCAACTTTCAACTTCGGCCTCCTTTTTCGATGGTTGCATCTCATCGAAATGTTGTCATTCGACGCTATTCTAAATATTTCACTGTCGTGGCTGGTGGCTCGAAATCTCGACTCGTCTGCTTGCTCGATGCTCGACCTCTAATCTCCAAGACCGCCGCCCACTCTAATTCTGACTTGGTCAACTCTGGGTGCATCGTCGATGAGTAGAAAAACACCCGGATCCACATTATCACATTCAAGTCGCGACGAAGTCGGTTTGAGGAAATAGCAGAGCTCGTTTACTCTGATCCCTCTTGCAGCCGTCATATATGACCAACAACAATGTAAAGTACATTTGTCAGTGGTCTTCAGAGGGGCGATTGGAAGGTGCAAGCATGCATGTAGGGCTCATTCGGCTTTTGGTTGGTGACACCCCCTTCTGTGAGCGAGTTATCCTCTTGGATATTGTACTCCTAAGACCGACTTACAGGTTGTATCGCTACATTCAAGACATCAAATATTGATTGAAAATCATTGATGGCAGCGCAACGCTTCTGCTTGTTTCACATATTATCAAAAAGCGCTCATCATGCGTCACAAATCTGATAGGGTAATCCAAAAGAGTATTGGTTTATTTTATTCAACTAGGCTCTTCTCAGGAGGGACTCAAAATGAACTAAATTTGACCCGGTTTTTTACCCTGTTTGACCAGGTGCTTGTCGACGTGCTTCATATATATCTTGGGAAGGTGCTTCTTGCCATCGGCCGGATTGTGCGGGTTGGTGTATACGTGATGGATTGGATCTCTTTGGGTTGGATCTCCTCGTCTCGGGGCTTTGATGATTTCATGTGCGGAGTCTTTCAACGCGGCGCTGATGTGGATGTAGGGGTCGACCGATCCTATACTGTGAGCCAAGTTCCTAGAAGTAACAATGTCATTAACATGAAGGGACTGACTCAAGCCAAAGACACCAGAACATACTTTATGACCGCAGTCTTCGCTGCTGGAATTTTCTTCAGATGCTCGTGAACTACTTTCTTGTGATAATCTTCTTTTTTTGCCGTAAAGGTTGAGAACATTGAGATGACTGTGCCCTATTTTTGAAGGAGGTGGAAGCTTCCGATCCTTTTTGATGATATTCCTAGCAGAGTTCGGTGCCGTCTTGCTTTGCTTTCCATGAAGATTCAAGGTATGTACCTGCTTGTGCGCAGCTTTTTTGGTATAATCTTTACGGTCGACAAGTGAATGAACCAGATGTTTCTCTCTGTCGAGCCTGACGGGATGCGGGGGAGGATGCTGGAACTTCCTCGACGGTGTATTCTGATGATGTTTTCCTCGTGCTTCGATGATCGCAAAGTTTCTCGACACAACTGTCTGTACTTCGTTTTCGATGGGGCCACTAGTTAACACTAAGCGTCAAGGCTGCAGGATAGATAAAGGGTGCTAATGGCCTTACCTGGGAATTGGAAGCGCTGAGATAGCATGGGAGGAGAGCGCACACAACAGCGAGAAGTGAAACAATTTGCATGATGACTCTGAGTTTTGTAAGATTATAGCAAGTCGACAAGGAGTTCAACGGTGACCAGCACTGAAGACAGGGAATAACGAGCGCAGCTGAGGATTTGTTCATAGACGCCAAGGCCATTTATACCTGGTCTGGGTTGTACGGTGGACTGTGTGCAGCATCAATACCTGAGGAATCATCCCGAACAACGGTAGGCACCTTGAAAGACCCATAAATTCAGGTCGACAGTGATGATGATAGCGTCCACGCAATGGTCGATATTACGTTCCTCCAAAAAAAACCAAAAAAAACCAGCCTCAATAACAAAAATGTGGTATAGCAGGTTAGATAATTCTTGAACGTGGAAATATCCAAATCTGCTTAAATTGAGTTTTCACTGAAAATGCTTCAGGCTAGGCTTATCAAAACTCCTAATCAACGGAAACTTTTAGACACCTGATTTCATTTTTGAAGAGCTCTCCGTTGATCTTAGGGTGCGTCCTTGTGTGTACTGCAGTGTAGAGCTTCAGGACCAAGAGTACCTGCTCGCGTTGCTAATCAATTGATCTTTCTAATTTTCAGCCGTTGGTTTGCACTCGATTGAAGTTGGATTGAAGCCCTTATAAAATATCTCATGAATAGACTCTCAACGTAGCTCTCAAGGACGCGTCACTTCTTTGTAAACTAACTGGTGAAAGGTCGTAATTGACACAAAAATTAGCAGCATTACTACTCCTTACATGATTTGCGCGTGTTTCTTTGTTACTATTAGATCAAATCAGAGCCCACAATCAGAGCCCACACTGTCACCGTTACCGCGCCAGCACGCCAACAAAAATTACGGGAAATCACATCTGGCACTTGGATGTGGATATTTGCGCCCACTGTGGGCGATGTACCTACTTTATCAGCAATGCAATAACAAAAATCAACTCTGACTGTGGTCACTTTGAAGACAAGAGTCCAGCACTATTGTTATTCGAGGGCGTTGAAATACGCAGCCATCTTCTTTCCAACACTCACCATTATGGCACTATTCCCCGAAGAATCACTCGACACAGAAATTGGCTACTTGCCCGTTCAGTTCTATCAAAAGCTGAAAGATGGTCGACACAGTGTCATTCGCAAGCTCGGATGGGGCCCGCGTTCATCCACCTGGCTTACGATTGATAGTGAAAAACAACGATATTGGGCTGTTAAAATCTTGACTGCCCAAGCAACGGAGGAAAAATCAGCTATCCGGGAACGCGATCTTCTTCGTGGTCTTGCCGGTATTAGTTCTATAGAAGTTCGCGTCCCCCACCTGTACGATCACTTCTACGAGGTAGACTCCAAAGGGAAGCGACACCTTTGTCTCGTGCTTGAATTACTGGGGCACTCGGTTGAGGACGTGCGTATGACTAATCCCACTGGCAGCCTACCTCTTCACTATGTGCAAAAGGTCGTAGGCGACATAGCTCAAGTTCTCCAGAGGGTTAATGCTCGAAAAATCGTACACGGAGGTGTGTTTTCATAACTGGCGTTTGTACCTGGGTTTGCTTAAAGGGCAATTATCAGCTGTTACCGCTGATAACTTTGTGTTCTGGGTTGGTTCGACGCATGATGCAGTCGAAGATGGTTTCAGATTGGCACCCAACAAGAAACCCTGGAAAGTCACTGGGACGGATGGGCGAACATATGATGTCTGGAAGTCCCAACCCTTTGAAAACGGATTTCGATGGGATACTTCCGCGGGTGAGATCATGTATGCAGCGATATATTTGAATAACTTTGGACATGGTTCGAATACATCTCTCACGTCCCTTCTACTCATGTATTTATTTATATTTTTGATTGGACAGCCACTCAATTCACGCTGCCTGAATCAAGTTTCTCCCAGAGAAATTATCTTCCTCCCGAGGTATTGCAAGGCGCAAAAGCTAGCGTCGAAGCTGATATCTGGATGCTGGGGTGCACAGTGAGCGCGTCTTGTTCTCATTTCTAATTTAATATCGTTCATGACGCGCTTTGTGATAGACATACTTTCTTCTCACAGGTACCCACCTCTTCTCAGATTCCTATCTGGACGCACCTGTCAAAGTAGCAACGCAGACCATAGGCCAGCTCGAGACACTGCTAACCGACAATGGGAAGGTGCCGCCTAAAGCGATACCTGCAACCATCACCTTTTTAAGGTCCTGCTTGGCGATTTCACCCCGAAAGCGAACGAACGCTGAAGATATATATGAAGGGAACTGGACGAAGACTGCAGATTGTGCTTGTGGGTGGTGTGTTGATGATGATATGCTAGCATCATGATACTGGAGTCCGTGCATGCCATATCTTCTAAAATTCGTCTTGACTCTACTCTCTCCGGGGACGCGTTGGGTTCAGTTCAAGACAGCAAGTGTAAGTCTGATCCCTTACATCTCTCCAGTCTTACAACCGTCTCTCTTTCATTCCAGTATTCTCTTTCACATGTTATTCAAATTGTATATATTTCTTCATTTTCCCCTTCGTTGCCTTTATCTCTGACCACACGCAACAAAGGTACGTATTCTAGCCAATTTCACTCATGTACCGATCTCTTACCACACGCAACGAAGACTACGCATTGTCCTGTCTGCTTAGGTCTGATCTAGTGAGGATTGCCAAACACGGCATCCTTTCAGCCAGCATCAGTTTATGGCGAGTCGTCAAAACACTGCTCGTGCCGGGACGACCAACATAAAGCAGAGCAAAGCATGGTGACCTTGCAATGCCTCCATTCTCCCATTATTATATGTCGTCATTATTCTCTTCTTTTAAAAAATCATGATTTGTCAAGTGTAATAGTGAAAAAAACTTCTTCGCTCTGCCGACATCAACTCCCACTTTCTTTCATACACCAAGTTTAACGCGAAGATTCGATGGGTAGAGCACTGTAGCGGAATTGCCTATGGCGTATATTTGGCGGATCTCCCAGTATAACTAAGTTTGTGTCCTAGGGACGGACGGGGAGCGTATTGAGGATGAGAGTCATAGCTCGAATTTTCCGCTGCCCGTTCATCAAATGACGACCACGGAGCATCGTCGCCCTGGCTTAAAAGCTGCTCGAACTACGAGGCAGGTACACATCCCATGAGGAAAGAGATGAAGTGAGAAGTTTCAGAAACACACCCTCTGAATGGGGAATCGAACAACATCTTGGATCCATACGGAGAACCAGGGTGATGCAGTAGAATCAGAAATAGATTGGACCGATCGTCCAGATGGATCATAAGTGACGGTTAACAATGTTTGTATCTCTCGATGATCTCCACTTGGTGTTGACCAGTATAGTAGGGTCCTTAAAGAAGGTCATGACCGTTGAGGGATAAATGAAGTGCTTTGAAGACCGCCGAACAAGCTCTCTGATATCATCATGCGCAGGCCAGTGTCGGGACAGAAATTTGCCAAATGGATGAGTATATCTCACAGATGCAAATCCACGGCGCAAGTATCGTTCGATGTCGGTATTTGCATCCCGGTCATCGCTCAAGTCGAGTTGCAGGACAGGGAGAGCAAAGAGGGTTTTATCATGCTCGAAGGTCCTTCTAATATGAGCTTCAGGTCGGCTGGCAATCAGGAATCGAAGAGGTCGAGATAATTGGGGGGTTGCAGTGGCTATGATGTGAAGAAGTCGGCATTGGACCGCTTCATCGTCGCATTCGTCAAGCCGTCGATAACAATGAGACAAGGTCGATGGTTTGGCGTGGGCGGATTGAGGAAGATGTAGTAGCCGTATGGAAGATCACCAAGGATTGGGCCGAGAAGAGATTGAAGATTGAAGATGAGGAGGATACCAAACCGCAAGAGCCATGGCAAGAGTGGTTTTAGCTCGACTGAGTTCATGGCGTTCAGTGGTCCTATGAACAATTGCTCCATGTTTTCCTGTGGAGAGCTATTCAGAATTAAAGGGTTCCGCTTTATCACTTGGAAGATAAAGGGGGTGACAGCCGGAAAGGTGATGAGTAGTTGGAGGACCAGAGTGAGGATCATTGCATTTCCGTCGCTTCTGTTTGCTTTTCGATTCGAAAAGAAGAAGTCCCCAACAAGCAGACCTTCACGTTTGTACATCATCGCGATGGTCTGCGCGAGCGTCGACTTCCCCGCACCAGCACCGCCGCGCAGCCACATCACAGGGGCTGACTTTCCATCATAATTTCGACCCAGTCGTCTATTTGCTGGGTCATGGCCTCTCGAGTCTCTGGTTCGCATTGCGGCATATCGTACTGCTCTTTGGAGTCTACTAAAGCTCCTAGCAAGCAGTAGTGTATGAGCTGTTGGAGTTCTTATATCAGAGAAGAGAGTTAGCCACGTTATAAATCAAAGCAACAGATACCTACCAGATCCATAGGGTCCCGCAGGTTGATTATTAAAGATATTTTCACCAATGTTGATGTGACTCTTCTCGAGGTGAACCTCTGATCGACTTGCGCCTGGGAAGAAGGCGATAGAATGCTTGGACATAGTAGTCAACTGCGAAGAGGGTCTGAGCGCAGAAACGAATTACTCCCCGATGCCTTCACTTTTATCAAAAGACTGCTGTCGATCTTGAGCGCTACGCAGCCTCATTTTGACAGCCTCCATGACGGGAAGAACAGGCCGCGCCCAATCATTGCCGTTTCGAGCAAGTATTCGGTGAGTCATCTATAGCTATCGCTGGACTCATCAGCAGACACGCCTGTGCTTTTGCAGTGCATGTTATTATCTTTGTGTTCTGAAAAAGCAGTTCCTGGAGCTCCAAATCTCAGTCCATGGCAGAGATCCTCAGACAGTCATTTTGCCGCACCCTATCCTTTTTAGACGCTTTCATCACACAAGTTGAAATAGCAAATTTCGATAAATTGTGGAATTATGATCTGGTTGCAGAAGGTGTGATACAGCGATGATGCAAACGAAGATGCTTGAAAGTGGAAGAGACAACAACGCAGGAGTCCGATCTGGATGAAAACGAAGGGTGATAAGGTGACTTGTTCGAAGTTCGAGAGCCAACGAAAGGTGATTTAATCGCCTTCGTCCAGTCATCTGATCCTGAGTTTGCATCCTTCAGTGAACTAGAAAATAATCTGTCAGAATATTATAAGATTTTGACTTCTTCCAATTCACAAGACGGTCAACACGTACCCGTGCCATTGAACGTTTCAATCCACAAGGAGCCCGAGTCAAGAATGCATTTCCTCCAATCTTTCACCGAGGACTCACGTCAAATTCGAACCTCCAACATCGGTCACGATCCTCATCTTCACCTACACCCTGCGCGTACCAGTCGCCAAAGATGATCCCAATTCCATTGAACTTTTCGTTGACGCCAATGCAACATACAAAGTTGGATTGGGGACTTGGAAACCTCGAGTCTTCGACTGGCGGGTGAGGTACTTTTCAAAAGATCCGGTCCATTTACATTTGTCGTACTGGGCACAACAGATACCGGGGGTACACGACCGTTCATCTCCGTCCAACGATGCATCCAACACACGTCTCTGGTTCGGGTTGGCATTGGAACGGATTGTTTGCCAGTTAGTAGACGTGCATTGTAATAGTTGGTGATCCAGGCAATAAGTTGTTCCTGGCCCTAGGCGGTAAGAGGAAATGAAAATTGGATTTCCCATTGACAAAGTCCCAGTTGGACTCGTCGACTTCGGAGTTGAAGGACCAAGACATTCCAAGACTACGAGAGTGATTCAATGAATTGCAGTCGAGATCTGGAGCATCTTGCTTTCTAGTTTAGCTGTGAAGAATGTAGAAATTTCAAGCGCGATACTTAACAATTGAGTCTCCCATAGCATCCTAATACTTAGTATGCTTCATCAACTTTGCTTGATACAAAGAAAGCAGACGTAGTCTGTAAACCTGAGGTTGAGAACGACGTGTTCAGGTTGTTACCAACACAACTTGAAAAGCCAGAACGAGATAGAGCCTTTAACCACTGTATCAACAGTTGAAAAATCTTCAATAGGGTGAGTAGCTGAATTAGTGAGCATAACGCAGATGCTTACAGTCAAAAGCAATTTCACAAGTTTTTGGTGGTTGCCCAACCAGTTAAATTTCGAGTGGTTGACATACATAAGACTAAACGTTCCATTCGCCTGGTGGACAGTCCTTACTGGGCTTTGAAAATGGATTCGGAGGAAACAGTCGTAGATGAGTGTCACTGTCAGGGCGAGAGTTTGAACGTGGCCGCATCATGGCGACCCACGACCAAGTTTCCTGCTCTCCTCTCCGCCACTTACTTGTTTTATTATTGTCCCTCAAGCAACGTCTAAATCTCGGGACAAGACCAACGAGATATTTTGAAGTTGAATTGTCTTGTCGTTCAAGCCTTTTCGTTGCCCAAGTTCGACTCACTCGGTCAACCCTCTTCGCGTCGTTGGCCTTACAACATCCTGTTATAGGACCAATGACTGGACTTTGATAATTGCTCGGACGCTTTCTCCAACAACCACTATGGAGTTGGCGATGCCTCCTCAAGTAGGACCTGACGCGGACGCTCCACCCAACTCGACGCATCAAATTTAGGTCTCAGCAATCGTCCGATTTCAAACACTTTTGAAAATTTCTCAAGCATACCACCAGTTGCTGCAACATTGCAGTTCTGCTCCATCGATTGCGATTCGGCGCTTCAGCTTACCAAGTTTCTTACCTGTTCCCGTTGGGCGTTTACACGTCGACACTGTAACATCGACAACCGGTTACTACCGGCTACTTACTACCACTGCGACATATTCTTCTTAAACAGGCCTTAGCGATATTAAAGGATCCAAACATCCCAGATGTTGAATCGGCGCGATCTAAACCAGCATACAAAGAATTGGGGAGTCAAATGTCAAGTGACGAAAAGAGCATGCTTGGTCAGTGATTATGACCACAACATTAATTTCGCATTGGGAGACTGATTTATTTCATCTTAGTCGCAATGGTCTTCCAGGCCAAAGAGAGAGAAAGAAATCGTATTCGCAAGGATGAGATAAACTAAAACGTAGTATCACGACAAAGAAATTTTAACGGATGTGTTCGAGAAACAGGTGCATAAATGGAAAGAGATCATACAAATTTATCGATCAGAGTAACTCAAAGCGTCGATAGCGTTGGTCAGTTAAATTATTATGCTTTTGCTTTTTCGACGCCCTCTTCATGCTGCCCAACAAACCCCTGGAAATCCCAATTACCACCTTTCTGCATTGTCAACACCGCAACGCTCAAGAACAAGCTTCCATCCAAATATTCGGATCCTTGAAGTTCCGTCTTGGGAAGATATTCGTCCGACAGTTTCGAAGACACAACCTCAAAGTCTTCCAAGCCCGAAGTAGCCCGCTTCGTACCAAAAGTACTACGCCAAGCGGCCAGCGATCTAATGGTTTTTGTTAGATGCTCGTCCTTGTGAACTCGGGCTTCTTCCAAAATCTTGTCCCAAGCATTTCCACTTGTCGTCGATTCTGCCACACCCAGCTTAGGTGTAGGAGCAGAGGTTTCGGAGGTCTTCGTTGCTGTCATGAATGCCTTCACATCGAGGTGAGGTTGGCCCCTAGCGATGGCCCAAATGCAGATGGAGTGGAGGTAGGCTTTGAGTAAGCGAACGCGGGACGGAGCCGCTATGAGACCACAGAGCGAAGGTAAGAAAAGAGAGGATGTGACAAGATGCATCCTAAACCGGCGAAAAATTCAGCTCGATGTTGGGTATACACAGAAAAACTCACAAGAAGAAATCAGCGTTAAAGCCACCTGGTTTATCCTTTCCATCCACCCACCCAGCAACACCGTACAGTACGACGACACTCCAAGCGAGCTCCTCAACTTTCTTCTCCCATATACTGGTCTCTTCCATGTTCTTGACACTGATGTCCCATTCATCAACATAAGAGGCAATTTCTTGCCCATGAGCTTCGATAACATCGTCGAAAGGTCGACTAGGCGATTTCGAATTAAAGCGATGGTCATGAAGGACTCTGGCCAAAATGGTCAGAGCGTGAAGATCACGATCTTTTGGCACCTTGGCTGCTGATTCCTGCTGGATAGCGTCTGGTCCCGGGGCGCTGATGCTGATGTTCGACATTTTCTCTAGTAACGATTGTTCTTCAAAAAGATGTAGTGGGTCAAGTAAACCGGGATTTGTCGTCTCTACTGCAGCTTCGGCAAGACCTAAAGAAAGAATCAGTGAGCAGCCATAGTAAATCGAGACAAAAGTTATCCTTTACCTTCGGCCAACGTCCCTGGTAACCCGAATTCGGCGCCATACCCCGCATGAATAATCGGATGAAGAATACCACCCAGGAAGCGATTAAGCATCTGCGGCTGTTTCTTAGGCGCCGATTGTGATGCGCCGAGGTTTGCCTTGCGAGAAAATACAAATTCTTCAAGTGTAGTTGGTATCCCTTTCTCTTGCACGAAAGCAATAAAAAACTGCATATATGCAGTGAAATACCTTCGAGAGTGTTAAAAGATACTGCATTATACAACACAAATTGAACGTACCGATCGTCACCAAGATGGTCGTTGAAGTTCTCCCAAGTGATAGAACCCGGGGACTTGAAAGCAGGCTTCTCGTATTGACAATCCTTCTTGTAACCATTTTTGATATCTTCAGCGGAAGCTCCTAGAGCCCATGCAGCTAAGGATCGATGAGGAGCATGGCTGGTGAACAAAGCCTTCTGTCAGTGAATCCTCAAAGTTGAACAGGTCACAAAAGCCAACTAACTTATGAAATCGAGCTTCATTGAAGAAAATATGCCATTTGACATGATTATCCTTCAGAACCTCTTCAAGAGCCTCTGTAGATTGAGGTGATACTCCAGCCGAATGTACTGGTGTAAGCTTGCTGGGCGGAAGGGATGGCACCGTGACTGGGAAGAGATATTGAAGTGTTTCGTGGCTGGTTGCGTCCATTGCAGAAGCCCTTGAGCCGATTGTAAGCCGCTGGGGCCTCGATTTAAAGCTTCTGAATCCAAATCCCAAGTTCCCCACTACGCTATGCGTACTTCGCACTGTGCAGAGCTTCATGACATCCTGCTGACAAGACTAGTGGCTCGCGGATAATTATCCAGATCACGAGCTCAGTGCCGGGTTGGTTCTCATCTTTTCGGAGGCTTCCTAGGTGGCGTTTATCGTAGAAGCTGACGAGCGCACACAAGAGTAGGTGGGAGATGATAGTTGACCTGGCTTTGTCCGAGCCAATGTTCGTGATCCGACTGACGCGTGGACGCGGCAGTTACAAACGTTATCAGCTTGGCTCCTGAACACCCAGATAAATCTTTGCGCTTTTCTATAAAAGAAGACTTTCAAATAGAAAAGAAACAGGCAGATACTGCTATTATTAATCAAGGAAGCTTCGACACTGTCCATGAAGCACTCTGGATATAAACTATCCGATATTTGTCTACACTCTGACGAATCTGCCTTTCAAAGCAGTTTGAAGGCTTTTCAGGGCGCTTATCTCTTCAAACTCTGATGAGTCATGGAGGTTGATTCGGTTAGCCATTTCCGAGCGTCTACTCGCCCAGGGACCAATATTAATCTCATCGTTCTTCGACAGCCTTTCTTTCTTTTCCTTCGTGCAAAATGGCGCCCCCAGATGTGGATTTAACGTACCCCTTTATTCAGGCAAGAGGTGCAGCGGCAACACCTGACCCAGGCGTAAGTTGTCAAACCTAAGGAAGTCCGCATCAGCAATTTGAGGAACCTGAGCAACCACGAAATTGAATGAAGTAGTGATACAATGTAAATACAATGTTGATAATATTGATCAACTAATTCACGCCTTTGCCTTCTCAATACCGTCATCGTGCTGTTCAGCAAACCCCTTAAAATCCCAAAACTCTTCATCGCTCCTCTCATAAACTTTCTGACCTTTCGCAATATGGCCCTTCTCAAGATCCCAGCCTGCTCTCTGCATCGTTAGAATCGCAACCCTCAAGAACAAACTTCCATCCAGATACTCCGAGCCTCGAAGTTCAGTTTTGGGAAGGTACTCATCCGACTGTCTCGAAGACGTAATCCCAGAGTCTCCCAAACTCGAACCGGACTCTGGGAAATCCTCGTTAAGGTGTCCCTGAACGTCCATAACCCCATGGTTGACCGCATCCCGCCATGCTCGCGGACTCAAATCTGCATCTTCTGACGGTTTCCTACGGTGCGTCTGAGTCCTGGGTGAGCCATTTGTATCCTGTACGACCGGCATTGGACCTCTCGATCTCATGGAGGTTGGCGAAGGTGGAGACGCTGGTAGTGTTCCATTCTTCCATTCCCGCCAGGCTCTCGGACTCAAATCCGGATCTTCTGCGACGGTCTCTCCTTCCTTCCTCCCTCCCTTCGATGCCTTGGCTCTGGCATTAGCGGAAGCGGAGTCGATGGCCAAACCTTGAGCTTTTGGAGACGCACTTTCCTGCGTGAGGCGGGTTGAAAGTGGTACCCTCGCCCGCTTTGTGCCAAATGCGCTACCCCAGGCCGCTAGCGACCTTATCGTCTTTGTTATATGCTCGTCGTGATGAGCTCGTGCTTCTTCAAAGATCCGGTCCCAAGCATAGCCGCTCGTTAGCGATTCTGTCGTACCCAGGCTAGTGGTTGGCGCGGAAGCAGGGTTCTTCGTCGCTTTCATGAATGCTTTCACATCGAGGTAGGGTTGACCTCTGGCGATGGCCCAAACACAGATGGCGAGGAAGTAACCTTTCAGTAGACGAACGCATGACTGGGCCGACAACAGACCACAGAACGAGGGTATGAAGATAGAAGATGTGACGTGGTGCATTCTGGGTTTCGACATACAGGTCAGCTTGTTTGTTGCGCGTATATCAGCGAAAAACTCACAAGGTGAAATCGGAAGTAAAACCATCTTCTTTATCCTTTCCATCCACCCACCCAGCGACACCATATAACACTACAATACTCCAAACCAATTCCTCAACTTTCTTCTCCCATAAAGCTTTCTCTTCCATATTCTTGACATCAACGTCCCATTCGCGTACATATGCAGCAATTTGATGCCCATGAGCTTTGATAACCTCATCGAACGTTGGGGACTTGACACCATCACGGGAAGATTTGGGTTTGAAGCGACGATCGTAGAGTACTCGAGCCAAAATGGTCAGAGCATGAGGGTCACGATCTCTCGACAGGTTGGGCACAGATTCGCGTTGATTAGCATCGAGGCCCGAGGCCGTACCAACTAGTGGTTGTGGAAGTACGGTGTTGACCGTTGCACTAACAACGTCCGCCGTACGGCCAAGCGCACTTCCAGCAACATCTCCAATATTGATGTTAAACATTTTATCTGCTAATGATTCATCGTTGAAGAGGTGAAGAGAGTCGAGTAAACCAGGATTGGACTTGTGGACTGCAGCTTCAGCAAGGCCTAGATGCCAAATAGAAATACATCAGGGCCAGTAAGCAAGGTTGACCGAAAGATCAAAATCTCCTTTACCTTCGACCAACATTCCTGGCAATCCAAATTCCGCCCCATGTCCGGTATGAATGAGTGGATGAAGAAGTCCGGCTAGGAACCGATTCAGCATTTGTGGCTGTTTCTCTGGGGCCACGTCTGGCGAGCCGAGGTTTGCTTTGCGAGAGAATATAAACTCCTCGAGCGTAGCTGGGATTCCTTTTTCTTGTACGAATGCGATGAAAAACTGCATATATGCAGCAAATTACCTTATGGAATGCAAAATCTCAACCAATTGCCGAGAATATAAAGCAAGGGGTTGGACGTACCGATCGTCACCAAGATGATTATTGAAATTCTCCCAAGTTATAGAGCCGGGGGATTTGAAAGCGGGTTTCTCATATTCGCAATCCTTCTTGTAGCCACTTCTGATCGCATTTGCGTCTGCTCCGAGGGCCCATGCAGCCAAGGATCGATGGGGAGCATGACTAGTAAATAAAAGTTCTCTATCAACGAATTGTTGCCATTAGAACCACTAGAAATACCCACTCACTTGTGAAAACGATCCTCATTGAAGAATATATGCCATTTAACATGATTGTCTTTCAGAACCTCTAGAAGAGCCTCTGTAGATTGGGGCGAAACTCCAGGCGAATGTGCCGGAGTGAGCCTACTAGGTGGAAGTGATGGTACTGGGAAGAGAAACTCCAGTGTTTTGTGGTTCATCGTATCCATTGTCCAGTAAAAGGCAGTCTTTGAGTTAGTTGTGGGGAAAATGTCGCTCGTTGCGTCCCCACAAGTTCGGGTGCCTTGTCTATATATTCATAGGAGGTCCCCATGACGTCTTTTTGGCCCCGCTGGCGGTACAGACTTGCTTCCAACTTGGTCACAAGCTCAGCGACTGACGTTAATTGAAAGGCCCTTCTTCGAGTCCGCGCTGGAGCTGACGAGAGTACCGAGAGTACCAGGAGCCCGTGCTTCGTCTGGCTTTGTGGGCAAGAGCACAAGCTGGTTGCGAGTGTGACGCGACAATTGTATGTTATCTTATCAGCTCGGATTGGCGCCTTAAGTGAATCCCGCTTTTGCCTTCGAAAGTGACCACCACACATTTTCGACAGACGAGTTAGTTTCTTCTGAGGCAATACACATGCATAACTCATGCTGCTGCGAATGAAAACAACTTCAATCTACAATGTGACAATTACAAAGAGTCGCAAATTGAAGCCGGTTATGTTTCAAACGGCAACCTCATTCTTATTGACCATTGTCCGAGGTCAAAAGATTTCTTTCTCTGAGGTGAGCGTCTTCGTTACATGCCAGACAAGGGAGAGAACACCACAACAGAGCTGAGAACTTTCCTTCACTCATGGAATTGTCTACACATCGAGTTGGCTCCATTTCTGGCATTTACTCCAAGATGACATTCACTTTCCGGTGACAAAATATTCCTTTTGGTTGGGCTCAGATCGTCCAAACCGACTGAAGCAAACCGTTCCTTTCATCGTCGATAGATCGGCAAAATCTAGAGATGTGAAGAGTTGCCGTACCATGCCGCCGGATTCGGATCTATGGACCGTCACATCGCGACATGCTTCGCAAATCGACATTTGGCAGTTCAAACCTGCCAATGTACGACTTTATCCAGCCCGTGCTTCTTTGATTGTCCCCAACTTTCAATTCAATGCTCTACACCCCCTCAAGTCGCCCGTTTTATCGTGGCCTGAAGAATCAGAAAGTGTAGCCCAGATGAAGCAGAGGGAACCATTGATAAGGGCAGTACATCTTGGTAAGCATCCGCTTGAGGGTGTCGCGGGCGATTCAGAATGCCCGCCTGCTCGAAGAAACCGGACAAGTCATTTACTCGGCTGAGACTTCTGCCGCTTGGAGAATGCGCTGGCGAACCTTTTCGCGCTGTTGAGTCTGTCGTTTAAGAAAGAAATGTGTTCTAAGATGAAAGGGCAGACCATGTTTGGTGGTTTGCATCCATGGTCGTGGTACTTCCAGAAATCTTAACGGGACATTCGCATCAGGGCTTACATAAAATCATTGCTCGATCTCATGCTCCCCCATTTTTCGTCAAAGAGAGTCGGATAAATGGAGTTCTTTTGAAAGCCGAACAATGACTCGAAATTAGACCTTAAGAGCGCAGAGTGGTAAGCAGCCTATCAACTCTCTTGTCAACGAAATATTTCAAATCATTGACTTCCAGGTACCATTTATAAAGGTTTCTTTGGGAGCTTCTTTTAATTCTTCCTTGCTCTTGGCCCTCAATAATACTCTCTTACGACCTTACGACTGTCGAGAATATCCCCTATGACCACAGATTCCTCACGACCTGATGAGGAGACCCCTTTGCTTCAAGGAAAGAAGAAGCCAACACCGCTGCCATGGTTCCAGTTCTCCATCGTGCTTTTTCTTCAGCTGGCAGAACCTTTGACCTCTCAGGTCATCTATCCATTTACGCCTCAAGTAAGCTGCGCGTTGTCTCCGGCATTACGCATTCTAATCGATCCGCTCTTTTCAGCTCATTCGCGATATTGGCATAACAAACGGCAATGAGAGTCAGGTTGGGTACTATGTGGGGATCATGGTAAGTCCGAACCAGTTGCTCTACTGAATGGCAAATTTGACCTGTGAATAATTTTGGTTTAGCAATCCGTATTCTTCCTGACTCAGGCCTTTACCGTGCTGCACTGGAGTCGGCTGTCTGACAGCATCGGCCGAAAGCCCGTCATCTTGACTGGCCTATTCGGGTTGGCGATCTCGATGTATTGCTTTGGTTTATCAACGACTTTCTGGGGACTGGTACTAAGGTGAGTATTCATGTCGAAAGTAGCGCCATTTCTTCCATGATGATACAAATTTTCTCACTAGTCGAAGTCTGAATGGTGCTTTGAGTGAGTTTACCGCTCTTCTAGCCCGATTCTTGGGAAATTTGTCTAATCATTTTGATAGATGGCAACATCGGTGTAATTAAGAGGTGCGAAAGACTTTAGGCAGACGAAGTGCTGCGTTCTCACCTCCGCTTTCAGCATGGTGGCGGAAATGACCGATTCTACAAACATTTCAAAGGTACGCTTCATTCCCAGAAGACAAAACATATGAATCTGATCTCTTCCGTTCCCAAGGCATATGCCTACATGCCAATCTCTTGGTCAACGGGTAGCACGGTGAGTACTGAGCACCCCAAATCCTCATGGAATAATCTTAGATCGTACCAAACAGCTCGGACCTATCATTGGTGGTGTGCTCGCTCGACCAGCAGACAGATTCCCAGCAGTGTTCGGCAACAACGAATTCATGAAGAAATACCCCTACTTCCTGCCTTGCTCGATTCCTGCAACATTCACCTTCTTTGCTTGGATCATCACATTCTTCTTCCTAAAAGAGACATTGGCCGATCCCCAGTCATTCTCGGAATTTCTAGGATTCCGCAAATCAAAAGCCGAAGCTGTCGAGAACCCCAGTATCACAATCACATCGACGGAGGATGAACCCCTCGAACGAACTAAATCGAGGCATCCAGATGACGATGTCCCGAATATCGATAAACCTTTACCCCTTCGATTGCTCCTCACGCCAGAAGTGGTGATTGCAGCTGCCAACTATGCTTCTCTCTCTCTCGTGGATATTGCCTTCCGAGCTGTTCATCCCCTCTTCTTGTCCACCCCTATCGAACTGGGTGGACTCGGTCTTCCACCACCCACGATTGGCAAGATTCTTTCCTTCTTCGGAGTCATGAACGGCATGTTCCAAGTCTTCTTCTTCGCCAAAATCCACGATCGTTGGGGATCAAAACGTGTCTTCCTCGCCGGTGTGGTTTCTGCTATCCCAGCGTTTATACTTTTCCCAATTATCAATATGTTGGCGAGAAGTCAGGGTTACTCCCTCGCTGTGTGGGCTGCTGTTTTAACGCAGGTCACAGTGGCTATTGCTTTGAGCTCCTCATACGGTAAGCGAAAATCAAATTGATCGCCATTGGGAACTGAGCGCCGATTTGATTTGATGCTATAGGCGCTATCTTCATCTTCATCGCCGCTGCTTCACCCAACCGAGCTTCCTTGGGTGCTACCAATGGTCTCAGCCAGGTATGCGCTCCAGCTTCCTTAGGGCTTGGTATACTGACAACTCTGTTTTATCTGATAGATGATGGTCAGCTTCACGCGGGCAATTGGTCCTGCAATGGCTAATTCACTTTTCTCCTTTTCCATGGAGAAGGGTTATCTAGGAGGATATCTTGTCTATCTCATCCTTCTTTTCGTTACAAGCCTTTCAGTTTATATTGGCTGGCTTCTTCCTCGGCATATTCAGCCCAGATTCTAGCTTCACTACTTAGAGCACGATTCAAAAGTTTTATGACTTGAAATGGTCCTGGCTGAATCGTCAGCAAGTAGCCTGAGTGTCGTAGCCTGCCGTACTCTTGCGGACCGCTTTAAAAAAGACGCTTTTTCGACGAAGATTGTATTCAAAAAAAATTAAGACCTGCGTCGCAGTAACCTATCACTGCTCTTCGATAACTGAAATTCAAGCCCCATATCGATCATGATCACTAGAATTTATGTAGGCTTCTCGTCGGTCCGGTTGGGGCAGCATCGCTTTGCACTGTGTCATCATCACCAATTGTTGATCTTCTCCCTTTGGTCACTCCCTCACCACCGCCTTGAATCTCTCTAAGGCTCAGCCTAGGTGTCTTCTTGATCGGAGACAGCGAACTCAGAATATGAGACACGGAAGCGCCATGAAGATTCTAAATAACTGGATCAGCGCTGGTGGCTATTCTCCACGGGACAACCGCCCACGTCCTTGTCGTTTTTTTCATGGGCTCTTATAAATCTCTTTTCTTATTGTTGGCTGCCTTGAAAAGAAAAAACTGAGAAACATTCAATTGAGGTCTTGCGGCTTGAAATGAAACAGCAACTGCTTTACTTTTTGCACGCTATAGATAAACCTCCTGAAGCCCAGTGATATCTGTTGCACCAGTTATTTGAAACAATTCGAAATATGTTTTGACGCTTCATCTTTCCGCCCGACAATGCTTCTTCGGACCGCCCTCGTTACAAGAGGCGCCCGGGTCTGTCACTGTTCCTACTTCTTGGTTTTATTTAGTTTGGCCATGGAATTTGCACTTCCGCCCGCCAGACTTTGAGCTATTCCGCTTCTCGGTCGATACGCTGGCAACATGAAAATTTCCTCTACCACATCTTCTGTGCTAGTAGTTCTGGTTGGCGCTAACATAACCGCGGCAGGATCAGTCACTGTTAATTTTGATGATCCTCGAATTGGATATCAAGGTGGTTGGGAAATAGCCCAATGCTCTAGGTTAATAGACCCACACTACACCTACACGCACACCCCGGGGGGACAGGCACAGATAACAGCGACTTGTAAGTTCTATTTTGCCGATTCTGACCTGAAATTGCTCGTGATGTCTATCTGATGACGAATTCTCGGCCAGTTTCAAAGTTCATGTATCTAATTCCTGATGAATATTGTCGGTCGAGTCGCGATATGCATATACGCGTTGACGGTCAAGAAATCACACCCCTGTCACAGAACGTCAATATTTACAACAAAGATCAGGTGTACTGGCTGGCTGAATTTGAATTCCAAAGCCAAGGTGCTCCACGGAGTCATAATGTTACAATAACATACATCCCATCGGGTGAGGTGGGTGACGGGGCGGCAATTTATCAGCTGATGTCCGTTGTCTCTCCTTCTTCGGGATTGTTTGGCTCAAACTGGGAAATATAGGTTCGAAACCGAGGATGGCGTGTCCGTCAGCCAATCTTCTTCTTCTACCTTGACGCGTACCAATCCACTTTCCCAGACATCTGCAAGCCTGACGTCGCAGTCACAAAGCGAGACTATAGATCCGGGATTGCGATCTTCAAGTACTCTCAGCACATACTCCAGGGCCTCGTCTTTTGAATTATCGAGCTCGAGTATTTCCTCAACACTTCCTTTATCTATCACACACAGTGACGGCCAACCCCTCCCACAGGCATCTACTACCTCTCTACATCCCCCACAGTCATCACATTCACATCTCTTAATACCCCTCAGTGTCTGCCTCCCCGTTGGTTTGATTCTCCTGTCGACCCTGCTTTACCTATGTTTCATTAGGCGAAGGTCGTCGCCTTCCTCCCACTCGGGATGGTTTACAGGACAAAATGCTCACAACCGGCTGCAAGTTCTGGGAAGAACGCGGCGTCCCCTCGAGATTCCAACACCATTCTTTGACAACGAGAAAGTAGCTGAGACTACTGTTTCGGTGGGGCTTATCTCGAATGATATGACGTCCAACCCTAAGCCAAGTCAACGGAGGGCCACGCATACGACTATAATTCCGCAACCTGAACCAGAGGTGGCCGCTCCGCCGTCATATTATACCTCATAAATGCCAAGTTAAAGTATCACCAAGTTGTTACTATTGCGAGGATCCTGAATAAATGTCGTACTACAGACAGCAGTTTCTGCGACCGAGAGGGCGATACCTCCAAATGTAGAGTTGGGCGCTAATCAGATTTCGACTGATCACTGTGGTGTACGCGGAGACGGCGACCTTGGTGTTGACAATTTGGCGTGCTTTTTTGCAAAAATAAAACAAAAACTTGACTGCATATAAAACCCTCAAAAATACCACCCAAGGCAGAAAAGGTGAATCGTGTTGGGGTTCACAGCTTTCTCGAGGTGAAATAGGTATTCACATTGCGGGTTATAATGGCAACTCGCTACATGATTGTTTAACTCTTGTCTCGTATACAGAACTGCGATATTCGTAAAATTTTATCTATCGCTTTCATATCCTAAGTGATAAAGGCTCGTATCCATGCCGGTTTTCTTTAAGCTTGTCGAGATCTTGTACTTGGTCTACCGATACATCAATGTGGCCCGCCTTCTTGAGCTCTAGAGCAAGGACAAGGAGGAACATACACTGAAAGAGGACTGCAGATAATGAATGGGATACGTAAACAGCCGAACTAGTACAGGCTTGAATCATTTAAACTCACGAAAAAGAAAGACCGCAACACTTAGTGTAGCCACAAGGCGCGAGAAGTTGCACAGCTCTACCAGAACATTGTCGAGGTTGGTCAGGTGTATTAGGTGTCGACTAGGGTAGACTGTTTGATCAAATACAATTGTATGGAATGTGCAGGTAGAGATCCAGAGGGTGCTTAGAGTGGCTTGGAGGGAGAAATTCAACCAGAGGTAAATGATTTCAAGGGTGCCATACGAAACGTACCAGCGCAAATGAGTTCCTGTCTGATAGTAAAATCATGATGAAAACACCCTCTTCTTCCTGACAAGAAGAGACTAGCCATATTCGTCAATGGATTGACAAACTTAGAGCCAAAGTGGGGTGGGCGTACATGAGAAGTATACTGATGATCGTCAGCCCTCCGACCCCAACACCAAAGGCAGGCGGAATCAAGTAAACACCAGGGATTTCGGTAGAAGTTTTGTGGATCATAATGGCTGAGAGTATGATGACTCTAATCGATAGCATCACATTTAGGACTGGATGTTAAAAGGGAGGTGTCATCAGGTTATTGTGAAATAAATAATTTAGAAACTGAATTTGAACGAACCATTGACTACTTTGCGTGACACTGCAAAGACTCTGTGGAAAGACCACTTGGACATGTTCGAATGGGATATTTTAGACGAAGAAATGCGAGCAATGCAGTTCAACTGCACGTATCTTGAAGTTACCAAACCGTCGCATGGTAGTATAATATCAAAGCTTCCGAGTTCTTAGACGTGCTGCCACTGCTGCGGTTTGGCTGCGGTCACACCAGTAGCACAGCATCCGAATATCGCCTTTGCTAGGATGGAAATTTTGATGCAGAGGTTGAGGGTAAATGCAGTTTAATTTGGTACAACTGAGAGCATTCGAAGTTCTGAATGGGAGACGTCGTCCGTGTGTGCGATTACATCCCACTGACTCTGCAGGAAGTCACATCCGCGTGGCTGAGTCACATCGCGCTTGTTTGGTCAACCAGTCACTTGAAACGACAGAACAAGTAAGTCTTCAAATTTGTGTCAGTGAGTGTCAGTTGTAATTGTGGACTACGAATACTTGATAGTCTTGATCAGCATTGCCACATTTCAGGCTAGTGAACTCTAGGAATTCCAACTACGGGACTATATCCACCCCTTCGAAATAAAAAGTTGACGCATTACCTTCCGTAGAACACGGATTCTCCCCTCACATATCCCTAATTCTCAGAATAGACCGATTAGTATCGCAATTCTACGTGACCACAAAACAAAGGTCACATCAAGCGCCCAAAGACGACTATAAGAGACCGCCTTGGAAAGAGGACTGCCTTGATCTTCTTTCACCATGCAAACCGATGATTCGATGTACTCACATCACGCTGAACAAGATGAACATCCCACCTTCACGGAATCGACGCCATTGATTAGTGAACCCCCAATTTCTTTGCAGACTTGTGGAGCTACTGTCGCTCAGGTGCAATTCCTTACCCTTTGCTTGTCGACCTTTATTCTTGGCTGGAATAGCTCAAGATACTTTCTACTGTTCTTCAACCTCGAGCATTACGGCGTACGCTGTTCAATACTGTTTTAGATCTGAATATTTGGCTGAACTGAAACGTTTTAGATTGGCATGACGGAAGGAATACGCGTTGTACAGTTATCGCAAGGCATTGTGTGCTATCATATTTCTACATTGCTCTAAGCTAACGTTGTTTAAATCTCGCTACAGGGAATTGCCGCTGGAGGCTTGATTAATATGCCGCTCACCCCCACGCTTGGTTTCGGGAAGGTGGTTATTTCATATCAAGCTTCGAATCGAATTCTCATGTGATGTTCTAGATAGTTCTTCTTGGTAGCGCCGTCCAGACTATAGCCTGCCTACTTCAGGCTATTCTTCCGATATGGCCTTTGTTTGTCTCGTCTTACTTTCTCCAAGGACTTGGGCTTGTCCTGCTGGTACATTTTTTTTTTCAACAGAGTCTTGGATCTTCAAGCGTTCATATCTAAACAACCCCTCTAGAACACGCATGCCAGGGCATTTATCGCAGTGAAGCGCCATAATGATTTCAAGATGGGGTTGCTCTTCGTCATTCATGGTATATAAATTTCTGGATGAAAAGACATTCTCAAAACAATCTTCCAGATGTTGGTAATATGGCATCCCTAAGTTTCTTGAGTCAAAATCATCATTCGGAGATATTGCGGAAATGTTACCTCTTTTTCTCGCTTTTTCTTTCGTTTCTCAGCGTCGTCACACTTGTTGTGGTCTTCCGGCTGCGAAAACTTGATGGTATAATTTCATTCATCTTTAGAAAAGCCACTTTCTAATGTGAATATAGTCTGCCTGAGGGAAGGAGGGGACGAGCCATGTGACTCCGAGCCTGACGATTTGTCACATTTGGACGGGTTTACTCAACTAATCGGAATGAAAACCACGCATATTCTGGCCGCTTTCTATTCGGTGTACACTGTAACCAGAGCAATCACGAGTTGGTCTTCAGTCATTCTACAGAACACGATTGCTCATGTGGACTCTAGCTTTAACCATCCTCCGCTACGAGTCGGGTCACCTAGTCGCTTTCCTATCAGTTTTGTCAAGCGGAAGCACACTTGGATACGTCATATTGATTCCTCTCAACAGAAAGGTTAGTGGTAATTCGGATGAATTTGAATTTATTCGTTTACTATCCCTGAGTCAACAAGGTCGGAGAAATAAATGCAGCATATTATTACACTCTGTCGGCGATCGTGTAAGAGTCTTTTACTTTCTGTTCTGTTCACTCCCACTGAAATTTGGTTAGGGCGCTGCTCGTTGCCTACTTTGTTCCACTGGTCGCTGTCCAAGCGATAGCAGTTGGTTGGATCGGCATCATTTATAGCGTTCTGTCTCCCATCGTTATGACCTACACTGGAAGGACTATCCCTCGTCATCTCGTCCCTGGTGCAATTGGGTGGCTTACCACTTGTAGTACTATATTTTTGGAAGCAGTCCCCCCTGTTTCTAACGCGATTTTCTCGAGATATGGTGTCTCAAGTCTACTGCTATGGTAAGTAATGAAATAAAATACTCAAAGATTTTGGCTCTGAACACTGCTTTTAGTGCTTTTATTGGCTTGATACTCATGAGTCTCGCCCTATATCGTCTGCGAAAGACTCCTTCGCCGTGAAGTGTTATTGAAGCTATTTGGATTTACACGGGTCTTGATTGAATAGTATATCTTCCCCCATTTTCGAATGAACATTACGCTTTCAAAACTACGACCAACTAGGTGGTGAGTCGGGCGGAAAACTCCATCGTATTCGTTCTCCAGCTCACAACCAGATTTACATGAGCAATCACCATTTAAGCTGCGTTAGGTTGTTTATCCTTTCATAAACTGCGGCACCGGGTAAACCCCAACAAATGCTTCCTGGAAAGTGGATATGAGTTGGGAAGGGCTTCCTCTTCTGAGCACTAGGATTCGCTGACATGTTGGAGTTAAGATCCTTCTGAACGGGCGGCCAGTCCATCCAAGAATAAACAGAGCGCCGTTTCATGACGTGGATGTCACAACTCGGTTTTGTAGTGCATGCTAGGGTGTTGGATTGGCATTTTGGCCACCGCTGTGGCATAGAACAATGGAATGCGATACCACAGAGCCATGTTCTCGGGGCGGGGGTGGAAAAGGGGGGCGAGCATATTAGAGTTCATTTTTGAGTGGAAGAGCTACCATCTCCAGTGCGTAGTTGCTGTAGTTGCTGTAGAAGAGCTGATGGCAGCTAGGAGATGCGATTTCAGAAGCAAGTACCAGAGGGCAGGCTCGTAATGCACAACTCTGCCCACGATTCTCTCAAGGCCAGCAGCTTAGCAACAGGCTACCGACGGTGTTCCGAGATAAGAGTGCAATGGGGCGCCGAGCCTTGTACATGTCCAAGAGCTTACTGGCAGCTTGGCAGAAATCAACTTTTAGCTTTTGGTTGACGCTCGACTAGTGCACTTGAAACAACGCACGTATCAAAGCTAACAAACCCGCACAATCGTCGTTCGGAAAAAGCCAATTCTTGGAATCGAAGTTGTGGCGATCACTGCAACATGTACAGCTCTTGCAACTCCAATCCCATCAACCCCGATTTTGCCATTTCAAACTTCGTAAACCTAATAGAAGGCGACAAGGACCTGTCCTTTTAACTTGCGCAGAAGACAACGTCAAGTCACAATTGAAGATATCATTGTATGGTGCTGAACGTTATATCGGTCAATAGCACTGAAACTCTTTTTGGTCGGTTGACTTGTTGTCAAATATCAATACCTAGGGGGATTAGATGATTGATATCAAATAGAGGCGAGGGATATAAGGTCCAACAAACTGTCAGACCCCGTCCTGAAGCCTTTGACTTGTAGAAGTTGTCTTACCAAGTTAGTACTTGGAAGCCTCACCATGACCTGCTTCAGCCACACCAAACCGCTCGTTATAACGACATTGTTGCTGTCTCTCTCGAGGGTATACGCAAAGAAAGGAGGGTCAGCAGGCCATTCTACCAGCGGATCCAGTGATATATCTTTGACCCTCGACCTCAGCTCCGTGAACGCAGCAACATTCTCCTTCTACATCATATTTAGCTTCTTCACACTCCTTCAACTCTTCTCCTGCTACAAGCTTCGTAGGCCGTACTCTCCTGAGGAAAACTTTCCTCGAAGAAGCCCATTCCGTTGGATTTTGGCCATCCTCATCCTGTGCCTCCTCACGTCGTATGGCCTAGGCGCTACCGTGATTGCCCATGACAAGTTCGATGGACCACGGTGGCGATCCTCTTTCTACGGGTCACAATTGAGTCCAGCTGTCTATGGGATGGCTGTCATCATGCGAGACCTCGTCGATATCTTCATATATCTCGGACTTATGGTCCTCATCCAACACCGATACAAGACCCTTTCTCACTCAAAAGAGTCAGGCGCGCCTCGCATGAATTCGCTGCTGTGGATAGTCCCTTTCGTCTTGATGGGACTTATGCTTGCGACATCCATCATTTTCGTCATCCTGTTGTGCGTACTGATTGGGAATCCAGCAGTCGACGAGGTCATGTTAGGAGTATTACAAGGCTTCAGCCACCTGCGGCTCATCCTTTATCTCCTCCTCACCATCTCGTTTATCGTTGCGTGCACAACGCTGTGGCGCCATGTGTTAAACAACTCCCCTCCTGAGCATCATAAATTTGATCTGGATGTGAGTCAATCCTTCAACTTCTTAAGAACATGTCTGAAGTTTTACTCGCTAGGTCCTCGCTCCGATTCAGAAAAGTCTTTGCGTCGTACTTGCCATTCGTGCTATGTACGAGCTGGCGATATATATCCCCCAATTTGTTGATCCAGCTTTGGATATTGATATTGTGGACCTCACCGGCATCCTGGTCGAGGGCATCGTATATCTCGTTGTGATATCCACTGCTTTATCGATTGGAAAAACACACAAAGAAGTAGTACAGCAAACGAAACACCTTGACACCAAAGTTCATAATTAGTGTATATATTGAATTTTATACTTTTCAATCGCTGTAGGTACAGTCAGTTAGAGTCATGATACCATCCTTGCTCTTGTCTTCTTTTATTCCAACGAAAAGGAATTCACTGCGTCCTCCTGTTTGACCACAATTATTAAATCGGCACGGTGCTGAAATTTATTGCTCGGAGATGCACTCAAGGACATAACCCAAAACAAAATAACCCGAGTTGTAAAATGGTCGTAAAATGCAAAGGCACTCAGCATAAACTTTGTGGAACTGGGAACTAGTTCAATGAAAAGTAGAAAAATGGCAGAGACCGGAACGACAATGATTGATGCAATGATGAATGATCAGAGACGATGTGAATTCACCCTTCCTGTACTTTCATCAGCAGTGATTCACAGTTTTCCTGCAGTTCGTTAAGCTCCTGTCGCATGTGTTCGAGAAAAATCTGCTCTTCCGCTTCAAACTATTGACGGGTTAGAAAGGCTCTCAGCAGCAGAAGTTAAATGTTATCTTACTTTTTTATGGATTACTTTGCCCGTGATGTTGTGCGCCTTCAGGTCCTTCTTATTCTCCGTTTTCTTGAATAACTTCTTGAAAGGTGATAAAGCGGTAAATCTTTCGTAAGTATCCTGAATCATCTTTAGTAGTCTATCGAGAAAGTGAGTGAGTGCTTAACAATAACATTATAGTGGCGGAGTACACTGACTTTTTGAATTTCTCTACTTCGATACCTAAGTGCTCCCACCAGCGGTCCCGCTTCTCGGCCGATGTAGCCGTCAAAGACCGATATATAGCAACAAAGAGCTGAACGACAGTCACGGTAAGCTCTCGGGCGGCATTCTTATTTTTCTCAGAAGCCTATTCATTCGGTCAGATGGCCTTCTAGACGTCGAGGCTCGTCCACATAGCACGCACCTTGCTTAAGGATTCTACATGCGAGACTTGGAAGGCCAAATCTGGAATTTCCCGCAGACTTTTGTCGTTTCTTGATTGAGGGCTTTTGGCCTGACCGAGATACATCATGTAAGTCATCTCTGTCTCATCTACGTACTCATCCAAGCGGTCATCGTTGTTTATGGGGGACATGGTGACAAAGTGCTGAGATTGACGTAGGTCAATAACGAAGGATTTATAAAGATACTGCCTCGTTTCCCTTTGATCGTCAATACTAATGCTTCTCAGTCAAGGTCAGACAGATTGCTTCTAGGCTTTGGCATGTTACACACATGGTGAAAGGTAAATAGGATCGTCGGATTCATCACATGGCCGCATCGATGATGCAACTAAGGCATTGAAGGATACCAGGAGCCTGGAGGCGACTACGGCATACCTCCACAGTTGGATGTTGTGAAATGATTTGTGTTTAAACAGCAACTCTTTTCATTTATTTTATTTAGGATCTCGTAACGAAACATCTATGATAGAAGGAAACTGGTGCAGCCAATACATTTGGTGAGGATACCGGAGTATTGAATACTCTACTTACTACGCCACTTCTACTGCGTCCTCAGCCGCCTCTGCTGATGTCAGAATTCTAAAATATGTTCGATATGTTCTCCTGTGGAACAATCCCTCGGAAGTGTTTCATTTTAATAAGCTATCGTATAGGCCATGTGTAGGCATACGCTCAGGCTCCTTCTATAGTATTTATGTGTATGACTTCAACGTGTGCGACTGTGCACCTACCGTGCATCGAACAGCCTTGCATTGATGGGGGTAATAGATACATTTCTTGGCGTATGTGAATTCTGCCGCATTCGAGTTGGCTCAACAACTAAACTTGCCTGTTTTCGATGCCGGCCGTTTGGAAAGACTGGGTACTTTGTTTGTGGGCGAGAATTGCACCATCAATGATGTCAAAGCGCAATCATTGTGATCGTGTATCTATATTTTCACTGTTTAGTCGAGCCCGTTCACAGAAGTCTTGGCGATCATAATCCCGAAACCGGTGCATGCTTACCATGAGTAGTCTACACCTACATGAAACGCCCAAGCTCTGAATTAATTATAGGGCGTCAAAGTTGAGAATGTTTGTACCATATCGAAATGATAAGCTGGCCAGGCTGGCACTCTACCCAATTCAAAGGTGAACCTTAAAGACTGAGAGGCAAGCATGGAAGCGGAAAACATTACCTTTCTTTCAATAAGTCTTGTATGCAACCTGAACTTCTTGGTGCAGCGAGCGACTTTAACCTTGTCCATTCGCTAGCTCATTCCTGAAACCAGCAACATGTCAAATAGCCCTCAGATAGCCCATTCTCCCGCTGATTCAAATCAAGTAAGTAAATATTACAGGGTTTAAATGGAACCAACAAGGGGTAACTTGAACACTCATAGGCAGCCCTACCTTTCTCACCAAAGCAATCAGAGCTTGCTGGCATCCAGGGCAATACTGTTAATTCGAATAGCCCTTTGCCGCTATTGCCACGCGCGCCAGTCATATCAGAGGTAGGAGTAGCGATTGGTGAAATATGGATGAGTCTAATTACCTATCCGCTAGAGCACCGATACACAAGTCGGCGAATCCAATTATGGTGAAAGCCAGCACCAAACCTCTGTAATACAGATGCCTGAGAGCAGTAAGGATACTGCGAGGTCTCTGGATGAAATTGTTGCACAGAATAGAACCTATCTCGAATTTCTTGCCGAGGCGAGAGTTTTCAAGTCCATGCACAACATATCAGCCTTAGCAAAGTTGACATACGACACTGTGTCATTAACGCAGGTACGACCGGAATATCTTGAGTGGTCGTATTATAGTTGAGTATTTCTTGTTTGTAGGGGATAGGCCAAAAGAGAGCGCCTCTCCATCAACTGGCGGTCAACGCGGCAAAACTCTGCGTCAGATTCTACCTCTCGTTCAAGGCAACAAATGATCAGGACTACTGGAGCCGAAAGACCGTGGTAGCTATTGCCAGGCTTCATCGGTCAGTGCATGAAAACGATGCAATCTTTCTAAGCACTTACACAAAAGCAGCCATGTAGAATGGTTAGATAAAATATTTCACGCTCGCTCGAATCTTTCAGCTATCTCTGATCTGGTCAGAGTATATAAGCTCACCAAGGAGATCAAGTTGAAGCGTTCTCAGGTCGATCTGAAAGCCGCGAGCGTGCGTACCTAGAGCCGTCGGATCTACCAGTTCCGCCTAATTTTACTAGAAACAGATTCAAGAGAAAGAAGGTGTCAATAAACTCACCGCCATCATGCTTTCTGAGGGTCAGAATATTGGAAAAAGTTCTTATGCCATTTTAGAAGAGCTGTATCAATACGAAAAGTCAAGCCTTGCCAGTGGCTTGAAGTAGGATACTGGCAATTGTCAAGCACGACTCGTAATTTACATTGATTAATCTCGATAATCACTAAGGGTATTTAATTCGTTGATGCTGATTTAGTCTCTGATGTCAATTTATTAGCACTGAAGCTAATCTGCGATAAAGGCAAAATTCAGCAGCTTCCGCAAATGCTCAACTAACCCACCAACGATCGACTGGCATCCAAAGATTGGGTTGTATCTCTGCGTGATGCCATTGATGATGAACGACGCGTGGCATGAATTCACTCTCTAGGGTTGAGATGTGTGACTTGCCTCGTAATGATTGAAGCCCTGAAGTTAAGAGCTGTTCCAAAGGAGAAAAGGTCAAAGGAACGCAACGAGAGTGAGAACACAAAGTCGTCACTTGCACGTGAACTGTGACTGACGCGTCCTGCCGGGCAGTGGCATAACGTTCCCGCCTCCTACCGGCATGATTCGACTTTTCGTATGTCAATTGAGAAACAGTCGTCCAAAATATGCACCATACCCTTGGATGCGTTAACAACCATTTTAGGCCTCTTGAGGCCCTCTGACGTGATTCAAACACGGCTGGTGAGTTCCGAACCCACATATTTTTGTCAGAAGAACTCTGACAGATACACATTTTTCAAGACGTGCAAGCACATTCGTGACGCTAGTTTTCACCGCTCCGTATGGCCGCGTATCTACGTATTATGATGCTGGAACACGGTATTCCAGCGTTGACCTTCCATGTGGCAAAGTTGAGCCAGCTCATCCTGGAACACCTTGCGCTATCCCCTCCTAAGTTTCGTTGGAAGCTCAAAGCCGCATCCGAATGACCCTAGCTCGGCTCAATACGCCTTCTGCGACCCTACAGAAGAATTCAACTCTCTCGGAATTAGGAAACTCCTTATGCCCAGGAGGTCAAGTCGTAGTTTCCGCTAGGATGGTACAAAAAATAGATGGAGGTGAGACGTTCTTCGTTCTTATTCAACTTTGGGATCTTGGGATTCTGACTATAGGTCAGCGCTCACGAGCCGTCGCTGGACTCGTCCCGCCAAATTTTGGCGGACAGGATTTCCAATCAAGCACTTTTATGCTATCTCCTCACTGATGAGCATCTCAATTTATCAGTGCATCAAATTCGGTCAGTCGAAGCTCTCAACATTTTTCTCTTAGCCCTACTTATACAAACTGCTCTATATACAGAAGTGATCCTGTAACTCATACTCGAGGAACAGGATTGAACGACGTATTGACGAAACTTTTTAAATTTTGCCCAGAGATCAGTTCTCGAACTACAATGCTCTATACACACGGCGTGCCCTTTCGCTTGTGCTATGCCAATACTTATATTGCAACGACGAGTCAAGCTGTTGTGTTCTCGGACTCTGGAAAACACGCAGGCGCGAGTTAGACCGTTCCTAACGCAAGCACAGCGAACGGGGTGAGCGATGTCATTTTACGCATTTATCCTATTTGCTCACGAAATTGGTAGGTACAGATCTTTGGAGACCGAATCTTCCTTTTGATGGGCAGGCAGATTATACAATGGGAGATGCCGCTCCTTCCCAGGCCTCGCGATTCGCGTAATCCTATTGATCAAACGCCTGCTTGCACCCTCGGAGATTTGATGTTTGGGATGCCTACCTCGCAATCAGATGTGATTCCTTATCTACTGCCTTCCAACCCTTGGGCTCGAGCCTGGACTTTCCCTGATTTTATGACGTTGTTTCAGAGAAATGACCTTGCTGTCAACGTGATGAAAACCTTTCCTATGCCATCTCAATTTGCACCAAAAGCAACGTCTGGCGTTTATCTAAGATGCATCCAAAAATTTCCCGGGGCATTCGATGTGGTGAAGTCCACATACAGTCCGGCTTGCGCTTGTGATGAACACCTCGTCTTTACTTCTTGTGAGCCTGAGGTTCACGCAGAAGTTCGAATTCATTTGGCACCAACTAATTCTACCACAAAGCCGGTTGGATGTGTCAAAACCAAGTGGATGGAACTTCATCAATCGAGGGCCATACGCCATATGCTCTGCCCTGTGACAGGAAGGCATTGTATCTTGACTGCGAATAACGAGATTGTGGTATTGGATTTCTTGGAGGATCCAACCGCCGAGTAGAGGGATTGGACATATATAAACTACCTCTATGAGCAGAGGAGGTTGGAGAGTTGACGAATCATCTTCCTCGACTTCGCGTGAGCTGGGAATCTCAGTCATATTTCAATAATCTCCTTGTTCTTGGGAAATGAAAATTTAAACCTCTGGCTCAAGATGGTTGGAAGTTGGAACGATTGAGACATATATTGTAGGCACGAAAAGAATCTAAGGGGACTTCTAGATCAAACAAAGGCGATGCGGGTAAGCTTTCAGAGCTGTTCCTTCCATGTGGATCTGATATCTATTTAGATACCCTTTGAATTTCCCTCCACACATAGATCCATATAAGCGCAAGATGTTGAACTATCGTCCAGGAACCTAGAGTAGAATAGCTCTATAATTGGAGTTCATATTGCCAGACCAAAGATTTGATTCCCTTAACAGCTTTAAATATTGAGAAAAGTCATCGTTCAATAAACTGGAGCATTGGACATGTAAGGCGCACCTTGAAGGTAGCCCCTGAATTAACAACGGACCGTGACTTTCCGCTCCTTGTGCTCAACCAACGACCTGACCAGCGATGTCCTTACCGCGCTCACCGCCTGGCAATCCATCTTCGCTTTCTAGTGGTCTTTCTTCGCCGACGATAGGTCTTAGAACTCCTGCTTTACCTGTCCCGAGTTTGCCCTCTACCGTAGGTAACCATGGTCCTGGAGGAAGGGTGGTCAGATCACCACCAGGGAACGCCGGTACTATGGCCATAGGCCGCAGATCAGCTACTGGGTCGCCACTATCGCCACCCAGAGCTGGCGCGGCGCTTGCTACATCTCCAATTAACTCGAGCAGCCCAAGTGCTTTTGCGATTCAGAGACCACTTGGGTCTCCAAGTTTACCACTCACTCCAGAAGCACTGCAAATTGACCTCGAACATCCGCATCTCGTAACGCTCGTTCTACTCTCAAAGAAAGCACTGCAACACGGAGAACATCTCTGTACTCTTGCGCATACTTCCTCGAATACATCATTCCAATCCGCCGTGGACGTTCTCGCACTGGACGCCAAAGTCAAATGGCTCTCTGGCGAGGTGTTGGAGCAGCTGAAGTTAGTGGCGAATGTGGCAAAAGCCATTGAAGAGAAAAGGAATGCGCTGCAGAACCACATGGACGAGTGGGACTCTGCAAGATCCAAACACACCGATGCATTAGACAGCATATTGGACATTCTTGGGAAGCAGCTCGTGCCACCCGAATTCCATCAGATGAGCGCCGACTCGAGTTTGTTTGGAAGTCAACCAGGATTAAATTTAACTGAAGAGGGTGGTGGAGGGCAGCTGTTTGGTGAACCTACATCTCAAGATGCCATGGCCAGCCCACTAATAGGATTTGGAATTGGGAACTCTAACGATGGTGTATCAACGTCGCCCGTATCACCGTCTTCGACCCTACGACGAGCTGAACCTCTGAGAAGGTATTCAATAGAAGGGGCACTTAATGGCGTCACAAAAGATAAAAACAAACACTTGAAGCAGAATGATAGACGGCATTGGAAGACCTTGCGCGATTTTATCGATGACCAAGCTATCGAGGATACTCTGGATATCATAGAAAGTGACAGAAGCGCCCTAGATGTAAGTTAGCTCACTTTGAGATCTCCTTTTCTTGACTCGATATATATTTGCAGAATATCCTAGCTACGACGGACGACTACCCAGAAACATTATACCAAACTATTTCAACCATTGAAGCCGCACTCCCATCCGTCACCTATGAATCCTCGTCCTCCTTTCCGTTCTCGCCGGTTTCTTCGGAGGCTTCGATACTACAGCTTGTTCATGATATAATCGCCGGTCAAGAGGGTCTGGTGAGGAACATGGCTAACACATTGGAGAACTTAGCCAGTCACTATGACGGAATGGCCACTGCCTTGAAAGAGAATGAAGGTGGAGAGGTGTTCAGCGAAGACGAAATGAATGCGATGAGTCGAGATACAGAGGAGCTGAGGATGATTATGCACGAGATGGAGAGAGATATGGAAGGTGTCCAAGGTTACCAGTACGCTGTTCTCTTTAAAGCTTACTCATATTTCCAAACTAATTGGCCCACCTCACGCAGATCACAATTGACAGAAAAGCATGCAACACTTTCGACTTCCCTTTCTACCCTATCCAGCACGTTGAATACTCTGGATGCTTTGGGCGACATACTCGAAGAGATGCTTACAACTCAAGATATCACAGAACACTCGGCACAAGAAGCCCTTGCTGGGTTGCAGTATCATCTAACCACACTTGAGGAGTTGCATAGGCAGTTTGAGGAGTACCGAGTGGCGTTTGATAGGCTGTTGGTTGAGATCCAGAGACGAAGGATTTATCGAGACGCGGTTGAGGAAATTGTAAGGGGTATGGGGAAGGAATTGATTGCTCTGACCCAAGGTCTGTCCTGTCCCACACATTATTCCTCAGATGTTACATCTGACACAAGGATTTTTATTTCCATGCATCTAGAGGAAGAACGCACCCGCTCCTCATTCAACTCGCAATACGGGTCTTACCTTCCAGAAGACCTTTGCTTGTCTATCGCAAATGCACCGACAAAATGGGAAGTGTTACCCTGTGACGAAACGCGTTCCTTGGAGTTTGAACTGGGGTTTGAACGTGAATCCTCCACAACGACAAAACCGGTCACACGGAGGACGGAAACATTACCGTGGATTGAGAAGGATTTGGTCGATACTGTAAGTTGAAACCTTTTCTCTCCTACACGATAGCTAAAATACACCTTCGTTGCATATAAAAGGCGCGTGAACGACTTAGCTTGAATAGTCCTGAAGGATTAGGTGGCGGTGGCGGTGGAGAGAGCTTATGAGGACATCTAGGTGCAATCGACTTCTGGAAAGATGTTTCTCCCTTTACTAATCTGACTTGGACACCATTTGTTCCCTACACCACGCTGCTAATGGCATACATACCAATACCACCATAATTTGGCTAAATTCAAAGCCGCCACTGCAAATGGAGGACCGTACCTGAAGTGCGAAAATCATATGTTTACCAATTGCTTTACCCAATGGAAGGATAAACCAACCGTGTAATCTGTCTAGCGAACACGCTCCTTACTTTGTGAATGTCGGTATACCAGGTGGCTTATCTATATCATCAGCCAATTGTCTAATTCAAGTGCTGTAATGCATACCCTGTTCGTGTAAGTTGACATGATCAATCCCGTCTCCAAATGAATTGCTGCATTATGTTGACAAGGCTCTATTACGGCACGGAGTGGTAATATTTTGGTACTGCATACGGTAAGGGTATTGGTCATGAAGCGAAGAACGCTAGGAAAAGGAAAGGGAAACGCCTAAGGAACACAAAAATAAATAGAGCCATCGATCACCGATCAAGAAAGAAAAATGAAACGGAAGTTGGGCGCTTCGTGTCGGTAAAATCGGATGGAACCGTACGGGGTTTCATAAAATCTCCCCGGTAGATGGGGCACTAATTTCTAAGTTTGGTATACGAATCAGTTGGTCGAGATCGGGGAAGGTAGCTTGATCCGTGGTCCCAAAGTCGACAAGTCCTTTTCGTCTCAATTTCATATTTCGGTATATTCGAGTGACGAGGATGTTTGTCACGACAACATCTGGGTAGATGAGCATGCTTTGGAATAGGGTGATCTTGGGGATGGGGAGTGCGAGAATGATAATAATGATTTCGGGGATCTTGATGCATGCTGTAAGGCTACGTGATAAAGGAGTAAAATTCAGTTCGGTGGTCTTTAAAGCCGGACAGAGGGCAGTTAAGTTACCTGAAATACATTTGGTTATCGCGTCGCAGCCGGTCTGCGATACGGGTGTTGGAATTTCTTCTTTGGCCAAACCATTTCCTCCAAGACCTAAAATTGTCCACCTCGGAACTCTCGCGACTGATCTTGTAAGTCATTACAATACAAACAAGTAAGTCGAAGAGAGCCTCGGATGCTGGGAGGAGGAGTATCTGCCAGTGAGAGCCAGCATTTAAAGTGCAGCCATAGGCATTAGGCGGCTGATAATAGTGTATCATCGCGACGAAGACTAGCGAGCCGCCTCCTGCACTAAACAGCCAGAAAAGGCCACAGAAAGCGAGAACGTATTTGTTGGTATTAATTTTGTCTACGGCATAGATGCGTGCATAGAAAAGTGTGTTGGTGCTCATGCGGTTGACAAAGAAAAGGCAGGCGAGTGTTAAGCCATAAAGCTTACATCTGTCATTTGTTTTCACTAAGCAGGGAAGTGAGTCCCCAGTGGCAAATATGAGAGTAGAAGCATGTACGCAAGACAATGCTAAAAACTTGAAATAAAAGGGCGGAGATCCTGAAGGCAAAATTTGAAAAAGGTTTCGAACAAAGGGAAAGAGCTTACCTTGAGGCAAGGAAGAGGATGGTACAGAAGTCAACCCTATGGGTTGAGAGCAAAATCAAATCTTCCAGCAGAGTGTTGAGTAGATCCCAAATTAGTACCTGCCAAAGCCAAATCCAGGACTGAGGCTATGAGGTTTTGGTTCTGAGAACGCACTGATATGCTTCCAATAAGGATATACTCGTTCAGCGATGCATAAATTTCGTACTCTGGTGGCATAAACGTCAGAGGAGTCGTAGGATTTAGAACGGGAGCCATATCCAAAGTCATCGCCACGTCTCCGAGTGCTATAACAGATGAATGTGCTCAAGGTTATCGCAAATATGCGGTGGATGAGAAGGACGGGATCCATCCTTGAGTTTTAAACTTTTGTGCTTATGGCCGCGTTGCAGTTCAGAAGTTGGGCTGTGTCGTTCGATGTGCTGTGAAACTGGAGTATGACCCCTCAGGGCATGCTGCACGAAACCTTCGAGCGAGGAGTCAGTTTAGTCAGGGTCGGAGGCCGCCCCCTGAGTTGCCCAGTAAGCAGGACCCTGCAGACAAAAAGCTGAATCTTAGGAGAGAGATAACAAGGATATTTTAGCAGCGAAGAAAATTCGACTCGAAAGACGAACATTTTCACGCGAAGCAGCTGATGCAAGACCGTGGGCTCAAGTTCGTGAAGCCGCCAAAGTCATCAACAAGTTCAGTCACTCGCAATCGCAGCAAAACCTAAAATTCCATGTAGAGCCGCAGTTCGAAGAGAATAATCCCGTAATGAAAACAACGAGGTACTGTACATTCAGATAAAGCTCTAGCTGGTAATCGGTTACTTCGCATGTTCATCCAGTTTACAGTATTGAGCAGGATAGGTTCATGAGACTTCCAGTCGCAGTATGAAACTCCCCGGGGCAACAGCGCCTTCATCCATGTCTTTGAGGCAGCTAATCACGTTAGATAAAGGTTGGTCATCGGCAACTTCGGATGTCCAGCCAGCCAGTCATTGCAGAGTAAAAGGATTGGGTAAAAGAGGAGTCGTGGTGTGACAGTGTGACGCGGCTCCTAAAGTATGTTCACAGCTGATATGCAGGCGTTGTGGGCGCTCTGTGTCCAGCAGCTGGTTCAAGGCTCAACTATAGGTATCATCGTTGTATATGACAAAATCCTTCGTTTCCACGGCTGTACCCCAGGAACGTTTAGTCTAAAGGAAGTTGTTATTACACTCGAAGTTGCGGAGCATGACAAAAATCGCGATACATGGTGCATAGAAACGTAGAGCGGAGCATATCGTATCAATGAGACATGGATAATACAGGGCTTGACTCAAGAAAAGCAGGATATTGATAGCACAGGAAATGGGGCGAAAAAAGAAAAAGTGTAAAGGAATGGAGATCAGAGTCCGATGCGTGGTAGATGATGAAATGTCATGAGACGGGGATATATATCCATTGATGGTGGTATACATAATTGGGAGACGGAGAGATATGGCGAGAAAGCATGCGGAGGTATACTAGACGTAATGCAGATGATCAAGACAGCAAGATAGAGAAAGAAAAGATGAGGGGATGAAGGTGTATTCTGAAAACCAGTTCCAGAGCCATTTTGCTTCGTCGCCTTTTTCGTGAGTGATAATACACCTTGCCGAAGGGCATAGAGAGGCTCTTCATTCCAAAAACATCTTCCGCAGATATTCAGTTGCCGCTTGACGAAGTCCAGGATCTGCATTCTGGTTATTGATAACCTCCTAAAATGATTAAAAAAAAACAGCGATCAGTCAGTCAACAGTTTCTGGGTTATAAATTGCGCTAGCATAGAGAAAGAACTAAAAACATACAAATGCTTTCGCAGCCTTGTCCTTCTTACTCTCCGTCTTCTCAGCTTCCCTTTTAGCCGTCCATTCACCAGCTTCTCTTGTTTCTCTCCGCCTTAGAATCTCCAACTTTTCCTGCGCAATCTTGGTCTGCAGGTTCAGGAATGTCAAACACCTCGACATGATATCTTGCGTTAGCATGACGTTCATCACTGGTGTATCTGCTGGCGTCGATATAGGCGTTTGTATAAGAGATGGTACAGGCTGAGGTAGTGGTTGCAGTTGCGGTGGCGGTTGTTGAGAATGGGCATGATGTGGGTGGGGTTGAGATTGCGATAGCTGGGGATGTTGCTGAGGCGTCTGTGACGATGCCAGGTGCGTCTGTTGCTGTTGCTGCTGCTGAGGTTGTTGTTGAGGATGAGGTGGCGGATGTCTCATTGAAGGCGTAGGGGGAGCTACGGCTTGAGGAGGCGGTGGAGGGTTCTCGCGTAGGTCTTGAGGGTTGATGTAAACATGTGGTCGGTCGTGAGATGTGATACCGTTGAGTCCGTTTAGAGTCGCTGGGTCGTTGAAATCCATAGTCGGATCGTCGTCGTCGGGTCCCGGAGGACCATCGTCGTTCGCGCCGGGCATTCCGGAAGGTGCAACGCTGGAGCTGGTCCGTGTTTGAACTGGGCGCATCGTGGCGGGGTCGCCGTGCCATCTGAAGGGGAGAATAAGTGATATGCATGACAAGAGCAGGAGAAAATCAAACCTTCGATAGAACAGCTCGTACCATCCGACTCGTTGCCAATGGTCAATTGTTCGAGCGGTGATATTGCCAATGTCGCTGCCAGCTTTTCTAGCAATCTGCAGTCGTCTTTCATATTCCCGTAGCCTATCGGCTTCACTTAGGGCGTTTAGATTGCCTGTTGCTTGGCCATGTGCATTCTCGAAGGCATAAATTTGCTTGAACAGATTGAAATTCCGTTCATAACACCCTTTGAGAGCCTGATAAGTCTTTTTACCTCCAAATACTTGATTGGCGCACTAAAAAGGATATGTCTAATGACTGCGGAGTGAATAGATGGCTGGGAAGCACTCACATCGCGCAAACACGAGTTTTTAGTGGCACGAAGAGCATTCCAATGTTCTTCTTGACCTGGACCCATAAGCCAGCTAAACAACTTTGACTTTTCGTCATCAGTCCAGTGCTTGGCTCCTTGGCCGCCTCCGTCTACATCAAAATTATCGCCATCATCCTGCCCTCCGACAGCTTCCCCTCTTCTCCGCTTGTTGAGCTGCGCGGTCATGGAGTCGACCTGTTTCCGTTTCATACCGGGTGAAGTGTTTCCCCCTGGACCTTGAACTGCCGCAAAAGTGAGAGGTGACTGGGCTGCTGGATTGCCATGACCTGAAGCCCCCTGCTGGTTAAGAGTTGGCGGTGAAGTCGAAGGATTTCTGTAATCCCTGCTGTAAGCACCTGCTGGAGGGACGGGAGCAGTGAGATGGCTGCCCAAAGCTTGTCCCAAACCGTTCTGGTGGAAAGGTGTCTGGGCGGTTGCATTGGTTCGACTCTTATGAGGTCTGCCAATATCAAGGGACATACCGAGCCATTGCCGTCCATTTGGTTGGGGTCTCGTCGATCCCCTAATCCCATATGCCCATATTGCATTGTGCTGTCGCTGCAACAATCTCTCTGTAAATATATTTTCTTTTCTTTGTTTGTTCTATGGCAATGGTACTCACTTTTGAACTTGTGAATCCATCCAACAATCGAGCCACTCCAGGGCCTGAACTGTCACAATTTGGTTCGGACGGACTTGGCTCAGCTCGTATCAACAACGCACAAAACATGTCAAAACACAAGAAACACTATGAAATTATTACAGTACAATGTAGTTACAGCACATCTGGATCAGGTTCTCCTTCAGCATCCTCCTCTTCGTATTCTCCATCAGCGTCTTCATCGTGACATTCATCAAGATCAATGAGGCCCAGGGTGCCCGGACCAAGCGTCGAGCGCAAATCACTTTCCGCATGTATCGCTCCTTGATAGTTTCCAAACTTGCTAGCACTTCCGCCGCCAGTTCCAAGTCCTCCAGCCATAAATAATGTGTCGTCGCTCGGAATACTCTGTCGACTCGTCAAGTTGGTAAGAGGCGTCCCAGCATCTTCAGACTTGACATCCAAGATCTCCTTCACGACAGTGTTCTCCTCTTCAGCAGGTGATCCATTGTTCGCGTCCACCAATGTAGTCGCGTCTGTGTGTTCTGGTGTCTGCGTTTCCAGAGCACGATGATCTCCGTTCACCTTGGCCAACTCTCTCTGGTCAACATCCATCGCAACGTATTCACCCTCTTCGTACTCCCCGTCCTCTTCTTCACCTTCAGCATCCGCATCGCCAAACCCATCTTCTTCGCCCTCTTCTTCTTCTTGGCGCTCTGCAGTCGCCGTCGGTGGAATAACAACAACCGCATCCACATCATCTACCACATCCGGAGAACTGTCTATTCTCCGCCTTTTCCGCGAGCGAACAGGCTTTGATGGTGGAGTCAACGGAATTGCCACGGGTCGCTTGTTTTCCAGCTGCGATTCACTCCGTCGCGATCGCAGCTGTCGACCTCCTTGCTGCATCTCCTCCATGGCCAATCGAGCCGCGTAAGCCTCGTCGTTGGTCAATTCCACCCGTCGGTTTGATGACTTGCGAACTGTCGGAGTGGCAGCAACGGGATTCCGTCGCGTGGAACGGGTGGAGACTGGTTCGTCAAGTAATGGAAGGGCGTTGGCATAGCTGGTTCGCGTACGCAAACCTCTCGAGGGCGTAAAAGGTGCAACCACCGGTGACAGTATCTGTTGTGATCTCGTCGACCTCGTGGTGAGTGGAGGGTCCTTCGTTGGCGATTTCGTCAACTCTCTCCGTCTGCTCCTTCTGGTCTCCAGCACCGGCTTATCGACAGCCATTGGTAGTTCGTCTTCTTCCTTGCCGCCATCCTCGTCTTCATGTGCATGTACACCATTCATAACAGGCCCTTCATCGAAGTCGATCAACCCTGGCGGTAGCTGCACAGATGGCGTGGTTGGCTGCGTCTCTGAAGCAGCTTTGACACTCTCTGCAATACTTGAGGTGCCTGCAGTATCCATCGCAGGCAGCAGAGGCAAGTTCGCCTCCTGCGGTATCCTCGATGTTAGATACGGCGTCCATTGTAGCTTCTCAGGTTTTAACTTCAGGTACCCTTTGGCTTCCCAGTTTCGAACATACGTCTCCACTTTTTCAAGGTCGAAACGAATTTCATAGCGCTTGGGAGGGACGAAAGTAGCCTTGCCATTGCTATCATAACCATCGGAAGAATCCTTCTCTGGTGTCTGAGCTATATGGATCTTCTGAAGCTGTTGCCGACGGGAAAGACCATTCTTCCTGCCTTTCGGGAACTTGATAGTTTGTCCGGGAGAAGGACGCATCGGTGGAGGTGACGCCTCACCAACAAAGATCATCCCTTGCTGGATGAGAGTGTTAAAGACGTCCTCATGTGTCATCGATGTGGCAGAGCATATATCTGGTTCAAAAGAGGGAAATGAAAGGGGTAACGTAAGGGAACGACGATACACACACGAGCTAAAATGAAAAAGAAAGCATATCATGAAGCGAATCAATACGAACCTTCAAGCCGTACGTTATTTGGAGCGGTTTGCAGAAACCGCATGACAGCGAGGGTCCAATAATTTCTGTAGCCTAGAGCTCCAAGAGCAGAGAGAGGCTTCTCCGGTGATCCTAGGCGCTGTTCGATCTTTGACAAGAGATAACCTGCAGCAAGGCAGTAATGTCAGCTATTCATTGTTAATCCTGTTAATAAAAGAAAAAACTCACTGAAATCGATCAAGAGGTTTCCCCATCCCTGTCGTTGCCTAACAGGCAACGTCATGATACAACTCAAATTGTAATCCTTCGGACAACGCTTCTCTTTGCTAAAATAGCCAACGAACCGAGAGCCGAATTCGTCTACTTGAGTTATGACATAGAAGAGGAATGGTTCAACGTCGTAAAATAGAGATTTGTGGTCGAGGAACATTTTGGAGAGCAAGCAGAGGTTTTGACAATAGATCTTAGAGTATGACGAGGTCAATTGAGGTATTAACAACGGACTCGGTAGAGACGAACCTTATTCCGACGCCCGTCGACTTCAAAAATGGATACGATGCCGTCTCGGTAGATTTCATCTCCAGGTGGGTGGCGTGCATGACATTTCATCTGGAAGCGAAAAAAAAGAGAGAGCGGCGTTATCAGCACCAACATCAAAGCGCACATAACCTCATTAACATCTCAACAACCAGGGCAAACAATTAAAAAGGGGAAAGGGGAAAACAAACGAACCTGATGTCTTGTCGCCCCGAACCGACTCTTCATATACTTGAGGCAAAACTCACATATCCACATCCGACCGTCCGGGATTGTAGCATACTCCTCTGGAAACGGAGCATCGTACCATGTCTTGATATCATAAGGCCCGAACCGTATTGACCTGATGCGCAGTACACCGGGTTCGAATTTGGGAAGTGTAGCTCCAGGCGTTGAAGGTCCCGGCGAATTTGAAAAGTCGATCCGTTTAGGTAGAATAGGTGTTGATTGTTGAATAGTCGAAGAACGAAGAGGGCGTGGTCGGACAGATATGTAGTCTTCAGAGTTGTCGAGTGTTCGTGAGGAGGTTGATGCGGTTGGTTGAGGAGGTACAAGTTTTGCCTGATTGATAAGAATAAAAAAAAGCTCATGAGAAAATGCGCGGAAAAATGTGAGATGGCAACGTCGGGGAAAATATGTGAATTGATTAGATTACAGATATTGGGCATGAGCCATGCAACTCGAGGCCCAAGGCCATCACGTCAGAAGGACCGGATATGGATGTCATAGGAGGTCCAGAGATATAAAGGGTGGAAAAAAGAAGGTCTAAGACAGTAATGCAAATAAAAACACACCTCTGCAGCAAGTCGACTTCTTTCAAAATGAACCTTATCGCTGTTCATAATGGTCGTCTTGTTCGTGTCGCGTTCATCTTGCGATAGAATATCTTCGAACAACCCGCGAGATGGTTCTTCCTCTTCTCGTTCTTTGCCTTTGGCTCCTCGTTGGACTGGGAGACGTAGACGGACGCGAGGTAAGGGAGCAGGTGGCGGTGAAGGCTCGCGGAGAACAGGTATGCGACGCCGTTTTGTAGATCGTATTGGGGTAGCGGAGATGGCCCCTTCTTCTTCGTCTGAACTGGGTGGCGGTCGCGGCCGAGCATAGGATCTCCGGCGAGGCGCAGTGGTTTGGGCAGTGGCGGGTGTAGTTGTCGGTCTTCGTCGAGCACCACGTCGAGAGGCGACAGGTGTCTCGTCGACGTCAATCTCTTCTTCCTCAACTTCCGATTCAACAGCAATGACGGGTGCTTTTCTGACTCGTGGTCGAGCTTTGCTCCCACTGGCCTTCTTCCTGTTTCTCTTCGGCGGTGGGTTGGCGTGTGCTGAGCGTGATGATGATGCAACACTAGCTTCTCGGATGGGATCAACTGGGGTAACAGCTTCCTCTTCTTCGCCCTGAAAGCTTTGTTCTTGATCTTCTTGCCCCTCCATATCATCCGGTTCAACAGGAGGGCATAGTGGACAATGCCAGTTACCGTCGGGAGGTTCGTCAAGAGGAGGTACCATACAATCCATATGCCAACCTTTGACGTTCCAAGTTTAGCCCAAAAGAGGTCAAGAAATCAAAGTGCTCAGCTAACCTCGATCGCATGCGTCACAAAACAAGATACGGGCCTAAATTGACAATGAGTGACCCCTGTCGCGGGATGGAAGGTAACGTTTTGGGTCGAACTCACATCATCACCTTTTTCCTGACACACTTCGCAGTTCTTGCATTCTAGGCATTTCCAAGGGTATGTTTGAACATTTTCTGACAATCTTTCGAGTTGCATGCAGCTGGGGTGACCTATGGGACGGTGATTGAGCCAGAAAAATTATAGCGGGCAAAGTGACCGAACCGACGCACCACTCCGGCCACATTCCTGGCAAGTCAACAAAATCTCGGCGATACCGCGACTATTCTTTTTCGAAGTGCCAAAGCAGAAGCTACAGAGCTCGTCTCTTCGTGCTTTCCGTTTCCGCTTGGGTTTTGGAGGAGGCGGAGGTTGCTCCTCCGGTATTTGCAAGTATGGTGCTGGTATATGTTGGGTAAACTCTTCTCCTTGCGCAGCACCAGAATATTGGAAGAGATCATATTCATCAGAATGAACTCGTTTGCGTTCGGGAGCTTCATTCTCAAGTTGATATGGCTAAGCGAGAAGAGAAAAAAAGTAGTGAGCAATGAGAATGAGCCAAGATCTCTTTGTCATATTGGACACGACGCGTCGCGTTAAAGGGGAGAAATCTGTGCAACATACCGGTTCAACATCGACCACAGGTTCATCCATCATTAATGCCGGGTCTATAGGCGTACCACCAAGAGCTGGGTCGATTGGGATGTCTTCGACGTTGCTAAATGGCGTGCCATACTCATACGAAGTTTCACGATCTGCATCTTGATTTGGAGGAAAGGCTAAGCCCCTCATCATGCATGTAAAAGTTGCCTGAATGCCCCTCAGGCTGTTGGAATAGGACAATAGTAGAAGAACAAGGCTTCCAGCTCGTCGACAGAGACGGTGAACAGGGTTGTTTGGATTTGTTTACTCTGCCATGGCCGAAAGATGAAGGGGACTCGCCCCCGCCGTTCACCTGTCCAATTTGGTTACGACCATCTGCGTCCCTGAATACTCCACACACTCTAGATAATCGAACTGAATAAAATGTTACTCGGTCAACGACGGGAAAAATACGCGTTTGTTTGTAACCAAGGAACTCGCACATATACCTCGGCGCACATGAGGTTGGTTCGGAGGACGAAATCAGACCGCAGAGAATTGAGCTTGGGAAAGATGATTCAGTTCCAGTTCAGGAATTGGTGACTCAGATTGGCAGTCAAGTACCTGCCGATGGAGATGTCGTGATTGATAATCGGATTTGGCGAGCCAACGGGTTTGCATTTGCCCTGTTTTTCCGCTGTGGCGAAAGGGTTTACAGTTTACCTGGCCTGATAACAACTCTCTGACTGTTTCGCTCATGTAATGTCAGAAAACAATTGAAAACGTTTCAGTTTCAAGAGACTGAGGAGAAGGGTAAAAAACCGCCGCTTTGCCGGCCATTCACGGATATTTCCTTGCGAAGAAGGGGTCCGTGCCATTCGACAACTGACTGGGTTTGAGACTGTCAAAGTTGGAACCACACAACCCGTGCGAACGTGCACCCGCAAGATCTGTCGAAACCAGTGCTTTCTTGCACTCTTTCCAAAGCAAAAAAATACGTGCTGTGTAGAATATATCCACAGCTATCATATGGCCGTATAATAAACAAATTAACGAACTGAGGAAAGACAGCAGGAAGGGCCACGAAAAAGTGGAAGCAAACAAGTGGACAAACAAAAGTGACCTGCAACGAATAAGCTGACCTGTTAAGGATCCATCTGCCTCTGCAAGGACACCTCAGCTTCCCCCCGTTCTCCGCTCCTTGTTCTCCAACCATCACAACCAAGGCCACCGCAGTTTTAAAACGCAATGGCTGCGGTACATATGCCAGCTCAAATGCTTTCTCAGTATACCACTCGCCAATCCATGAACGTCATGCACCAAATGAATACAAGTGGTCCGAGCGGCCTACCTACACCACCAGTAGCTACAAGGAAACGGAAACGCGCCCATCAGTACACAGTGAGCTACAGTGAAGTCCAGGAAGTCGACAGCGACGGCCGTCTTCGGGAAGTCATCGTGATCGAAGATACCCCACCACCACCTCCTACAATCTCACCATCAACTACTCACAATGGTGCATACTCTGCGTCTTACCAACCTCCGGTTTACAGTGCTCCCATTCGGACAAGAGCAAGGGCGGCAGCTGAAGCACAGGCCCTTTCAGCAAGTTCTTCTTCCGTGGTCACGGCTCCCCTTCCCAAGAAGAGAAAGCGGGATCATAATGAGGAGGTCCGTGCGCCTCCAACCAAGAAGCCGGCAGTCGGTAGTCAGCACTCTCAAACCGCTGTTGGCGCCAATTCTATCGACAGCCGAAGCGGTGCTGCCACCGAAGATGTGAGTATTACGATTTAACTACGCAATAAAGCTTATTGTATTGACTCTGTTTATTTTTCCTTTCCACAGCAAAATACTGTCCCATGCGATGACAAGGAAGGACACTATATCATCGTGCCAGACGACATGATCCATTCCCGTTGTACGCTTCTCTTCGTTTCATACCATAAATTCCGGCCCTCATTTTTTCTTTTTCTTTTTTAGATCGGACAGTGCGGCTTCTCGGACAAGGAACATTTGGTAAAGTCGTGGAGTGCGTCGACACTCAAGAAAATAAGAAAGTGGCTATCAAGATCATCAGAAATATCCCTAAATACCGAGACGCAAGCAAGATTGAAGTTCGAGTACTTCAGAAACTCAAAGAACGTGATCCTACAAATCGAAAGTAAGTTTGCTGTGCATTGTCAAGGCGGCGTCACCAGTGCTCAGACGAGACAACTTCACAGCAACTGCATCCACCTCCTCAGTTGGTTTGACCATCGGAATCACATATGTCTGGTCTCCGAACTTCTAGGGATGTGCGTTTATGACTTCCTGAAAGAAAATGATTTCTCTCCCTTCCCGCGACATCACATCCAAAGGTTTGCTCGTCAACTCCTCGGCAGTGTAGCTTGTAAGTTTCTTTGACTGTTCGCAGTATCACCTTCATTAAGTACTCACCTTCACCGCCCAGTCCTCCACGACCTGCATCTAATACATACCGACCTTAAGCCCGAGAATATTCTTCTTGTCAGAAATGATTATCGGGTGGTCCCTCTTCCCGTTTCTGGAAAGGCATGTCTAGTTTGATCGACCACTGGCCGGCCCCGACGTATTAATATAAACCCTCTACCCAGCGCACTGCTCAGACCAAGGCGAAACGGATCTTAGACTCGACAGAAATTCGTCTAATCGATTTCGGTTCTGCTACCTTCGAGGTGGAATACCACTCCTCCGTAGTTTCCACTCGACATTATCGGGCACCAGAAATCATTCTCGGTACGTATCCCACTATTGCCCATTCCTATCTCGCTTACATTGTGAAACGTGTTCCCGTCTTTTCCGCAGGACTCGGTTGGTCTTTCCCATGTGACGCTTATTCACTGGGGTGCATTCTCGTGGAGTTCTATACAGGTGTTGCTCTATATCAAACGCACGATAACCTCGAGCACCTAGCCATGATGGAGATGGTCATGGGAAAAATGCCCGAGCGGTTTGCGCGAGCAGGTGCACGCTCAAAACCCGAGTTTTTCAGGGAGGGTTACAAGCTCGATTGGCCGAAACCTAAAGCTTCGCGGCAGAGTAAGAAGGATGTGAAAGCAACTCGAGCTCTTCAGGTATATTCAATCTCTCTCTTATCTTTCGGAACTCAAATAGGTGCTAACGAAACGTGATTTTGTGCCTTACAGGACGTCATCTCCCCTACGGATAACATCAACCGTCAATTTTTGGATCTTGTTCGCAAACTTCTTGCTTTTGACCCTGCCCACCGACTGAGCGTGCGGGAGGCCCTACAACACCCATACTTCTCCCTATCTATCCCAACAGAACTATGAGAGGTCGACACCCATACTACGCCATTCTAGACACGCCCAGATTTGAGCATCATCTTTCTTCGGCACATATCTTCTTTTCACCTACCTAGTCAAGGCCCTCTCAACTGTACAACAACACATGGTCTCAATATTTACGATGTTTATCCCCTCAACTTCGTCGCCGTCCTCTTATCGCATATCCAACATGTTATAGTACACAACCCCATTGCGAATATGCACGGAATGGTTATCCAGATGCTTTACTATTCCCTCGTTTCCACCGCACCTTGCATCATCATCATCCTCGATACCTCTCTCAAATCTCATCAATATTTCTCTGTCACGGAAGAGTCTGGCGATGTGGTCGACGAACTCTATTTTTATTGGGTCTCGAAGACATGTTGTCATACAAAGTAATGATCTTGTAAAGTATAGTTTTATTCTTCCCCCTTTCATTATTGTTCGAATCATCTATTAGCGTGCAGAGGCATTCACACCTGCTTCTGCGTGTTGCTGCTTGACGCATAATTTTCCACTTTCATTCCAACATTCGTGTTTTATGGCGGTTTCCGCGTTCAACGATCATTCATCCATTTTTCATCCCCCTTTATACTCGACATGCACACTCAGTTCGTCTGTGTTACCCCATTTTTAATCTTCCGCACTTCACGTTGTCCAAACGCATTTCCTATTCTTTTCATTCTTTCTCCGGCCGGAGAGCATCACAAATATCTGATTTCTTCCCTCTTTTTTATTCTTTTGTGTATCAATGTCAAAATAACTAGACCGAATGCCCTCAAATTCGAAATCTCAGGAACTTCAAAGCCCTCTCTCGTCTCATCTCAATACAAACTCTTGCGATCCGATGGCGGTTGTCGGAGGTATGGTTTTGACCAAATGGGCGCTTCGGTGCGCTGATTGCGAAAAGTCGCTTGTTCAGCTTCTCTACTTCCCGAGCTGATGTATCTGTGGCTATTCTTGTAGATTTGCCAGTTATCTCCGTGGCGCAAAACGCCTCAAGGACAACACAATGGTGGAACGAACGACGCGCGGTCTTCCAAAATCCCAAGATGTTCAAGTTGTGGCTCGTCGTGCGCTCTCAATTCTATGAGTGGCTCTCCTTTGGAATTCACGTCATAAACAGGTACTATATCATACCGGATGGCTGTTCGTTTTTCACAGTCGGATCCGGGACTTCGCTGGCCACGTAGGTCACAAGGAGATATACTTCCGGATTGGTGCGTCCGGCTGATATGGTCAATTCAATAACATAATGTATCTCCCTTCAACCGCACTAGTGTTTTTCTTGTTCTGACATTTCCAAGTCCACTTGGGGCGGAGTTGGATTCGGGTTTTTATACCCGAGATAAAGCGGCAGAGGCAATGCCAGGTGACTCGACTGATGGGCCTTTAGACTGTATAGGTTGCAAGACAAGTGTATCGAACCTCAAAAAGCGTCACAGGCCTCTTGATCGAAATGCCACGGATGACAGACTTGTGGAATAATGCAAGGAATATAAAGCTGGCAAGTTGAACTCCGTCCTGGAGTATTTAAGTTTGCCTCAACCCGAAAAGACGACCTCGAGCGGAATTCATAGATTGAACACAGAGGGGGCAGATAAAGTCGAGTCTCGGTAGGAACAGTCCTGTCGCAGCCAGGTTGTCAAGGGCATGCACGCACCCGAGTGATGGGTTCCAAAAACTCGAAGAGAGAATAAGTGTTTGAATCTCATGCAAGTTTATCCAAGGGCGAAGATTCGGAGATTTGCTTTGGTTGGATAAGCTATCATCTTTAAACGGCAAAAGATAAGATGTCATAGATTAGATGATCTTTCTTCCTTTCCCTCTCCTTGACGCTAACCCTCATGGATTCAAACTGGCACGCTCTGTAAGAGTGCGTTAGCAGAGATTAACTCCGCTCCAGCTGAAGATTCTCCTCACGTAGGACAGCTGAAATACCGTTTGCATCCGCCGAACATGCGTCGATCGCGAAACGAGTCATCGAAGTCGATGCTGAGTTAAATCCACATGCAGTGAAGCGAGAAATATCGGTTCAAGAAGATAAACTCATCGTGTAAGCTTTTATCAAATGTCCGAACTTCTAATTTAATAGAGATTTTGATCTCAGGACATTCCATACACTCACAATCAGGCTAGCCAGGCTGACTATGAACGCTTTTCTGGAAAACGTGGATCTCGTCGTTCGTACGATCGAACACTTTGGAGAGGATGCTAGAACCGCGAAGAACATATTCTGACAATATTCTTGCCACTAAATGAACGGCGTAGCAGAGTGATTAAATGAGGTTCGAACTTATTTGGAATTGCTTTGGTCGGTGCTGTGGATACAATTGACAATGGGTACATGACGTCCTGGTTAGGTCCCCCGAAATATAATTTAGGCGGCTGCACTATCCTCATCCTTCTTCTCCTTCTTTTTATTCTTCTTGCTTTCTCTCAAACCCTTCGTCAGCAGTGCCTTCAGCTCCTCGTCGGTAACCTCCTTCTCAGACTTGACCACATCTGGCTTGTACCAGATGGGTGGTTGTGTGATCAGCAGTGGTCCATTCGGGAGAAGAGCGATCGTGAAGTGAAAACCTGCGACAAACGTGTTGGAAGGGGTGTATCTAAGTGGTGGATTAATCCTTAAGCATAGAGCGCTGAGGCGAAAAAAAATAATTGAAATTTCGACTCACATCACTTCGTAAGGCTTGACAAGACTATGTTGAACGGCCTCTTGCAAACCCATCCGGGCGCGCTTCTCATCTTCCAGAACACGGATGTTGAATGGGAATGAGCCAGCCTTCTTCTGGACTTCAGAAAAAACGGCCCGCGAATTTTTCATTTTGAGTTGATATGTTACTGTCGAGTCACGTTGGAAGATAGTCGTACGAGATTCTTCCAGACGAGCCTAATTGGAATATGAAATCGCGAAATTGGTCGTATAACAAGACCATTTCATACCTTGCCATCTTCTCCGGTGGAGATCAAGACATCGATGCCATATACCTCGCCTTCTGCGAAAGTGGCAGCTTCGAAATCGCGTTTTTGACCTTCGGTAGGGTTTAAGATAACACGCTTCTTCCCGTCAATAACATTCTGAGTTTGCTGGCATGACAGCATTCCTGAGGTCAAGTCGGGTGAGACGACGAAGTGGTGCTCGTTTCAGAGATCGGGATTTACCTTCTACAGGTTTGCAACCGAATGCATCGGCGCTACGATTTACGATTTCAGTGACAGCCCAGTTCCTGTTCCCTGCCTTGACAGTTCTCATTGCGGCCTCAGCAGCAGTGTACGCTGCCTTGATCACATCAGCACGTTTGCCTGTTACAGGACTCTCGGCGCTGGCGCCAACGACGATGGTTTCTGCGCTGATAGCTGCAAATCCATCGATGTGGGCTCCAAGCTGGATTTTCACGACATCGTCCTTAGCTAGCGCTCGAGAAGCCTCGGGATCTGACCTGTGAATTCATCATGTGTAAGCAGATGTAACATGAGTACAAGTGGATTCTCAAAGCATAAGAGATTAATTAAACACGAAACTTACGCCAGTGGCGAATAATGGGCGACCGTATTGTTTACTGAGATGCACGTCGGGAAAGCAATGCCTGATAAATAAACACGCTTCAGAATGAAAAGGAGATGAAATTTTCCATGACAAACCTTTTGAGACCTTGACGCCCTTGACGGATTTGTTGTACACCGTTGCAGCACCTTCCTCAATGAGTTTGTCACCTTCAACACAAAGATCGATGAGTTTCGCCCCTTCAACCGTTTTCTTGATCATTTGTTGCATCACACTGTGCACGATATCGGCTGCCCCCTGCCAATGTCAATCGCGTTGATCCAGAGATTATCTTGAGAGGCATGAAAATTTACCTTGTACTTCGTCAGGTCGGCCTCGAGAGTTGAAGCCGTCGACGCATCTGATTTCTTCTCAGCCACGGCGGGCGTTGTTGGTTTATCAGTATCGGCCATAATGTTGGTTCGTTATGAAGGTTATGAAGAAGAATGTGATCGTATGTATAGACCAATCTCACAGATGGATCACAAGCGATCCACTGTCATACGGCGCAAGTTTCCAATTTGAGAAGATAAAGCCGATTCCCGACAAGTCATAGTTTTGGTTCATACTGATTGAGAGAAACTTGGCAAAGAGCTCGTGTATTGGATACAGAAGATGCGGTGGATGTACAAATGAGGGTGATGCAATAGATGAAGGGTAATGGAGTGAATGAGCGAGCCGCATGGGTGCGTCTAATGTTTGATGGACCTGATGGATAACGAAGGAAGGCGAGGCAGAATGCAGAATGCAGGCAAGGCTAACTTGTTTTGACAAACTCATGATTCAAGTTTTGGAGGCTATATAAACGCGGACTGAACGACAGAGATCGTTTGGAGTGTGGGGCGCCACTTCATGATCTTGCATCTTACCACTCTGAAGGAGGGCGTTTTTCCAATCTTGATAAGATCCGGGGTCGGGTTTCCCCTCAAACATAGGCTGCCAACCTATGGAGTTGCTCAATGCTCCCGCCATGTTTTGGCGGTTGATCATGTCACTATATATATGGTCGATCAGCCAAAACAATACTGCCTGTCGGCGAGATGACTTACTACTCCCAGTTGCGCCAGTCTTGCTCGAAGGTATGGCGAACCAGATGTTCAGGGTTCATTCGACCGATCGCTTCATCGCTAGGTGAGATCAATTGGAGAATCTCAAGGGTATCCTCGCCGAATAATTCCCGCCATTCTCTCCAGATCGCTTCCTTGCAGCACCTGATAGCTGCAACCGTTTTTGCCAAATGAAGGGCATCACGGTAGGGGTTATTAGGTCGTGAGGGCGACTCGAAAGGTCTTGATGACGATATGAACGAGGGGCGTCGGTCGCAAGGTGAAACCGGCGAGAGTATTGAAGGACCAAAATTGAAGGCAGTGTCGATTCGCAGTGGGCGGCTTGAGGTTCGGAGAGAGTCTAATGAGCGGACATGCTGGATGGTGAGAGGTACCCCAGAATTCGGGGGCAAGGGAACTGTAATGTGATGCTGAAGGCGAACATTATTGAATGATGAAGTCGTGAGGTAAAAGAGAAGAACCGCCATACTGCCTGCCGGGAGAAAACGTCGCGTTAGCATCGCACTCCAAGCGGCTTTGAGCCTAGTATGATCTTGTGGGTGTTCTATAGGTTTTGGAATTCGAGCTGGAATAGAATCTAGAGGACTTGATGAGTCCAGAAATTCTGGCGCAGATTTTCTCCCTGCGAGAAGAGCTGAAATCCTTGAAGCTAAGGAGGGACGCTCGTTGGGGAGGTCGGGCGGTAGGTTTGTTTGATCTCGAAAAATAGTGGATCTGCTTTTTGAAAGCTCCCGTCTCGATACTGGTGAGGAAGGCGGAGACTCGGGTGGAGTTTCAAGATGGCTTGAACGAGCTTTCAGCATCGCTGAAGGAGCCGGAAATATAGGGTCGTCCTCAATACATTCGAGGAGAGCACCCGGCTTCATAACTCTTCTGACTTCCTTCAGAACCAAGCCGTTAAAATATGTGCAAGGTGGTTGTTTTCAGACCTACCTCGAGCACTACGAGCCACTCGTCTTCAGGAATGGCGAGGCCGACATTACACATTCGAACGAAATCGAAGGTGTGAGGTTGAAAAGGCAGAGTCTCGAGACTGTAATAAAACGTTATTAACAACGACCCATAAATACCAAAAGTACTTACAAGTTGGCCTTGACCCACTTAACCCTCTGAGCGAGTTGTTCAAAACCCGGCAAACGGTCCAGCCGGGGCTGTACTGACTCTACGTCGAGCCCGACTATGGTTGAACGCTGTTGCGTCAAGTCAGAACCATTCAAATTTCAGAAAGACTGTCGCGTACCGGCCAGGTTTGACCAGCCTTGATGGCCCATGAGCCCTTGCCACACCCTAAATCTAGTACAACTTGCGGTGGTGATGAGTCACCAAAGTTGCACGTCGTCAAGCCGTTGCAAAAGTCCTCCATAAGCATTTCGGAGCAGCTTTCCCTGCGCAAATGTACTTCAGCTTGTATAGAGTGATTGAACTCGTTGCAAACTTACAAGTCCATCATTTCTCGAGACCGAGTAAGAGGATATGGTTGGTCGCCTGACAAACGGCGACGTTTTGGTGACCTCGGCGACGAGAGTTGACGAGGCTTATTCACCTTCGTAAAGTTAGCCATAAGGTGGGCATGGACGTACGCAAAACCGCCATATCTTTCGGTCTTTTATTATGACAGAAAATCTTGCCAGGGACCTTACCCTGATCCAGGATTACGGACAACCAAGATCAAGATCTTGCCATTTTTTCTGGAAGATCACTGTCGAGCGCTTTATTCTAAACGCGGACTAGCGCGCGAAATGTGCACACCACGTGCCCGCAAGCAAAGCTTCACACGGTTCAGTGTCGTGCAACGGGATCGTCCTCGCCGTCAACGTCCGCAATATACTCACCTCATGAACACCCAGCAAGTCGTTCGTCGCGGCCTCGTCGTCACCCGTTGGGCGAACAGGCAAGCTCTGGCGGCATCCAATAGAAGAAACTATGTTACAGAGCAGGCTGATCCACAGCTAAATGGATACCCACAACTCCCAAACACCTCCCGTCAATATCTTCCTCCGGTGGGCTGGCAGGATAATTTGTTGAGGAAAAATTTCGGAGACACAGTAGGTCAGCATCAGCAGCTTCTAAGAGTTTGATTTAATACTTCGAACTAGCTTCATGAGCGAGAAGAACTCTACTCTATGTGGGGACCAGATATTCCACCAATTTCACCATACACTGCTCTTGGCCACTTTGCAATCGCTGCTGGTAGCATCATCACTGCAGGATTTTTCATCAAATATATTCTACTACCCGATGCTCCCGTTGCTCGCCGCGAGTTCCCATACGGAGGTCTTGTGAAAGAGCTAGGCGGATTGGACGAAAATAAGGTACGCTATTTTGTTCGTGAGCTCAAGTTCAATTTGAAAACAAGTTCGTATAGGCTCGACCACTTAGCGATGAATCAGACTAAACTCGTAGATTGCATTAATTACATTCATTTACCTTCTCATTTTCGCTTCCAAGTTTGTGTGACAATTCACAGCTCTTCAGACTTGAATTCGGCCTCATACATCCCCAAACATATCTGTACTGTCGAAGAGAAGATATTCTCGGCAGATATGCGCTCATGCCCTCAAGGCCTGGAGCGAGTGCGGCTGTCCGGATAAGCATCCCGAAGTACACGTTAACGCATTGCATTCCTCCAGGCGGGACCTGGCAGACAAAGCACCGCGAGAAATGTGATTGTCTATGACCCACAGACACCTCGTGCCTTCAGAACCTCGTAATATGCGGAAGTTCTGCAAGGTTCGCCAGGTTGTATTATTCCGGAGTTATGTTTTCTGTTCTCGCTGGATTCGAGAAGGATCTTCGTGCTCTCAAACCAAGTCTTTGGCTCCCGACCTCCGAGACTTTGGAGCGGAGGAAACGTACGTACGAGCCGTCGTGAGTAGCCGTCGTCTATCCCATATAACGTCCACCGGTAACTAATACTTAGACAGCGGTCCAGTACCACGTCTTAGCGTAGTAGTTGGACCATTCTCAGCGCCAGATGCCAGAAACGAGACTAAGAATTGGTCTTTGTATCTCCTTCATCAAACCCACTTCGCTGGCATCGATGAGGCAACAATTTTTACTTGTTCTGGAGCTGGTGTCCGCGACTGTAGCTAAATTATGAATAATCTTCTCAGGGCTGGGCCAAGGACGGACATTTGCTCGCTCTTGAGCTGCTGATAACGTTGCTTTTTGCATCGTGGTTGCGGGCTTGTGCCTCGCTTCCCTTTCTGTCGATTTAGTGCAGGGCCATCAATCAATGGTGTTGCTCCAAGTGCGCATTGAGCGGGTACATCAGAGGTCTTTGATTCCATTTGGATGCATTCAAAATGGAGGACTTAGCTTTCTGTTTGTCTCGTACCCATCCGTTTTGGGCAGTTTTTTAGGAACTCGAACGTATGGGCACGAGACAAGCTTTCTGTCATCTAAGCACGATTCACTTTGATATCATGCTTTGCCGCCGTCAATGCTGAGTTTTAACAATGTAGGATCTGGACGATCGAGTTTTTGAACTTTGCCTCCTTCAAACTGGTACGCCCACTTGTCAACTTGACTCTAGCCTTGTTGATAAACCTTATCCAATTCGGTGTATCCTGTTTGTTGGACTGCTTACATAGACAAGCGCCTACGGCGAAAAAGGCAATAAAGTAGAGGAGGACGATCACCCCGCATCATTGGAGCCGAGCTTTGGGGCGAAAAGGACTTCTTTCGGGTAATGTTGACCCTCCCCGTCTGTGTACAAATGTGGTGATCAAGATTGGATTGCCCGTACTCAGCGAGAGCTTTTTGGGTTAAACAGTTGACACCCTTCGCATAAACGAGTACACGAGCTTTTCTCAACATGTCCCTGACTCTTCTTTTCTAGTTCGGCATCATCTCGGCCTGCTTGAGCGCAGGCAATGAGAGTCTTACGATGATCTTACATATATTTGAACCTACAAAAATTTCCGTCTGATCTTAATCTTGTATCGAATCAAAAGTGTAACGTATTCAGAACAACCTGCGTACAGGACCTTTCAATTCGCTTTTAGCCTGTCGCGTTGAAACCTCTGTTCTTGACCCTGCAGCCTGGGGACTTCAAAAGTTGTTGGAAATGTGGTGTCTGATTTCCCTGATATTTTAAAGAATATATAAATTCTCAAGATCTTACTGTAACGTCGGCTGTCCACAGCGGTCGTTTGTTCAATCTGTTCGATCCACTATATCATCGTAGACGATAACCCGTTAACTAACAGAATTTTTTATATCAGTTTTGGGTCGCTTCAATTTGCTCTTGATCGTTACCAGCAAGGTAATACTGGCTTCTATTACGAGGCGCTTCTCGATCTGCGCGCTGTCGCTCGGATTCTTTATACAGAAGACTGCCTGGGGAGAACAAGGAAAGATCTCCAAACGAAGCAAGTTTGCAAATTGTAAGGCGAATACGAGGATACCTAGCAGTCCAGATGGGCAGGAATGTCTTTAAAAATTCATTCGCATGAGCCTCGTTCGATTCACAGCTATATGTTTGTCGGCTTCGCTCGTATACTTGATCCGCCTAATGATATGATGTCTACCAGCGACAGTTTGGAGACGGTTCTCATGAATCGATCTTTTCATTGCATGGTTTACTGTACCGACTTGTATGGTGGCAACATAACGCGTAACATCGGTGCTTGAAAGTTGCTTAATTTGAGGAAAATAACGCGTAACGCACGGGAAGTTGCTACCAAAAAATATTCTCATTTATCAAACATTTTTTCTACGATTTTCTTGGCGCTTCGTGCCTTGATTCGCACTTGGTTTTGGACACTTCTGAACTTCTGGTTGTCATTTGAGGTAAATTAGCTCAAATTTGTCACTTTTGGTTGCTAATTTCGGCCAGAATAACACATCAAAATTTCCTTGTTGCTGGTGCTGAACCACCGTAACGCGTAACGCACCAGGTGGCTGTTGCCACCATACAAGTCGGTACAGTAGTGTCTGCGCCTGAGACCCATGAAAGTAGGTGATTGCTCGTAACCCAACTGTAAGGAACTCGGATTTTGTTGAGAATCTGGACAAGCTGAAATTCGCATAATAATCGTAGAGGAACGCCGTATGATCTTTATGTAAACCTAGATAACAAGCAGCGCAAAGTCTCAATACGAAGCAGCTTTAGGAATGTTAAGACAAAGACGGGGATACCTAGCAGCCCAAATGGGCGAGAACGTCTCCAGAAATTTACTCGCGCGAACCTCGTTTAAACCACAGCTACATGTCCGGTTGTCCACCCAAACAAAGGAGACCTCGATGGTCTTCACTGTATTGAATCGTTTATCAACCAAACAGTTCCCGAGGGTTTCCCACACAATATCAGTTCCAAGCCCCCACCTGTCCATCGGGGTCACGGGTCTGAAAGCGAACAAAGACTGATATTCGAGCCGGTCTAGTAGGTACGTCGTCACAGAAGGCCTTCAAACATTGTACGGCTTCGGCACCCATCACAATATGCGCGTTGGTGTACGAGGGATCTTTGTCTCCTATTCGATGAATTCGAGATTTTCCAGCGCAACGAGACTTTTCAAGGAAAGTGGGTAATTGATAAATGTATTTCTCCTTGTGGTGTCAATGACAAACGAATGTAGTGTGGGAGGCCAGCTCGATCACCTTGTTGAGGTCGGGGACTGCAGACTAACTTCCATCCAAGCCAAACTTGGCTTTGAATGCTTGTAAATTGGAAAGAGAGATGGTTCGCAGAACCACTGTGCTGGGAGGTGATTCCGAGGTCCAAAAGTAGAGACAAAAACTCGAAGGTTTGGATGTGTGCCGGTGACTTCTTGGCTGATCAGAGTGCTAGCCAACTCCAGACTCCAGGGGGTGATTACCCCCTTCATATTGAACAGCTACGTCCCTCAGTTCAATTTCTCTGACCTTCCATATGTTCAAGAATCCTGGTGGGATTTGTCGGACGTTGCGGATCGTCAACTTTTCCAATGATGATACATTGCATGTTGCCAGAATAGCCCGAAAAACGAATGGATGACCTAAGATTTCTGAGAAATTTGTGAATTCAAGTTGAGTAGGAACCAGATTAAATCTACGAAGTGTGTTTGCACTTTCCAAGGCTGAGAGGACAGCAGTGATGTTTCATCATCGGTCTCGACATTATCCCCTGTGCTTCTCAAGACAGTAGGAGCCAACAAGAGAGTGCACGATTTGATGCAGGAGGACAGAGTAGAAATTTGAAGTACTACGTTGTGGGTGTAAGACTCTAGGGGCTAAACGCCACATGTCGGCGGCTCACGACTACATGAGCAAACCGTTAGCTGCGGGAACGAAGATGGAAGACTTTGATGACCAGGAGAAATTAGCCTAAAGTTCTGCGACCCTCCAAAGATTTGGAGTCTACAGAGTCGACCACCAGTTCTAAAAGCCCAACGATTTGACAACTTTATAAAAAACGTGGAATTTCGACGCTCTGCATTTCGGCAACACCTGCTCTCACGAAATATATTGTCAAGGTGGTACGCCCGCTGTTCACTCGGGTCGTTTGGGAAATTAAATCTAGATACTGAAAGCAATTTGTTAACGAGAAAGCGTCGATCGTGTTGGGTTACAACAAAAGGCACTTCTGTAAGCGGTCTTTTGGGTCTAATCCTGAGCCTTGAGGTGAGAAAGCAGTTTGACGGACCGACGGTCATACACTAACTCTCAAATAAAATCTTGCTTTATTATTTTTACTAGAGGAACTTTTCGTCCGCTTAACACTTCTACTTGATCAATCGAGCGATATATTGCAAACATACAATATTGGGCAGAGAAGTATAAACGCAGGTGCCAGTGCGCACGCACCTGCTCACTTTGATTATTCTTCACAAAAGAAAATTGTATATTTTTGACTGCTGACTAGATGATAGGTAAGGGAGGATCATTAAATAATTTAACTTTTTGAATCGTAAGAGGAATACGAGGATACCTAGCGATCCAGATGGGCGAGAACGTCTCCGAAAAGTTACTCACGTGAATCTCATTCGAGCCACAGCGGCAAGTCTGATCGTCCATCCAAATGAAAGACACCTCGATCGTGTCCACGGTGTTAAATCGTTCCTCCACCAGACAGTCACCCAGTGTCTGCCACACGGTATCTTTTCCAAAACCAACCTGCTGATTAGCATCAATCGTCAGAAAAAGAATGACGACAGAGATTCGAACGAGGCTGGTAGGTACATTGTCGTAGAAGCTCTTTCGGCACGCTATGGCCTCGGCACCCACTACCATGTGATTATTGGCGTCTGATGGATCTTCTTGCTCCCATACAGGGAATTCGAGATGTCGAGAGATGGGAGACTGTTCAAGGGAGGAGGATATTTGGTAAATGTAACTCACCATGGAATGTCAATGACAAGCGCTTGTAGCGTACAAGAGACAGGTTTGGTCATCTTGTTGACATTGAGGATTGTCTGTTGTTGGTGTCGAAGTTAAACTTGGCTTTGAATATGTGTAAATTGGAGAAAGGGGATGGTTCGCGACACCACTGTTTTGCGAGGAAATTGCGAGGACCATAAGTGAAGATAAGGATTCGGAGATGTGCATTTGTTTCGGTATCTCCCACGTCGTTCGGAGCCAAACCAATGGGAAGGTCATCATTTTCATCCTGAACAACTACATCTACCAGTTGAAGCTCCCTGATCTTCCATATGTTCAAGAACTCTGGTGGAATTGCTCGGACGTTACCGATCATCAACCCTTCCAATGATGATAAATTGCAGATGTTCAAAATAGCCTGAAAGACGGTAGGGAGGCCCTAGAATTCCGAAAAATTTGCGAAATGAGTAGGGGCCAGGTTAAATTTACGAAGCGTGTCTGGTTTGGCCAAGAGTGAGAGTATGGCAATGACGTCTTGGTCTTCGACTTCGATGTTATTCTGTGCACCTCTCAGGACAACGGGAGATAAAATGAGAGTGCAAGATTTGATGCAAGAGGACAGAGGAGGGATTTGAGGTGATATAGTGTTTTTGGCGCTACGTGTTGGCGGCTCACGACGACGTGAGAAAACAGCTGGCTTCGGGAACGAAGATAGAATAATTTGCTGAGCTGAAGACATTTACATAGAGCTTTGTGGCCTTCGGGCAGTTTAGGGTCGATAGAGTCGACCACTAGTTCTAAAAGTTCGGGAGGTAAGGTAATTGAGGACATGGTGTTCGACAAGGCTACTTCATCAAAGCAGCATAGAATTTCCACTTTCGGCGCTGCGGCCCATCACTTTACAGACCCCACGTCAGCGTTCTCTTTTTATGTGAAGAAGAAGTTGGAGCCTCAACCGCATGACTTGGGACGTAGGAGACAATGGGTACCTACAAACTCTTACGAAGATTCAGCAGCTGCGTGAGGACATGAGATCTTATTTTATTTTACAAAATAGAGAATTTACTTCTTCTGAAACTTTTCGTCCGTAGAATCAAAGCAGCTATCTAAACATTGCATCCCCGAATGTGCAAGGCCATGTGGTATCTAATCTGTGATCCCACGGTTGGGGCCAGAGATGATTGAATCATTTTGTTTTGACCAGAACACAGCTTTCTATCCTCTGTTTGTATGACAAGTTACCCTCAAGCTGCGTCTGGTGCAACCCCTTGGGTGGCGAATAACGGATACGTACCTCCTCCAAGATTTCAACAGCTGAGAGCACAAGAATTGGCAGGGAACAACCCCAACCCGTCAATTCCGCTCAATCAACCCCTGCAGCCTCAGCAGCCACCACTGGATGTAGCTCAAGGTCTAGCAGCAGATTCGCGAGCTCAACCACCACAAATGTCTCATACTCGGTCCTCATCTTTCTTTGGCTTTCGTAAAAATAAACCGCAAGCTGATGTTCCTCCCAGAGTGCATCAGCGGTCCATGTCCGTAGCAGCAAATGTGAGTCCGAAAGCCAAATATCTTTTTGTGATATCACCTAACTTGTTTGAAAAGGGTGTGCCTGGGCAGGCGCCGGGACAGCCTCATCCGCAAAACATTCCTCCTGGTGGGCAATCATTCAGCGGCTCGGGGCCACCAAACTTTAACCAGAACCAAGCACCGCTGCTTGCAACGCCTCCACCGCAGTCACAACCTCGACCACAACCTCAATCGCAACAGGGTTCCCCAAAGATGGGTCAAAGGGCAAGTCCTTCGCATTCACAGCAGAGTTCAACTTCGCAACCTCCAACCGCGCCGGCATTACATCCTGAGATTCGTTCCGTTGTACAGCTTACGATCGCGCTTGCCCACAAAGTTTATTTCTCAGGCCCGCTAGTGCGACGGTATGAGCGCCTTCCAGACGGCTCGAAGCCTCACAAAGATGATGGGTGGACAGAAGTCTGGGCTCAGCTAGGTGGTACAACAATGAGTATATGGGACATGAAGGAAATTCAAGAAGCCAGTAAGCAAGGGAAAGAAGTGCCACCATCGTATATCAATGTTACGGATGCTGTCCGTATATTCCGTTTTACATAGGTCATCATGGTTCTAATTTTTCTTTTCCAGTTCTTTCAAGTTTTGGGTTCAGTAACAGTACCAGCGACGGCTACAACACCTGCGAAACGATACAGCAATGTTTTGACCCTCAACAATGCAGGAAGCAACCTCTATCTATTTTCTTGTCCGACTACGCCCGCTTTGCTATCCTGGGCAGCGGCCCTCCGTCTTGCATCATGGGAGAAGTCACGCTTGGAAGAAATCTATACTGCGCATCTGATTAGGATAACCCTTAGTGGTCAGTACCTTCCTTTACGTCCTAGCTGTCCTTCTCAGTGTAATCCTTGGTTTCAGCACGCGATGTACCGACCACTCTTGTTCGAGGCCGTATGGAAGGTTGGGCACGCGTTCGAATAGCTGGTCAAACGGATTGGAAGCGCGTTTGGTTGTCGGTTCAGGCTGGTGCGGACCTTGCAGCAGAGCCACGACGTTCTCATGAATCTCCTTCTGGGCACCATAACACCATCAAGAAGAATCGAGTCTCGGCTCTCTTTTCGAGAGAACCAAATTCTCCTGGAGGAGCGCCTCTTCCAGCCAAACCGATGGTCTTCATGTTCAGTTCCCCCAAACCGAAGGACAGGAAGAAGCCTCTTGTGACGCTCGCTAATCTCAGCCAAGCTTTCGGAGTTTATCCTGAACGTCCTGAGCTCATTAGCAAGAGCACCTTGATCAAACTTGAGGGTACATTCGGAGACGAAGAGATGTGTGGCTCTCTTCGAACTCGCGAAGGATGGGCTTTGGTCATGCCTGAGCTCGAGGCCAGTATTGGTCAGGCAGCCGAAATGTTGAAATGGGTTGTTGGTATGTCCTCTTGAAATTTCGTCGGTGAAATATGCTAATCTTTGTCATGCAAGCCCTTCATGATTCATTTGAATTGTATGGAAGACCTGAAGCATGGACTTGGGATCCTCGAGATCCAAACTCTTTGATGTTTGGCTATCCTGTAGGCCCTCAGAAAGAAGTGAGTGTTACAGTTGCTTCTTACATCGTCTGATTTGTGATGATTTCCAGAGCCTCTTCCTTGAAAGAGACGTCGTCGAAAAGATGGATCCTCGAGAAGAACGTACTTCTGCCATCAGATCCGAGATGAAGAAACTGCTCGTTCAACATATGCATCCTGCGGTACAAGTTGTTCAGAATCGAGTACCCGCTCAGCCAACGGGGGATGGTCCACCGATGCTCCCACCAATCGGTGCGTTCAACTCTCGTAATGACGAACTCCCACCTCTACCACCACAGGGTGGCCCTTCGTCTTCTGGTTTCCAATTACCACCTCTTAGTTTCGGCCCATCAACATCCTCAAGTTCTACCACTAACACCCGCCAACGTCCTCTTACACCTATCACTGAGCGAAGTGTCGACCATGCTCGAGGGCAATCGACCGACCGACCGATTGGGTTGGCTGCTAGCACGAGTACTGGACCCTCGCAAAATGGGAGTTATGGTGCAGCTCCTCAATCACCATTAGGAGCGCAACAACCGCAAGCCACACCTTCCCAATCGGAACCAGAACCACCTTCATTGCTTGGTGGGCCAATTTCGAATAGTCCACCACCAACTTTACCTGCGAAACCCGCCTCAGCGCCGTCTCCTCAACCTGGAGCCTTCGAGATGAGCACGGTTTCCAGCCCAAAGCCCCCCTCAGTTTCTTCTCCTCTAGCGTCGCCAAGTCATCAGAAAAATAGTTCTGTCAGTTCGCCATCGACTGCTTCGCCGAAGGTGCAGGCGAACTCCCCATGGAATCGTTCTGGCCCGAGTTCGCCGCTTGGTTCGAATTCTCCAAATATCCCTGTTTCTGCCGCTGCTACACCAAGCCCTCCATTGTCGTACACCTCCCTCTCAGCCAAAGCCGCTTCTCCTACTCCGGGTCAAGCATCACCTACGTTCCTAACCAACGGTGCCCGGACAACTTCGCAAGTGACACAAGTGACCTCTGTATCCAATACCACCTCCACATCTCCAGTTGTTTCAGACGCAGGTTCTCCGATGGCTCTTAATGGTTTTGCTCCAATTACCGCCTCTTCACACCAACAACCGCCTGTTGTGAATGCAGTCCAGCCCTCATCTACACCGCAGCAAGACGAATTCTCGAGCGAAGCAAATGCAGCATTGTTCTACATGCAACAGAACGAAGCAAAATATCAAGTACCTCACACTCAGCCCTTCGTACCACCACCACCGCCGCCACCACCACCACCACCGTCAATGCATCAAGGATCATACGATACTGATCGATCGTCGCCCAACCTTTCCATCGCGGCTCCAGCAAGTGTCTATAGCTCTAACCCATATGCTGGAATTTCTGGTAGCGTTGACAGTCATATACCATTTCGCCATGGAACACCAGGAACGCCCATGTCGTTCCAAGAACAGTTAAACGCAACACCCTCGGCAAACACGGTTGATCGGCTGAGTCCGACACGTTCAGGGTTGGGACGTAAACCTTCTGGCGCACGTGCTCAAACGTCAACACGCGTTTATAAGCCCGAAAAGATTTCTGCACCTACACTCACTGAGGCGCAGGAGAACATGGACTCCCATCAAGATTATCACGGCCCGACAGACACCTACGACGATGCTGAGGTCGCCTTGTCATATCTCAGCTTGGCTGACCCGGAGAACCCGACATCACCACCACTGCCAGTGGGTCCATCGAACGTGGCAAACCAAGAATTGCCTCAAGGCGTGTTGAACGTACAACCCCTCAACATCCATGCTCCTCAGCCTACGAATCCTTCAAATCCCGCGGAACGCGATTCGGTTCCTTACAAGTCATCATTTGCACCATCTAATAAGGCAGCCGAACGGAAAGCAAAGGCTCAGGCACAGAAGGATGCACACTTGGCGGCAACGCATAAACCAGGGCGAGCGAATGGGAAAAGGAAATCGAGAATTGGAGGAGCTTGGGAGAGTAGCGAAGAGGAGGAGGAGGAGGAGGAAGACGAAGACGAAGATGTTGATTCGGATGGTGAGGTGCAGAACAAAGGCAAAGGTCCGCAGAGCAACTCTTCCCATCAAACCCTCTCTTCCAATGGACAGCAAGGTCGACTGGTACCAATGCCTTCGGACGCACTGCAAGATATGACTCCTCCCGGTTCACACCTGCGTCCTCAAAGAAATTTACCCCAAATACCGGCTGGCCAAAGACCCGGTTCGTAATCTATTCTTGATCGATCCCGAGTGTCAAGCTAACTCTAATGTAGGCGACGATTTCCAAGGCGGTCCCAGGAGGACTGGATCAGATCAATTCACAGACGCAGCAAGGCGTACTTACTACGACGATGGCCCTCAAATACGGACACAAGCGGAGGCTCCGATGCCTGGCGCTGCTCGTCAAACGATGTGGAGCCAGGTTCTCGATCCAGGCCGACCCTTGAATGGACCCCCAGGAGGCCAACCTACTCGGGAGACATTTGTCCAACTCGAGCCCTCAGAAACCATGACAAAGGCTTTCACTCCCCAAGGATTGCTTTCAGCTGGGCTACACGACAAGGAAGAGCGCTCTGCCAGACGACAAGAAGAACTCGCTCGCGAAACAGGTGGCTCGCTCGTCAACGTTCCCAACAAGCCTCCACCTCCTCAGACTGGGCTCCTCGGAGCTGTTACTGCCCACGAACGCGAACGCAAGCGAGATGGCGGCCTTGGAGCGACTCTGACGGAACGTGAACGCGAAAAACGCGTCGCAGAAGAGAGGCAACGTCGCTTTGATGACCATCATCGCCAACAACTTGACCAGATGCAACAAGGCGGTTCTATGTACGGTGGTCAGTTTGGTTATAATCCGATGATGAACCCAATGATGATGGGTATGATGGGCATGAACCCGATGATGACTGGAGGAGGTGGGATGCTGCCTGGTGGAGGCGGAATGATGCCTGGCGGAGGTGGTATGTCGCCGATGATAACTGGTGGCGGGATGACACCGATGAATCCCATGATGAGCGGTTTCCCGGGTATGATGGGGGGTTTCAATCCTCAGCATATGTTCGCAGCTCAACAAGCAGCCCAAGCTTACCAGCAGGCCATGATGGCATTTTCCGTGGCTGGTTCTCAAGTGGGAGGAGAAGCTAGTAATGGGGGATCCCCACCTTCCCAGGCCCCAAGTAATAATATGGGGGCTAACATGGGTGCTATGAGCCCCGCAATGACGGGCAGCATGGCAGGCTTTGATCCTCGTATGTCAATGTTTGGGATGCCCATGATGGGAATGGGCATGGGTATGCCACCAATGGGAGGACCTATGGGAAGCCAAATGGGTAGTCAAATTGGTGGACAGATGACTCCGTTAGGCCCTCAAACAACTGGAATGTCCAATTTCGACGCTCGAGCATCTCCTGGTAATCATTCACCCGTGAACATGAACGAAACTCTTCAACCTCCAAATGCTTCTCAGTTCTCCTCACGAACAAACTCACCAGCACGTAGAGGATCTCCTCTGGCGGCTCCTTCTGCCGAAACAATGGATCGAGGGCGTCCACCTCATACTGTTAGTCCAAAAGGCAGTTAAGCCGCCCCATCACACGCATATGAAAAACACTTCCCTCATTACTCTCGCCACGGACACACTCTTTTAACTATAGATATGATGTTCTTTCTTGGACTAATCTATTGGATTTGGCGATCTGCTTTCTTTCTTTGTTCATCCATCTATGATATTCCTCGTTTCTATTCGCGGACTAGATACCGTTAGACTTTCGTTTATTCCCCTTTGCACTGTAGCATTCAGTACCACTCAATATAATAGGAACTGCAATTTATGATCAGTTTTGCTAAACTCAGAGGTCCACGCACCAAAGACGTTCTCATAGGATGACTCACACCTGTCCTAATTGCCATCAACTGACCTCACGCGCGTGAATCTTGCCTTTAACTACCATGGTCTCACCACCTTGATTTTGCTGTCCTGATACGTTGATATTGTAGCCCACTCACTTTCTGAATCTGCTGTGTCGAGCTTTGATAGCATTGCATGGGTGTAAAGTCACTATGGACTTTATTGACCCCTGTTGGTCGACCAGTGATGTATATTCCGCATTCCTTTGGCGTCTCATTTGAAGCTAACCGGCTCATAGGTTAGAAACAGTCGAAGGAAAGGTCATGGCCATCGACTCTAGTATTTGGATATACCAATTCCAAGCTACTATGCGTGACAAAGAAGGTCGCGCGCTTGTGAACGCGCATGTTCTGGGTTTCTTACGAAGACTGTCCAAGTTGTTGTTTTACGGAATCAAGCCTGTCTTCGTATTTGACGGAGGAGCTCCAGCTCTGAAGAAGAATACCTTGGCAAGTTCTTACTAGATTTCATCCGAGGTTCACTCTCATTTTGCATCCAGACTGATCGGCGGAAGAAGAAATCTGGCGCAGCATCCAGTCATGTCAAGCTGGCTGAGAAGCTATTAGCGGCCCAGATGAGAAAAGAGGCCTTGAACCATGCCCAATCATCCTCGTCGTAAGTTTTTGTTCTGGAAATATACCCGTCCCTTACTAAATTCAATAGTTATGCTAATGGCCCTAAAACAAAATCTTCGGGACGCAATATTGTTCTCGATGAAAATACAGTCTACTTTGAAGACCTAGAGCCTTCTGCTTTGAGAACCCCTGCGAAGAAAAAGCCGCTAACCCCGTCCTCGAGCGCAAAGCAGAACAGGTTTCATGACCACGATCCGTACCGCTTGCCCGAAGTAGACCTTGAAGCAGCCATTGCAAAAGCAACTCGGTCGACTGTACCTGATCCACGCCTTGCTACGGAGGATGAACTGAGACTTTTCATCGAGGAAATGCGCCCAGAGGATTTCGACGTGACGTCACCTGCGTTCAAGGAGCTGCCCACCGAAGTTCAGTATGAGATTGTCGGAGATCTCAGACTTAAGTCTCGACAGACATCCTACGCTCGGCTCCAGAAGATGCTTCAGACATCACAGACCCCTCTTGACTTCTCCAAGCAGCAGATTCAAAACCTTCGCCAACGAAACTCACTCACACAGCAGCTATTTATCACCACAGATTCTATTGGCAGCGCCCACATCGCTATTCCTGTACGCATTGCCAGCGAAAGGAACAAAGAGTACGTTCTTGTCAAAAATGAAGGAGAGTCTGGAGGATGGATCCTTGGTATTCGTGATACTGGCACGAGGGACAAACCGATTACACTTGACCACGATGACGAGCAACTCCAGCCCGAGGAAGACAGCGATGCAGAGATGGAAGAAGTACATGTGTAAGTAAATATCCAGCTTTCTATGATCAGTTTTCAGTGTCTCATATGAACAGCCCCACGGCAACATTACCAGACCCGGACCTCCAAGAGTATCACAGAGATATGGCTTTATCCTCTATAGGGTCGCGTGGTCAACAGAAAAAAACATTACCTCCGGCACCGAAACCCATCAATCGACGTTCTAAATCAAGTATCCTCTTCGAAAATATGCAGGATGATCAGTCTGACTCCGATGATGGAATAATGGCATACGCTATCCAACGCTCTCTGGAGGACGCTAGTCCGATGGACCTCTCACGTGCAGCGTCGAGTTCTACCAGCCATCAACACACCGTCGAAGACGACGACTTCTATGTAGATCCATGTGTACCAAATCGCTTGGAAACTGCACTTTCGATTGCAGGCGCAGGACCTAGCCGTTTGCAATCCTATCCTATACCAACATTGTTCGGAAATCCAACATTACTTTCATCCCCATCAAAAAAACAAGATCAGGCTACTATTCGAACAGAAAACCTCTCCTTGATGGCGTCTCTCGAGAACTTCAAAACGACCGTTAACTACAAGCCGCAGTCTCTTTTTGGGCCCCCAAGTTTGCTGTCCACTAGTCAGCAACCCCAGGAAGAAGTGGATGCGAATATCATAGTGCGACCTGTGGAGCCGAATCTATTTGAGCCCGGCCCTTCCTCGATTCTAATCCCGCCCCAACCTCATCCCAATCCCAATCAAGTCGCCTCCTCCGGTACACCCCCAGCCATAAAGACTTTCCTCGCGCCTTCTCCTCCCACTATCCCCAGTATTGACTCCGACGACGACATCGGAATGGAGGAGGTTCCAGTTCAAAACCAAGAGTCTATCTCGCCATCGGCTTCACATTCTCCTAAAATTCTGGATGTACCACCTGAATCAGCGGAACCCAAAATATCCATGCCGATAGTCGCACCTCCCAGCGATCCTGTCCTGCAACCACTCTTTGTCCAAGATCCTTCTACAGTGGACCTTGAAGAGAAAGATGGCCTCATTGCATGGTCACGTAGTCCTTCTCCAACAATGGGTCATCTGGTTTCGAGGCCGACTTCTCCAACTCAGAACGCAGATTGGGATGCTGCTCATGAGATGGATATTCAAGCCGAAGAAGGGGAATTTGCTCGATTCATCTCTCAAGTTAAAGGAAGGAACATGAAAGAAGTTAGGAAGGAGATTGATGATGAAATTAAGCATTTGAATGACCAACGGAAAGCGGCCATGAGGGACTCAGAGGATATCACTCAACAAATGATTGCTCAGATCATGGTTTGTTCTATTGTTTTGTTCAAAAGATTTTTGTGTTTACCCTTACTCTTAGACGTTATTGCGACTTTTCGGTATCCCGTATATCACAGCTCCTATGGAAGCTGAAGCACAGTGCGCGGAGCTCGTAACCTTGAACCTCGTCGACGGGGTCATCACGGACGATTCAGACGTCTTCTTATTCGGTGCTCAACGTGTCTACAAGAACATGTTCAACCAATCCAAGACCGTTGAATGTTTTCTTCTCACCGATCTCTCAAGAGAGCTGGGACTGAACCGCGACACCCTTGTCCAACTGGCTTATCTGCTTGGAAGCGATTACACCGAGGGTTTACCAGGTGTCGGGCCTGTTGTCGCGATGGAGCTGCTGAAAGAGTTCCCGGGTCGTGATGGCTTGCACAAATTCAAAGACTGGTGGACAAAGGTACAGTCTGGGAAAGATCGTAGTGAAGATAATCAATCGAAATTCCGCAAGCAGTTTGTACGTCCAAATGTTGTACCTTATTCTTCATTTTCTGATAGGGCTGCAGAAAAAGAAATTCAAGAACCTTTACTTGCCTAGCGACTGGCCGAACACCATAGTGGTGAGTCAAGTTGTCTGGTATTCCATTATCATAATGCTGAAGGATTTCATTCAGAGAGATGCTTATTATCATCCGACTGTTGATAGTTCGGAAGAGCCATTTAAATGGGGCATGCCTGACCTTGATGGTTTGAGACTGTGAGCCGGTGCTTTAGCTCGCTTTTGGAATTCAACTGATGAGCTAACTATAGTTTTCTCCAACAAGAATTGGGTTGGAAGCAAGACAAGGTTGATGAACTTCTGCTGCCAATCATTCAGAAAATGAACAAGCGAAATCAGGTATATTATTTCTGACAATATTTGCGTTAGTGCTTACTCCAGCCCTTAGGCAGCCGCGCTCAACAAACAAGGCAACCTCAACGATTTTCTGGACTTATCAGCTGGAAGTGGGACTCATGCACCTCGACAACGACAGGCCTACGCAAGCAAACGTCTTCAGCAAGTTATCTCGGATTTCAGGAACCGCCAGAGGAGTGCGTCGCCCTCTGGATCAAGAGCTTCCAGCCAAGCTCCTGGCGAACCTAGTTATGTCCACGCCAACGCTGATACCCCTTCAGAGGCCCCGAAGAAGCGGAAGCGAGCGACGGCGACCAAAAGCCGGGCTGTACGTGGGAGAGGAGGCCCTTCAAGCTCAAGCAGAGGGAAAGGCCGAAGGCGAGCTGACAAGGGGAAGCCCTGTGCCGCCGTTAGTGATGATGACGAACAGGACGAAAATCTTGACGAGACCGATGGAGACGAGTTTGCTCCAGGAACGGATGTAACAATGGGCGAGCCAATTACCGAGCGAGACCTTAGACCTCGACCCAAACCTCGCCCAACCCGAAGAAATTTAGTGGCAGCGCAGACGCAACGAGAGCAGGAGTCACAGTAATACTGCGGTGATGTTTAGTTAGAGTGTATATTATAGCATACAATACGTGCTTAGCAACCCTAGTACTGGTCTTCACGATTCACTTGTCGTAATCCCCGGCACAGGCTTGCCTGCAGGTTTGGGCGCAAGTTCATAACCTCCAAATCCTAATGATTCTTGAACGACATCATCAGGCGCGTCTGGTTCAAGGTCTCCGCGTTGATTGCGGCGTGCCCTAAGTAAAATTCGAATCGTAGAATGGTGTAGCATGTTTCATGACTGACCTGAAGAATGTGTACGACAACACAACGTCTTCTACATCTCTACACGCAGGATCATCCAATATGTCTTTGTCAATAAAAAACAGCAAGGGCATATCGACTTCTTCGCCTGCAAGTAGGCGTTGCTCCTCGAAACAAAAACACTCCACTTTGGAGAAATAAGGTGCAACCTAAGATATACACCATGTCAGCCTCGAAAAGTGGCAGAAAGAGGAACCGTACCCTATCTGGGGTCACATTATACGTTGCAATGCCAATGATATCCTTTGTTGAGATATTTTTGGCTGTGTAGAAAGCAAGACTGGTTTCTCCTGGAAGAACACTGACGAACTTTTGCTGGGGTGTGAATTTCCATGGCAGCTGTTCCGATCTGTCCGCATTAAAATGGACTTTGATTCGAGAGGCGTTGTCGACCGGGACAAGTCGTTCGGCTTCAAAACGACCAGTACCAACCTTCGGTGTGCCAGCAAAGCCTGTGGCTGCACAAAACATGCGATAAAGTGGTACAGCAGCGTAACTGGCGCCAATCGCCACAACAATCTGGCAATAAATCAGGCTGAATTTATCAAGCAAAGGCGGAGGCTAACGTACCACAGCGGAGCTATACATCAGAAGCGCTCTGTTCTTTGCTTTATGAACTTCACTCCTTGTTTGTCCATAGGACGCATGCACATCTGGCTTATGGAGTTTGAAACGCAAAGCGGATTGGTTGAAGGGTCGTATGGCCGGAAACTGACGGCGCATAACTGCATGACGTTTCGCAAATCTAAACTAGTCCAAAATACTTCAGCCAGGTTCAACGCGCATAAGAGAACAGACGCTGACATTGGGCAATCGACGGTGGAGGAGTCTAACAAAAGACATGGCTCAAAGTTGTTGGAAACGCAAAGAAATTCGACGTGACGCGCCTTGGTCACAGTCCCAACTTGGTGTTCTCCCACAACTCAATCGATAATGGTTCGAATTCTTTGGTGATCTTTGAACCTTGCGTGCAACACACAACGAAATAGATATTCCTCGTATTTTTGGATTTACACGTCTCACATCTCGCCGAATACCTGCTCTACTATGCCTAGTCCACCTCGGCCCATCAATTTTCTTCAAAATATCTTGGAGGGCCGTGATCCCGAAATCAATCGCCCTGTGCCCATTCGAATCATCCAGGAAGCGGAGCTCACCTCCGATGCTGTGGACATATTCCTCGTTTTCGGCCATGCTCTTCCTCTCGGTATTTCTCCTGGCTTCTCCGAGAATGGTCGTCTTGTCGCATTGGCCATCACAGACGGCCAGGAATGTCGAATCATCGAATTCGCGGAATCCAAGCACGGGAAACCAAAATCGCCTTCTTCACAGGCTCTGGAAAGCCGCAAATTGCTTCAGGAGAACCTATTATGCCGAGATGCAGGAGACTTATTGGCCTTCGACATGGGCCCTCTCGCCATGGCGCTCTACAACGACCTTGGTGTCCGGGTCAATAATGCCATCGACATTCAATCCAGCTTTTCAGCTGTCAACCGAAAGCCGTCTTTGACAATCAAGGATGCACTTGGAGACTCTGTCAAGCTCTTTCACAACAACATCCAGGATATCTTCCTCCAGACAGTCTATCACAACGAGGATTCTATGAGATACAAGGATCTAGCCCATCGTGCTTGGATCTCCCAGTTCCTCGCCAGTTTTGGCAATGGAATTACCCAATTTACCAACTCAAAAAGGATCAATACCAAAGCTTTATCTGACCAGGTATGCTCTCACTAAGCGTATATTTTCTTGATTGACTGAATCTTTGTAGCATCTGGCTTTGGTAGCAAAAGCTGCCAGGGACACAACTCGGTTGGAGCAAATGAAGCCAGTGTATACAACTCATCAAATCAGTCAACATAGTTCAACAAAGGATACCATGGAAGTTAAGGCAGCCCTCTTCAATAATCGCATGCGATCAGATCGAGTATGCAACATTTTTTCTTGTTCATTCATATTTCAGACACTTATTGTATCTTTGAACTTTATAGAAAGTCCAAATGACTTTATCTAACTCAGTTGGAGCTTTCACAATGCCAGCTACTGTTGGATTGGTTGCTGGGCGATCAACTCATATTAACACCACAAACAGCTCTGTAAATCTCTCTAACACAGCTGTGGGAGTGATTACTTCCATTGGTCGAGATGATCCTACAACTGCAGAAGCTAGGCGAGCTGCAACCATTCTTCGTATCCTTCAAGGTCAACAGAATCTCTTAGAAGACTCACCATGGATCCAGAATATCTGGTTCATAACTTCAATTGCTGAGATCTCCTGGCCTGATGATTGGGATCAGAAAGGTCCAAAACCGCTCAAGAATACCAATTTCAAGCTCAACCGCCCGCTTAATAGCTCTCAGCAGAGCGCTGTAAATTCCATGCTCTCTTTTTCACATGGAGAGCGCCTTACCATCATCCGTGGTCCACCTGGGACTGGCAAAACATCAGTAATCTCAGCTTTTGTTCAATTTGCAGTCTCTTTGTTTAACCGCACTGGAATATGGTTGGTAGCTCAGAGTAATGTGGCTGTTAAAAATATAGCAGAGAAGCTGGCTGGTGATGGATTCCAGGCTTGGAAGCTTTTGGTTTCAAAGGACTTCCGTTTTGACTGGTATTCTTATAATTTACTCATTTGGTACACAAATTGATGACTTTTACAGGCATGAACACCTTTATGGACAACTTATACAGCAACATATTATTCAGTCAGATGAGTTCAAAGAAGTATCTAGAGCTAGACTCCAGGATGTTAGAGTTATTCTCTGCACTCTAAGCACCCTTTCATCTTTCTTCATTAAAAAATTCACTACTTCTATTCCATTTGAAACCCTTATTGTGGATGAAGCCAGTCAGATTGAAGTTGGAGACTATATTTCTATTTTTTCATCTTTTAAATCCTCTTTGCGTAAAGTCTGCTTTATTGGTGATGACAAACAACGTAAGTTTGCCTCCTTTCTAAAAGTCAATTCTAATATTATGTGTTTAGTGCCACCATATGGCCAAGAGGATCTCCAGGATCTTCAAAGCATTTTTGAAATTAGCCATCTTCAAGCCCAGGTTAAGCTTCTTGACACCCAATGTAATTTCTTCTGATATTTATTATTGGCTACTGTTTTTCTAATCTATTTCAGACCGAATGCCTCCTCAGATTGGTGATATCATCTCTGAGGCAGTCTATGATAGTCAACTCAAATCCAACCCCAATCATCCTATCACTGGTGATACTCTTGCATGTCGTTTTGTGGATGTAGACAATGGAAAAGAACAACAGAACAAAAATCGGTCATATATGGTGCATTTATTATTATTACAATGTCTCTTACTCTTCTAATCAGTTTTCATAGAATGAGGCTGAATGTCAATATGTAATACTCCTTGCCAAGAAGCTACAAGAGCAACAGAAAAGCTATAGAATTATCACTCCTTATGAAGGTCAGAGAAGCTTGATTGAAAATGCTATGAAAAAGGCAGATTTGCAATGGGGAGACAAGTGCTTCAATGTGGACTCTTTCCAAGGTTTTTCAATGCTTTTGCTGATTTAAATGCATATTAATAAAAATTATAGGGAATGAGGATGACTATATTATTATCTCTGTTGTTCGTACCAGAGAGATAGGCTTTCTCAAGAATCTCCGCCGTACCAATGTTATGCTCACTCGATGCAAGAAAGGGATGTTTATCATCTCCAACAAACAGTTTCTGCTGGGTGCTGGATCCAAGACCTTGGTTGCAACACTCTTGGCCAAAGCCGGCAGTGTGTGGTTAACTGAGAAGGAGATACAGAATGGTAACTTCTAGATATATCCTTAGTGTGTATCAAGAGTGAAATTGTACTTTTGTTTTTTTTGCCAAAAACCCAAAAGTATTTTGAGTGCATCAAGAAATATTAGAGATGACTATGTGTATACTGATCTTTTTCTATCAAACCCCTCTCACATATATATTTCATCTCATCTAATGCATCAGAAATGGCTTTCTGGAAGGCATGAGATGATGTGGATGGGCACGAGAACTTAGATTCAACTCCAAATTTAATCATGTCTGGAGCAGTAAGATCTAGATACTAGATGAGAAAGCGTGTAAATGACTGAAACTGGAAGTAATCTCACAGTTAATCCCATATCCATCGCTGTACATAGTGCCATACCCAGTCCCTTTAAACAGGAGTCCAGCACTCAATCCACTGGTAGTAAGCTTCCACTCTGAGCTCCTGTCAAATATATCATCCTCAAACAAATCCGCTGATTCACCACTTAGAGGTCGAAGAAGAAGCCGAAGGCCAAGAAGATGTCGGTCAACACCTCGTCCAGTCATTGCTTCCCGTGTTCGACGACTATGAGATGCAATGGCATCTCGTAACAGTTTAAACCTTTCTGTGTTCTACCGAGACAAGGGGTTAGTGACGCCGATGAGATGGACAAAAAATCTTACGGACCGAACGTTTCGGGTCAACCATACTCAGCACCCAAAGTCGACTTTCACGACTAAAGGTGCGAATTGTTTCCGTTCTGCCGTGCTTGAACATACGGGTTAGAACTGTTTCGTATGTAGCCGTGAATTTGCCACGAGTTTTGTACCAGGCAAGTTGCATTGCCATCTGAATGAAAGCGTCCGGTGAGAGCTTGAGGTCACCTACGATCAAATTCGTCAAAAAAGGAGTACGCAGAGACGGGATAAAATGACCACGGACCGACACTCGCGATCCAGTTGGAACCGAACTTGCTGAAATGCATGACAGTATCATCCGAATCTTCGATGATTGTATTTGCTCTTTTGCTGGCACCGACGCACTCTTGCTGGATAAATTCGTCGCCAACCCAGTCGAGGCGTTCCCAACCTGGTCCGTCAGTATCGACGACGGGCGGGCTGCGATCCTCAAATGCAGTAACATCGAGACTCCCAATGACCCCGTGTTCAGCGACGATACTCGGCACCAATGCGTCTAATGGGGCATGTTCACCTGAAGCACCTGCTCGTGTCGAGGGATCGACTACGAGGGTAAAGGTTTTGTCGTAGAAGCGGTTGGCGACGTTCTGTGTTGTACCGCGTATTGTGTGAAGATGCGCATCGAGGAACGCTTGTGCCGAAGAGCGGGAGTGGGTATGTCTGGAAGATGAAGGAGGTGGTATGCTGTAGGTAGTATGTTCCAGGCTTACACCCATGATGGAGTGGAGGATGGCTGAGTGTGTACGGTGGTTCGTTGGTGATAATGAGAGGAGGTATTGGAGGTTCTGTGACCACAAAGGACTTTAGCACTTTCGACGTGGCTCAATAATACAATCAAACACACCTTGGCCCAATTATCTCTGTCGTCGGCGCTCAACACGCCAACGGGTAAAGCTTTCTCGCCTTTCGCCAGTCTCGACTCGACATCAAGAACAACAGCCCTAAATCGAGCTTCAATTTCGCCAGGAGGTAGGAGGGTGGGTGACGAAGATGCATCGTTCGGTGAAGGCGGAGCGTATACCACGACTGAGTAACACCAATCGTGGATCATGAGTAAAATGGATCGAGTTTCTCTTGAAGATCGTCGGGGAGGTTTTGTGATGGTATCGCAGAGTGGTTCAGGTATTCGACAAATATTAAACATGTTTTCTATATTTTCTATAAGCCACGAGCCAGCTCCAGGGCAGTCAGTAAATTACTTCCACATACGGCTGCGAAGTACACACTTTTAGTTGCTTCGTTCTTTTCTCTGTTGTGAAATTCGTCAGAACAACGGAATTTCTCGACACAAGCAGGAGCCGTACGTTGCGAGTGTATTATCTCTGAATTCTAGCATTCTATGTAGAAGCCAAGTCGCTCTCCGAAGTTGCCAATAGGTTGTTCCGGCGCGATTGTTATTAGTTTCGCCGCTCAGAGCACTCTTCGGGATGAGAGGGTCTTCAGCGAAGGCTAGCCACCAATTGGAGTTGACAAGAAGTGGCACACGCCATTCCAGATACGCTTTATTCATCCAAAAGTTATCGTCCAGCCAATTGTGTGGCGATACATGGTCCAAAGCTATACGAGGAAAGACTAAGCGATGATGAAACTCATTAAGAGAGAAAGTAATTCTCACCAAACAGCCGTTCTTGAAGAACTTTTCCTATCCCAGACTCAAACTCATTTGCCCATTTCTCTCGAAGAGCAAAGGCTTTAGTAAATGATTGCCCTCCTGTCTTTTCGTCCTCCCTCAAAAAAGGTTCGAGAGAAGCCAGATATCGGTCCAAAGTTTGACGAAGAGGTGGGACAGGAAGTCTGCCACGAGCTTTGGGACGAGTAGAGCCAGCTGCTGTGGACGATGAACGACTCCTCATGGGTGTTCTAATGATACCTGTCCTGAGCATTTTCACGGTATTGGCTCGGAATTCGCCCCAGTCGGTGTTGGCACCAGAAATAGAGTCGGGTCAACACTGAGGAAATTAAGCGCGTGACATGTGACCGTGGCATCTAATCTAATCGCGTCGCGTCTTGGCTGTTGATTCCTCCAACATACACCATGCCACCACCACAGCAGATAGCTCAGGCGCTCAAAAATGCATATCCAAAGCCACAAGTCGACGCAGTAGGCCTTATAGTACGCTAATTGATATTTTACCGATTTTGACTCTTAGGAATGGCTTGAGCAATGTTGTGCCTGGGTTGAAGAGGAAAAGAACCTCTCCCCAGCAATTCATTTCCAAGAATTTTACGACAACGTGAAGCGCCAGCTCATCGAGTCTGACTTACGAGACTCTATGCAGGCTGGTACAGGCTTGGCAAATATTGCAAGGCTTTCTGGTAAATTGCCAGGTCCACCTATTCTTGTCCAAATCACGGCAATCACTGAGATCGGTGTAAGCGCGTTCCAACTAGAGCAAGTACGCGCAGCGCGGGAAGAAAGGATATTGGCAGGAATAGGTGATGAAGAAGGCGAAGAGGATGGAGATGTTGAGGTTGAAGGGGAAGGGCCGATGCCAAAGTACCCTCGAGGCACTCTGCACTTCCAGCTCTCGGATGGTGCCACTGTGTTTGAAGGTATGGAATATCGCCCACTGCCTCAAATTCTTCTAGGGACCACAAAACTTGGCTACAAGGTATGATATACGTCTTCTTCTTGAGTGTCGTATGCTCATTTACTTTGTTGCAGATACAGCTGAACGGAACGAAGTTCTCAAACGGAATCGCATTTTTAGAACCCGGTACTGTATCGCTAGTTGGCGGTCATTCTGGAGAATTCGAGCCATATCAACTAGAAATATTCAAACACGGCTTGTATCAACGGCTTGGGTGTGTATCTTTCCTATCCAGACTAAACCTCTCTGATTTTTGCCTTCCTTCAATAGTCGACCCCTGCCACCCGCACCCGACGAAGCGCCTGGACCTGTTCAAGTACCTAACTACGCTCCACCCCCGGCACGAGCCCCTCTTAGAGATATATCTCCAGCTGCACCAACTCGCCATGACGATGATATCGACATGGAGCCCCGACGAAGGTTACCCACGAAATCTTCAGCGAACCAAATAACCCTAGCGCCCTCAACCGATGAACCTCGACCAGTGAAACCGCTTCCTGCACGACAGCCTCGGAGCAGCGTGGACTCTTCTACTGGTGCCATCGATACAAAGAGCTCTCCATCTTACTACTTCAATGGGGGAGCATCGAGCTCACGACCTGCAGAAAATGTGGGGCTCAGTGTGGCGCCCACAACTCGGCAACAATCTTTAAATCTTCCCTCTCCTGCACCATTCTCGTCCGCAAAGAACGGCTCTTTTGATTTTGATCTCCTAGATGAATTTGAACACGATGAGAATGCACCTCCGAAAACCTCTTCAAGCGATAAAGGCAAAGGAAGGGCCATTTCCGCCCCAACCGCCAACCATATGCGACCTCCAACACCAGTGAATGATGCAAGCTCAGACTATGGGATGGATGACGACGCTTTTCTCGACCCCAACTTCTTGGAGAACCTCGACAAGATTGAGAAGGAAGCTATGGAAAAAGTGTCCAAATCCAAAGCTAGCGCTGAACAAGCAAGTAGCAAACCTTCCTCGTCCTCAAAGACCGCTGAGGTCATAGAACTCGACTCATCAGAAGATGAAGACAAAGAAAATACATTCGTTCCAATGCGGCATGTCCGACAACGCACCGAGGACAAAATTGCGGCAGGCTCGCTGAGGGGGCGATCACCGCCTGCCAGTGTGCGGCAGAGTCAAAAAAAGAAAGTCGTTACGGCGATTAATCTCGATGATGTGATTGATCTCTCAGATTCAGATTAATGGCAAGATGGACATAATGCTTTATGTGCTTTACCGTTTGGACTTGGCTATATAAAAAACTGTTATACGTACATTGATCATAGGAATGTTTCACACGAGACTCTTCCTTGAATCCTTGTGACTATCATCTCTGCTTAAACGCTTAACTCTCAAGTGACCATGCTGTCAACCATGATCAATTCAAACGAAGTTGAACTCGTACCAATAGTTCCTGGTCAATCCAAATTTAAGATTAGGCTGGTGTTACGTACCTGGGGCCTTCTGTGCCTCATCCCTTTCGCTGTCTCACTGAACTTGTCGTCTCAAATGAATTACCAACGGAAGAGCAAGTCAAACTCGTTGAATTAGCACTTACAAGTGCTTTCCAGATCAGGGGACAGCTGCGATTGGAAATTTTGCAAGGATTGGAAGGACAGCAAGTCAACTAGAGATGGTTTGCTTGCATGAAGCAAAGGATCATCGAACGAACCAGTATATCCAACGACACACGACGATTCTCGCTCCGGTTAGACGTCTTCCGATGAGAATACTGCAAGAAGTTTTCTTCCATTGCCGTCGACCTCTATCAACTTCTTCTTCATTGAACAGTCTTCCATGGTACCGGTACCTCTGCCGCATCTGCCATTGCTGGAGAATGGCCGCTCTCTCGCTTACTCCATTGTGGACGACAATCTGCCTCGGCAGAATATATGAGAATCGACGCAGCAATCGGCGTCAACTGGGAGCATTGAAGGAGCTTCTTCGCAGAACAAAAAGAGCACCTCTCGACATTATATTATATGCTGGGCAGCCCGTCTACGGTCGGGCATCACCTTAAATACCCACCATCCTGTGTTGCAGCTTCTTGGGAGTGAGCGATGGAGGTCCTTCGATATCGATGGTTATTTCTTCAACCTTCGCGGCTTGTTCATGATCAAGCGACGGCTACCATTTCTCGAGATCCTCAAAATTCGAAGGTCAAATTCTATTGGAGAGCTTGGCAAAGACTTATTCGAAATTGCTCCAAAGCTTCATTCAATCAGTTTTTTCGGTCGACACAACAATATTCTTTTTTCTGTGCACCAAATGGCTCATTATCGAGGACAGTGCGAAGGAATTTTTTCGAATATCAATCATCCTTTTATGTAGCTGAATACCGTTGATGTGTATGAATTCAACATCCAGGTGCCTCTCACTTTGCCAAACCTCTCAACACTGAAGTGTACCAGACCCTCCCCTCGCTCACTTCCAAACCTCTTCCTGTCATGCCTAAAATCCATCGATATTATCGGCGACGGTTGTAACGACCTCTCCGGCGACCTGACCGCTCTCATATTGAATTCTGGCAGTAGTTGTATTCAGGGGCATTGTCTTCTCGAGTCCTTGGCCTACGTTGACCATGGTTTTAGAGGATTTCTTGCTTTAGGGTCTCTTTCGAACCTATTGGCTCTGATCCCATCTTTAAAAACTCTGTATATCCGTCCCATCCCGTCTAGCTTTGAGATCCGAACAATTGTTTCTCGAAGACGGCGTTACCCAGCCACATATCTTCCCAAACTCCACTCTTGCACTTTTCATGTCGCATACCCAAGCCTGATTAAAGATCCAACCGGTGTTGAAGAGCTCACCACACCATGGACTGAACCTTTCCACAATGATATCATTTACCGCCCCTTGGAAAAACTATCCCTAGTCTCCGGTGATGAATGACATGAGCTCTGCGGACTTTTGAACAGATATCAAGCAACAAGCGGTTACCGCGAGTTGCGAGCGCTCAAGAATTCTTTGGGCCAACACGTTGATAGAATACAAAGCATGGCAAAAGCACGACTCCACAATTCGAAAGTAACCGGCATCCCACCACAAAGAGTTGACGATCGGGAAGCGATGGACACCCAAACGGCAATCAGCAAATATGAACTCGCAGGAGAACGGGTTCAAGATGTTAATAACATATCTCGGTCGAAAGTTACTCAAACTTTTTAACGGTGCTGCTAGTAATCAAGCATACACCTACTCTTGCAGAATGTCGCTGAAGACCCTCCCTCCGTTGATAGTAAGATGTCGATACTGCTCGAGACATCCTGGCAAAATGGTAGAGCATCTTTAAGACATCACTTGATCTTCTTCGGTGGGCTTGGCGAAGAGGCGGCGAATTAAGATACTTCCCACCAGATGATCGTACGTAGCTCACTCGCCGGTCCTGATGGTTTGCAATAACTCAGATTGCTCACGATCTAGCTATCCGAAGTACTGATTTTGCTCTGAGTTGGCATACAAGGTTGAGCCCTTGGGTATACGTCGCCCATTTGATGAAATGTAGGATTGCTAGCGGCTTGAACAGAGAGTTTTAGGCTGGAGCTCGGCTTATTACCCAGCGCTGAGTTGACGAAGCGGTGATAGATTCTAGAGGGGTCAAATTAGCTACGACAGGATTGGATCGAGGGCACTTAGCAGCAAAGGAGATGATCGCAGGCACAAATACAATCCATTCACAAGTGAGGAAACATACAAATTCTCTAGTCTGATCAGCATTCACTTGGCCAATTTCGCGGTGAGAGTTCTACAGTGTCGTTATCATGCCAGCGGAAGACAAAGAATTATCCAAGAAGGCTGTTCTTGGCCTTCTTTTTCTTCTTATTGGTATTTGCGAAAGTACGCCAGCTACCCACACGCTGCTCTCGGTTCTCTAAATATTAAGTATGAGCGACACAGTAGCACTGTCAGAACGAAAAGAATATACCTTCCCAGAGCTTATCGTCTTCCGCCTTTCTCTTTCTCTGCGAAACTTCGTCCTCTTTCTTCTTTGCTTCAAGGCCTTCGTTAGCCAAATTGTTCTTGATGGCCCTATAAAGAGAAGTTAACTTGTATGAGATAGAACTACAACATCTACACACGTCCTTCGCCTAACTTCTTCCTCTACCAGCAATTGTTTTGAGTAGGTACGCAGGCGAACCTTGAAAGAGGGTTCAAGGTCCTCGAGCTGAGGGTCGGTTTCGGGGGTAGAGACCGGTAGTTTTAAAGAGATTAAGACTTGTTTCCGTGCTTCATTGATGACAGCGTCAAGTTCTTCACGTTTGGCCTTGTCTGACAAGTCAGATTCGGCCTGGCCACAAGAGTATAGTCAGTGATTGTTGTCAAAATTCACCGGTACAGAAAGAGCCTACTTTCTTCAAAATGTCAAAAGCTTCTGGAGCTCGAGCATGTGTACATTTGTCCGGATGAATGACTGGGAGAAGTAGTCATTGACATGGTCAACGATAAGCGGAAATAAACTCGTACACAGTGAAATCTGGCGGTATTTTTTCTTGATTTCATCAGCCGTCGCGGTCTCTTTGATGTCCAGAATGTCATATGGGCTATATAGAGATAGTTCAGTGCTTAATTAGCAAGGTTGAACACAGGCAACGAACTTGAACTTGAAACCCTTCAGAATGCGCTCGACCTCAACTTCACGCTGGAAGGCTGACGCTTCGCTTTTGAGAATCTTGTCAATGTCGACCTCGTCTGAGGCTGGCTTTGAGCTGGAAGCTGTTGATTTGGATGTAGCCATTAGTACCGGATATGTGTGGTGATGTGGTAGTGGAAGAACCGCGACGAGGCGGACGAGAGCTCCTGGCTGCACGTGGTTGAAATGACTCTGAGGAGTCGGGACTTCACAGGACAGTCTCATTTTAAACAAATTTTGAAGCAGAAATTTTGTTTTTGATGTTATCGGTTGAGTATCAATAGTAGATGTTCAGATCCTCCTCTAGAAATTGTTAAGAAAAATCAAAGAGTAGAGGGGAGGCCAAATGCTAAATTTTGCCGTATCGGCAACCGGCAACTTCCGCCGTGGCCATCGACGTTTTGTCACGAAGACAATTTGAACACACACTTCCACTGCTTTGCTTTCAGTGCCCCCTTTTTTGAATATGGCTACAGCTGTCATTGTTGGAGTCACTGCTGTAACTGCTGCCATTCTGGGAAGGTCGTTAGTTCGCCAAGGTCTCTTTGTTGGTCGGGGAGCTGCGCAGGAATGGGTGAAGGGTGGGTTCAGAGCAAAGATGGACCGGAAGGAAGCTATCCAAATCCTAGGATTGAAGTATGTTCTCCGTTGTCTTTAAAGTGACTTTATTCTTACACCAATGGTAGGGATACCCCCAAGCTCGGAAAGCAGCTCAAAGACGCTCACCGGCAAATTATGTTGGCAAATCATCCGGATCGTGGCGGTTCTCCTTACTTAGCCAGCAAGATTAACGAAGCGAAAGACCTCCTGGAGAAAACAGATAGAAAAGGGAGATAGCCTATCTAATTCTGTACGCGTTCCTGTTTTCCTGAGTTGCGCGTGATCCTCATTCCCTTCAGTCGTTCTCTTGTATCCTAGTTTCCTCCTAATTCACGCTGTATTGCCACCACTTCCGGTATCGAATTTAGAAACGTGGTTATGTCGTCGCTTTTTCCGCACAACTGCCATGTATTTTGAGTGCTGAAATCTTGTGGTTTATTGTCAGATTTACCAGTCACTCGAACCAGGCGTGGTGGGTGTTTATATAAAACCCTTCCTCTTGAGGTCGAGGAGGGCAGACACTCCTCAATCCTCTCGCCTCTCCGAGGATCTAGATTGTGCCTTGAAAATCGGCTGTAAGACGGCGAACCTAGATTGAAGAGTGGTTTCTTTTTTTGGTGAAGGGGCAATCTCTTTCACCATACAAAAAGCCGAGTCAGGTGTTCGTGTTTGTGTTCTCGCTGCGGTACCGCAGAAGATAACAGAAAGAGGAATTTGTCTTGAAAACTTAATTTCGCGGGTAGATCTCAAAGTTTAGATCATTCTGACACCAAAGAAGTCCCTAGTAGGCACTCAGGTACCCTCAAAAAGTTGCCTATTTTCAAAAAGTCAAATTTCTGACAACGAAAGAACCAAAGATTTTCAAGCAAGAATGACCGAGATTCTTCTCGAATATTCACTTCTGCTCACATTGCACAAATTCAAACCTCTCTGGACTTGAATAAGGCTATATTTTCCTGCTATCTCAACCATCCCGGCTTTGGACAAACGCATCTACCTGAACCACTAATTTCCTTTTTAGCTCATCAACTGCCATTTTAGGCGAAGTCCCACCACGACGCTTTACCCTCGTTGAGAGTTGTCCCGACTACGTTCAAACAGTGAATTCTATATCCACAGATATTCGCGAGAATTGTCCGACCTGGCGCAATGCGTAAACTCGGAAACAAGTTGCTTGCTCGAGGTCAGTTGCGTGTCCCTCGGAAGGCGGAAGAATCGTCGGGGAATTACAGGCTTAGAGTAAAGGGCGGGGCACTCTAAACCCGCCGACCAAAGTATCAGTGCTGAAGTACTTCTATGTCAGGGGTGTGTAGACTAGCCCTTGATTCTCTGAGCTTCTCTCAACAATTGAGGTATGAGACCCGGGATATTTGTCAACTTCTGTTACTCCTTTCTTGGATATCAGGCTCCTATAGGAAGGAGCACGGTGCTATCGTGTGCGATGTATCACTTGCTGAGTGTGCTGTCTCGCGCAAGGTTGAACCACGATAGGGTATATTTTAATCCAGTAATGCGCCCAAAATCCACTAATAAAAGAAAAGTATACAGAACGAAAGCCTATGTACAATGCGAAACGAAACCGCTCTAAACCCCAGTAAGTCTTTTTAGTTTAACATGTCCTCCAGACGAAGTTGCTAATGGACTATAGGAAGCAATATAGTCAGTGCGGCTCTTCTACGTTGAGTGCGAACCCTTACTGGTGTGTTTTTGACTGTGATGGCGCCAGAACCAGCTGTGTTGGCTGTGTTGTCAATTCGGATTGATGTATCAATGTTGACAATGTTAGTTCCCCCGCATTCGCTCCACACAATGCCACTGTAGGAATTGGAGAATGGACAATCTGTTTCATGTCAGAGACATTGCTTGTGGAAATCAGTTAAACTTAGAGGTATGCTCACCATCCTTCGCTGGGCCGACCAGAGTCTGGCCACCAGTTACTTGGTTTATGGATGACTGGACTGCGGTAATTGAAATCAGTCATGTTGTCCCTTTATCATAGTCGTAGTCCAACTCACAGTAATAATAGGTCTTATATGAAGCTTTGACACTTGATGCCACCGAATATGAGCCGTCCTGATTGATGGAAAACGCCATCAGCTCCCAAACAAGGTAATTGATTCTCAATAGTACTCACGTAGCTAAATTTGTCGAAGCCAAATTGATATCCAGCAGGGGTTCTACAGAACGTTTAGAATGATAATTTAGGGGTCGTCGAGTTAACCTACTGGACGGTGACCGTGAATTGGCAATTCTTGCGGTTTTCGTCAATTGACACTGAGGGTCCATCACTAGCAGTAAAGGCTTTGTAGGAGACATTGATGTCCTTGCCACCTATCGACTGTAGTTAGGAACAAGCCTTGAAAAACTATAGGATACCTTACCAACGATGCTGGAAGTGACAGTTCCTGGCGAACATCCCGTTCCCTGAATTCCGTATGCGGAGCTATATGGCGTCCCTTTCAGCAAGTAGTCCAACTAACAAGACTGGTTACTTACATAGAGTAAGGCACGCTTGAACTCGTGACATTAACGGCCGCGGCACTAGCTTGCAGAACAAGGAAGCTACCAAGAACTGTGTACCAGAGGGAATTGGTGAAAGCCATTTTGAGAGTTTAGTGTCGAGAAGGTGGTTTGTAGAGCTGAGGTGACTTATGGTAGCAAAGTTTACTCCACCCCTTTTTATGAGGATTGCAAAATTGCTAACCTCAATCACGGGCACGCAAAAAATCGACCTGCATCTCGACCAAAATGGAGAGCTCAGAACTCGGTAGAATACGTGTGTAACATCCCACCTTATTTGCGGTTAATCTTAGTGAACTTCGTATGGCGCGGATATTCCGTGGGCTGTATGATGCTTCTCGAAATTCTGACCATGAACTGTCGTCTGTAGCCTTGTGGAAATTGGCCACTTCAAGGCCGCTGATCAACCTATATACAGCTGTCGGATGATTCTTCGCCTTCTAAGAAGCGTGATAGATCATGGTTATGCATGCGAGGAAATGTCCCAAGGTTTTTGCGAGATAGAATACCTTCGCCCGACCACTCAGACTGGCTATTTGACACGCTCTGTCAAGAAAATGTCAATGTTCTCAAGGACGCCCCCTGTTTACTCACAAATTTTCTAACAATAGTTTACCATACATACAAATTATTGTCGAAAATTTTCCGCTCTAAGCTAACTAACGCCATTCGGAGAGTATACAACGACGATCAATCAAGCCAACAAACGCAATTTCACAAGGAAACATGGGTGACCCACCCCCAGGCGCGAGAGTTTATGTTCGGACATCTGAATTTCTTTGTGAGGAAGGTAATGAGCAAGTCTATCAGTAGAAAGCGTGGCCGAGTTGTCCTCTGATCTGACCGATGGGCTTCTTTGGATATAAATGGAGTTAGCGCAAACGCACCAAATGGGAATCGGACTCAATTTGTCTAGCGTCTCGTGAGCAAAAGTATCGTTTCCTTCTGACCTTGACATGGGATCTTAACAGTATTGGGTGAGTGAGCGGCCCCGGTAGGTGTCCATTGAGCGGATCGGTCTGCAACTTGGCCTGGAACTGAAGATGCATAAAATGCAGAGAGTTACTCTGTAGGCCCTAGTTTCTCTAACTAAAGATGGCCAAAATCCTCACCTATACTTTCATTGCCCTTGTCTGTACTCTAGGAGCCCTGGCTATCCCTCAGAGGACCACAATTCCTTCTGATCCAGCTCCCGTCATAACCGACCCGCCGGTCGCAGGCTTCAATATGTGGGTGCTCCAATATTTTCCGCTCCGCGAATAACTTAGAACCTGATTCCATTCATGACATAGCACGAGTCTCGGTGTAAACGGTTCTGGCTGCCCTCCAGGATCTACTTATTATGCTCTTTCTGGTAAGCATTCGAGCACGACCTACTATTTTGCATGAATAGAGCTAGATGCATGGTCAGAGGATAAGACGGCTGTTACCGTAACTTTCAGCGAGTACTACGCCGTCGTCGGTCCCGGATATCCGATAAGCGGCAATCGAAAGAATTGTCAACTGACTATCGGAGTCCAGTAAGTCATTTAAAAGCGGCTCGGATTCATGAAAGTCAACTTTCTGGCAGAGTTCCCGGAGGATTCTCTTTTGGGATCGCAACTATCGACTACGTATGTGCTTGACATAAATTAGTCTGCAAATAGCTCGTTGACGAACTTATAATTTAGCGCGGCTACTATCAGCTTGATAAAGGTGTAACTGCGACTCAGCAGTCGATTTATTACTGTAAGGAATATTCCCTGCATTTCAAAAGAGAAAGCTAACGGCGCCAATTAGTCCAATCTCAGCTTGCTCAAGGTATGGTTTCATTATTTTGAATTGACAACAAGGCTCATTTTTGCTAGCAACTGCCCACTCTGATCTTGTCGGGCCAGTGGATGGTATGTTACGTTACTTTTATGTAGATTTACGCTCAAGTTCTTCATTAAGGGGAGGAATATACATACCGAGATTCTTTCGACCTCGTGTCAACTGTGCAAAGCCCCTGCGGCATAAATACCCTTCTAAACATCAATAGCGACGTGCGCGCTAGCAATAGACAAAACCCTAAAGGAACTGGATATGTGGCGACGGACTCTGTAAGTGCTAGATATTTTATATATCTTCCATGCTCTGAATGTCTCTTTAGATCGATACATCGCTCACGCAGACATATAGCTTCCAGTGGCAGAAATGTTAGAAGATGTACTACGGTTTACCATTCTGAATGGTGGAGTCTACATGACCCTTTCTCTTGTTAATTATCTCGCCGTTTGCTATCTTCTTATTGTGGAAATACAAATGAGTCTTCGGGAATGGTATCTAAAATTAGCTGAATTTCACACCCTTATCGGGATCTTGGCTCTGCACTTTTCGTAAACTAGCAGAGCGTCTAGATGACCGTCCTTGAGTTAAATCCAACAAAGCTAGGCACCAAGGAGCAGTACGTTCAGTGTCAAAATCCATTCGTCCTTGTGATCAACTTAGCCACATCTTGAAGTTGGGATGATGTGTACGACCAAGAGCTGAAAAGTTTTGAAGACCTTGGCGAGGAAGGCGAAGTGTGGTAAGTTCTTCCTAATAAATTTAAGCATGCGTCTTAATTCCTTAGGTTTGGCGAAGAGACGGTAGAGAAGATGGTTGACTGGTGTATCAAAAATATCCCTCCAGCCCCCAGCCAGAAGATTCTCGAGGTAGGTTGCGGGAATGGAACCCTTATTCTCGGGCTTTTGGAAGCAGGCTACTCGGCGGAGACCCTGCATGGAATTGACTACAGCGAAGGCGCCGTGAACTTGGCAAGAGCAGTTGCGGCGGCTCGAAAAGGATCGGGAATCACCTATACTCGCCGCGACTTTCTGAAGGATGATTCGCTACACCCAAATGACAGTGCCGCTAGTTGGGATTTGCTTTTGGACAAAGGGACACTCGATGCCATTGCTCTGGCACAAAAGGACGAAAAAGGACGCTCCTTGATTTCATACTACCCAGCCCAGGTTGCTCGATTGCTAAAAACTGGAGGAATCTTCTTGATCACTTGTAAGCGAAATTCTATAAAAATGAGGCCCAGCTAAAACTTCGAAAAAATCGTAGCATGCAATTTCACCGAAGAGGAGCTGAAAGAAATCTTCACTTCCGACCGCCTGGATTACCTGTACGCCATCTAGCAGCTTTTTCTCACTATTCCGCAAGTTTTAAACCCCTGATTTTCTCCAGATCACGAATAAAACATCCTGCCTATACATTCGGGGGAAAGAGCGGCAGTGCCTATGCAAGCGTAGCATTCCGTAGAACGTCCGCATGAATTTATAGAGTAGGTACAAGATCAATACCAATTCTCAAGGTCTCTTTTGCGACCTCGACACACCATCGGAAGAACTTCGAAGCTGCAGCATCCGTTTCGAAGTCAGCCTTAAATGCTTCAGACAGAAAATAGACAAGCCCCATGGCAAAAGTCTGCACCCGAGATGCCTTTATGAATATCTCTTCCATCGCATTACGATTACGAGTGAAGGTAATTTTGCTGATATCGGAAATAGCGAGAGGTGTCGATAGCTGACTGTTGATGAACAACTGCTTCAAGAGTTCTTTGAGGAAACCCACAGTCCGAGGTTTGAGCGACGTGAAGTCCACCGGCTATTTCAGAAATTTTAGCGTTTCCGTCTTATCATCGTACCGTATAACGGGGATTTACCTTAAGGATCAACAAACTAACCGAGTCCTTGGCAATCCACCAAGCGTAGGCTTTTGCGACATTGGTTGAACGAGCTTCCGAGATCGACTTCAGGTCGAACCCTTCTTCATCTGCATTTTTGATAACGGCGGCACCACCAACGTTAACTTCACCCAAATCTCTCAGGAAGTCCCAGATGCAGTATTGCAGCGTAATCTTATGCCCGTGTGAGGTTCTGCAGAGATTTTGGGCGACAAGGGTATAATAGGGGTTATACGCTCGTTCCTACCTGAAGTCAGCACGTTATACGCCACATGGGAACCGCGTCACTCACGTTTCCGCAGCAGTGTAGAAGAACGCGGATGATTTCGCGTTGCTGGACGTCGTTCAAGCTGAGCTGGGATAGCCGTTCACATGCGTCAACATAATCCTAAGTTCCAGCATTCGTTAGTACGCGGATTACTGCACGCACAGTGAAGACATACGTCGCTGCTCATCAAGACAATAAAGATACCTCTCCGAACTTCAGTGTTCATCCCCTGCGCTTTGGCAAGCTTCAGGAAGTTGTCTGGCTCTTCGTGGGTTTCTTTGGCTTTCAACTCCGATTTCGTAAATTCTGTATGCTTATCGACTAAGGGATTGCCTTCCCAAGCAGCGCCGACAAGCCACCATTTTCCTTTGGTGTCAGCCGAGTGGAGGTCAGCAAGTGAAACCCTGAGAGGCTCGTGGGCGAGGACTGAGGAAGTTGACGTCAGTTGGCAGGTAGATCAGGCTGAGGGAGAACGTACCATGGCGAGTCTTGCTGAGATTGCCTAGAAATTTCTTCATCCTCTCAACTGCCACGCCACCTTGGTTCTGCGTAGTATTCCGCTTCAGCTTGTTATTTTTGAGATTGGTCAATGTTTCTATCATGAACGACGTTCGCGAGCTTGCGTCTCTGTCAGCGACATAGCTTCATTTATTTCCGAAAGTCGACCAACCTAAGGGGTCCTTTTTGTTGAGAGACTTTTTCTTGAACGATGGTGATGATGTCTTTCAACGCCGAGGGGTCGTCTTGCCTTAGCTGCTGGCCGGAATCTGTTATCATCAGCAACATAATTGTACAGACCAGTCATCCGGCTACTCACTACGCAAAAGTTTTAAAAGCAGCTCGACTTTGAATTCATATAAGTTTCCATTCAAGAGCGCTCGAACAACATCAAACAACAGGGGCGATGATATCACCTGGAAATTGTAAAGCTCTGAAATAAGCACAAGTAGATTTGAGCACTCTTTCCCCTCTTGCTGGTTGTCGGGCTCTTCCGAGGGTGGATATGCTGCCTTCTCAACATTGTTTTGGAATGAATCGAAGTGTCGTTCGTATGATGCGACCGTGTTTTGGACAAAATGAGCGGCAAAATCGACGCCAACAATCTTGTGTAGGCTCGAGACGAAGGCCGCGTAGACCACCACAAAAGAATCAAGAAGCGAAGAGTGGTTCGAGATACTGTCAATAATTAGTGTCGTGAGCATCGATGTGACATCTGAGAGAGGATGAGCTGAAAGTTCAATGTGATTCGAGGATGGGAAGATGGTACCATTTCTCCGATGATCTCTGTAAAGTTCCTCGATGCTGCCAATAATACTGGAGATATTCTGTTCGCTCATCCTGATATAAGGTAAGTAGAAAGCTTGACTTTTAACCATCGATTAGTACCGATTTAATAATCCTTTCAGGTGTCTAAGCAACTTCTGCTGTTCCTCAGAAGGATTGCTATTGGCTTTGGATACATTGCGAAGGTGAGGGGGCACATAACGACCAGCAGGCGAGTCCAGCGTCTTTGTTTCGAGAGCAGGTGTATTGGTCGAGATATCGATGGGTAAAGAGTGATCCTCGGTATCGCCATCTGGAATACCATCCCATTCTTCGTCTTCATACTCGCTTGAAAACGAGTTATTATCTTCAGCAGGCGAAGTATTTTCGTCGTTCTCCGCGTGCAGCCAAGGTATCTATGCAAGGAGAATGGTTGGTGCCCATCTACTAGAGTAAGAAGAGAACTCACTTGAGCAGAGCCAAAAATTGTATCAGCATAAGTAAGGAGGTCTAGCAGGAGATTCTTTAGTCACTCGTTAAAGTCGGAAATGAATATAAACTGACCATCTAGTCCATCTTCCTCTGTTGCCTTACTCTTCCCTGTCGCCTTCGAACCAAGCTGCGACTCTAAGTAGGCAATATATTTGTCCTCCTCCTCTTCTACCCGTGACCGAAGTGTGGAGATTGAGCCCGTCCTGGAGAGCTTCTCAAGGCTGGTCTTAGATTTCTTGTCCTTTGTCGACTCTTTCGGGGCTTTGTGTGAAGGAGACGAAATGCTTGGCTTGGAATTCGATTTGCTTTTTCCTTTTTGCTGCGAGGTCAAGCTCGTTTTTGAATCTCCTGGCTTTACTCTTTTTCTTTGAGGTACTTCATCATTGTCGCTTTCGGCACTTCTCTTCAAGCTGTCGCCACTGGTACGACTTCCAGACTGGTTTTGAGAGAAAAAGTCGGCTTTTCTTTGCTTGCGCATTACTCGTTCCTGTTTTCGCGCATCTTTGCGTGAACCAGATCGAGAAAGGCGAGGATGCGAGCGCTTCTGCACATGTCTACCTACAAGTAAAGCCGATTAGCCACGTATCCATTGAAGATTATAAATTGAAACACAAACACACTGCTTGTCTCTTCCAATTGCTCTACTAAACTTTGGGGTAGTTTCGTGGTCGAAGTTTTCTTCCTGATGGCCATGATTCAACTAGCAAAATCTTTCACAGGTCAATCAAAAGACTTACAAAAGAGAGTATAACCGTTACATAGGTCAAACACTCGCTTGTCCAGCACGGCCCAATGGTCTAGTAGTATGATACTCGCTTCGGGTTAATCCCCGCTCCGTCACCCGGAGTTTGAATGTGAGTGGTCCCGGGTTCAATTCCCGGTTGGGCCCAGTGGTTTTTATTTTCGACGCTTTGACTCGTGAAGATCTCGTCTGACTACCACAACACATTCATAAATTACAACCCATACTTGTCTTTTACACGTTACATCCTTCCGCCCGGACTGGCAACGATCATGAGGCGTGAACGAGCCCTCATGAGAGCGAGCAGTTCCTTGCACGACATCGTTTCAAACCCCCATTCCCCGTGGCATTTATCGTGATTTGTTGACTTTTGCTGATTTTCATACTGCCTACTTCGACACACACAGGGGTCACGAACCCAGATATCTCAATAGCAAAGAGCACGCTCTCAGAAGACCCAACGCAGACAAACAACAACTTGCTCAACCAGCGCAGTGTAGACGCAATCGTCTGGACCTGCCTCTCTGTCATGTTTCTTTGTACCCGGGGCTCAGTCCTTCCCCTCGTCCCTCTGTCCTGAAAATCCCACTCAGCCAAGGCTCTCAAGCGTATGAAGATGATGTTCTGTGCGCTCGTCATACCAGAAATGATTCTTAGTCAAGCAATGTTCCAGTGACTTCACTCAAGGAAAATAACTTCCGAATTTAAAGGTAAGCTCAAGTCAAGTTGTTTCTTTGGCATGCTGAATAGAATTTTCTTGGCATACAAAGGGGCTGGACAAATACGCACGGCTTCTTCGTTGACTCTGCAAGGCTGTGGGACAAACGGAATTCTTGACGTATCAAGATCTCCTCACAATGGACAAATTTGAGCGACAGAAGTTGGCACAAATCGTCACTATTGAAGGGCGACTTCATATTCAAAGCACTGGCTAACTTACAGACGTCAGTTTTTATTGCACAAAGTACTACCCGTCGTATTCAAGATTTGGCCTTGACTGAGTTCGAGCTTTTGACTGTTGCGCTGGCAGCGTTGAATGGCCTGATGTACCTCTTTCGGTGGTACAAACCTGTTAACGTGCAAAGAACTATTCTTCTACACATGGTGAGATTGTCCTGCCCGGCGCACAATTTATGTACGTCGGATTCGAACGAGGAAGCATACCTTGGTAAACATATTACAACTTTGGTGATTAAGTTATTGTTGGTGTTATACGCATTGGCTAACAGAATTTTTGGGGCATTTTAGAATACACAAGACTCTGCATATTGAGTATTCCTGATCGACTCATGTATTCATTCTCTCGCTTCCCCCGCGTGTCTTCTCGGCAACTCTTTCACTCAGGAGATCTCTCCACCCTCATCATATCGATCGACGATTTTTTCAACGACGGAACGACAATCTCATTTCATCAACCACACTCCGCTCTCGACGAAATTTGTAGCGTCACGACCTTGATCTCACTCGTCGGGTCTGCATTTTGTGGTCTTCATTTAATCGCTTGGAGTTTTCATTTCCCCACACACGGTGCACGGCTCATATGGCAAATTTCAGCTCTGATCACCACCTTCGTCCCTCCTGTCCGTGGGCTCATTGTGTACTTGCTTTTTCATACTAATATGCATATAAAAACCCTGCGGAAGTGAAGGCTAAAATACTCACTTGAAACCTCTTTGAACGTTGTGGCATCTGTTTATATCGTAGCTCGATTTGTGTTGGTGGCTGAGGCCATATGGATCCTTCAGTATCTTAGCCCAAGTGCCTAGGCAGAGATAGAATGGACTTGTCTTGTTCCTCATATTTCGTAGACAATGATAAGTGTAGTTATTTAAGTACATGCTGGTAATTATGAGCAGATATGTGACAAGGTCGAACGGCGTCAAAAGCTGGTGGCTTCGATTGTTATCGGACATACAGAATGCGGCGTTTAGATGTGTTCCTCGTGGAGCTTGCGTATTCATCGCACCCAAATATTGGCGCGATGGTCCAAGGAAATTTGATGCACGGCAAGTAAGCTCGACACGTCCTCTTCTTCGTTCCTTCACGAGGTGTTGCTACAGTATTGCTACGTCTTAAGTTTCAAGAATCGGTTTCATTGATTTGAATTACGTCGCTTTGATTTCTCGGCGGCTGCAGACTGCGAGCCCATTCTTATTTTGGGCTCAATCATAATGGAACCTAAATATCGGAGGATATAACAGGCAGTTTCGCTAATCTTGGGACCTCGGTTCACAAATAATTAACGCCGAGCAGAGGTGATGGGGTGTTACTTGGCCACCGCGCATTGTTAGCTAATTATGAGCGCGAATGGAGAGCGCGGGTGTGGTGCAATCGTTCAACACTTTCCCCCTGCTGGATGTTTTTTCTATCCGGCGCTCATCGACAACGGTGATGTGATCTCTGCCAAAGCGGCGGAGGGATAGGAACCCTAGGTAAAACCGCCTTCGATAAGGGACACTTTGACACAGATGGAAGCAAATGATTGTACCACTCTGCATTGCACCGCCTACCTCATTTAAGGTTATCGGATCGAGGAGTCTTCACAAAGCATGAAGTTGATTTCGACGAAAAGTCTTTTTGAGTCAACAAAACACCAAAAGAAAATAGCCGTTATATACCTTGGTGTCCCGCCAGTCGTATTCATGCTTTCTTTGTCTCCCATTCTTTCGTTCACCGCCATCTCTTATCAGCAAAACACGGATGCCCAAGCTCTTCAAAGTCGAAATGTTACCCTAGTTGATCTCACACGAGCGAACAACGGCCCATCAGATCAGCGTAGCGTCTGTTCCATTGCGTGGAGCTGTCTTACTACACTTTTCTTGTGCGCATGGGTCTCCGTCCACCTTGATACGCCTACCACTCGGCAATCTTTGTTGGCGGCAACCATGCGTCGCCTCAAATTCATGCTACTCGTACTTTTAGTGCCCGAATTCATACTTTCTTGGGCGATGGGGCAGTGGTTTGAGGCAAGGACGATAACTCGTGAACTCCAAGGTGTGTCTCCTACGAAGTTTAGTATTGAAAAGTTTGCTTAATATTTCGTTTAATCAATCAGGAGGTTGGACGATGACGCACAGTTTCTTTCTCATAATGGGAGGCTTGAAGATTTGTAAATGCGGAAAAGAAACAGAGGTTCTCTCCTCCACCACAGTTCATAAGCTCAGCAAAGCCGAACTGCGCAGGATAGTGGAGGCGGTAACCGTTGATGACATTGAAGATAAAAGTAAGAGCGACTTCATTTCCAAATCGCTCACCGTGTTCCAATCCACTTGGTTCATCATACAATGCGTCGCCCGTGGAATACAACATCTTCCCATGACGGAAATGGAGCTGTTAGCAGTTGCCCTTGCGTCCTTGAATGGTTTAATGTACCTCTTTTGGTGGAATAAACCACTAGACGCACAAACGCCAATCTTGGTGCACCTCGGATTGAAGCCGTGTCCGTCGCGCCAATCCACATTGTCATTAACGGAGGCGACTGTCGATAATGGCACCTTTCTACATAGTAGTCTCCTTGTAAGACTAAAAAGTCGAATTAGTCAGTTTTTCTTTTTCATTTGACGGTCGTGAGGCTTACCACTGATTGCATACAGGTATCCAATCCGAGCGATCCTCGATAAACAAGCTACAATTATTCGACACCAGCCTGAGTCGCAGAAAAGCCTATACGATGTACATTCTCCTTGGTATCATCGGGTCCATCTTCGGAGGAGTGCATTTGATTGCTTGGGGCTTTACATTCCGCGATCATAGTACATGGCTTCTATGGCAAATGTCAGCCATCACTATCACAGTCTGTCCTTTAATATTTGCTGCGTCTGTCTGCTACTTTATGATATACGACACGGTATATCTTTCTTACCATGCCGTATGGTTTATGGTCCTTTTTTGGGTGCTGTTTGCGCTTTATCCATCTGCTCGAGTTATTCTATTTGGGGAGGCATTCGTTCTGCTAGTACTGAAACAGCTCAACCCGGCTGTCTATGCAGACGTTGACTGGGCAGGTTTTATTCCTCACTTTGGGAGATAGTTCGACATCGGATAGTTTGTTGCATTACATAGAACAGAACCTACAACTGAAAAGTGTATCAGTAGTTGACTCATCGATGAAGTTCATAACTTACGTCGAGTACAGAGTGGGCGCTTAAGGAAGAGATGCCTATGTAAATCCCAGAGCCTCGTCCACGATCTTTGCGAATCTCGACCCGTCAAAAGGAGGGAAGGGTTTAGTTTTCCTTGTGTCAAATCGTTTTATCGCCTGTGGCAAGGTTCTACGTTCGGTCATTAGCTTGAACTGCGAAAACGACTGAACGAACTTGGACACACTCTACAGTGGCAGCTATTAGATACTCCATTTCTTCCAGCCTCTCTGCAAGTTCCACTTGATGATTATCCAACAAGGTTGGATTCGGTACCACAATCATTGCCTTGCCTTTCCGGAGCACGTCTAGAATTGTACCAGAACCTTGGTTTGGGTTGAGTAGACGAATGAACGGGATGGGAAAGGATTACCCGCATGTCCAACTACAAGATCAGCTTTCTCAAATTCCTCCTCTAACGACGGTTTGAACTTCCAGATTTTGATTTCAATACCTTCTTGGTCAAGTGCTTTGGTTTCTCCGTTCTTGATTTCATTTGCATATTTGAAGGTTGAGTGGCCGCATTGCACGGTGAGCTTAGTATAACCCTTTTTTTTGAAGGTGGAGAGAACTTGAGAGGTGAAGATGGCAGCAATGAGAGCGTCGAAGCGGGTCGACCCAACAGTGATGAACGCGATCATGGAGTTGCCGCATGGTGGCAGAGACTGAACCGTGTGAAGTTGCGGACGATGGACCTGGTTTGATCTTTGAACCTTTGGCCGGAACTAATACACTGAACCAAAGATGAGAATCGTTGTTTTCGACATGCAGCAAAGGCTTCTTCAAGTAAAATTTTCTGTAACTCTATCCGAGAATAAACAAGCATCTAAATGTCGCCACCTCCGAGTCCATCAACTACAATGACCACAGCTGCTTTTCTACTTGAGTAAATAACTTATGGCCAAAGCAATGGCTTCCATTAACGGTAAGATGGAAGCTGTGATAAGATTAAATAATTCAATTGTCAGCGTTGAACCACTTCCTGTCTTATTGTGTGCAATAATGAAGTGTTCTTTCCCAGGACTGGAAGAGACTCGCAAGCAATTGTGTTGCTTCCAAAAATTTAAGCATGTTATTTACATATTTCTCTCTCTTTTGTCAGGCATTGATGGTGTAGCGGTAACATTGGGTCTTCCCATGGCCTAGCTCCGGGTTCGACTCCCGGTCAATGCATTTTGTGGATGAGTTCTTTCTTTTTCTCGAGTCCAGGAGGTGTTTAATTCCTCTGAGGAAGACGAAAACCACGAAATTTGAAGCAGAAACGATCGACAATCGTTCATGGGTTCCATTGATAACGTGATTAAAGGCGATCGGAAGTAGTTCACGCGCCCCTATCTAAGCAGTAGCTCGCCTCTCTGAGTACACTGCCAGTACAGCACATGGTCGAGAAAGGCAAAGTGTGTACTTGAGCTTTGCTTTATATATTATGGGTTTCAGGCCATTATATTTCCCGTTCCCTCAGGTAGTCTATTTTGTATCACTACTATGATAAATCGACAGAAAATTGACAGTCATATTGCTCTTTGATACAAATCCTCATATGCTTACATATAATATTAGAATGCCAAGGGCCATTGGTGAGAAAGAACTCCAAATGTTTTGTCGTCTTTGAGTACTATTAGGGTTGTGTGTGGCTGTGGTGGAGACTTAACCGCGCAAAGTCACGCACGTCATTCTGCTCTCCGTCCAGAACAGCGAACACGGCCCAAATCACGACGACGACGGGCGAAATATCCCAAATCATCCAGACACACTGGCGGCCACGGAAGCTCCGCAGAAGCAGCAGTCATCTTTAGGAGCAAAGGTCGCCGCATTCATCAAATTCAGGCGAAATAAACGCTCCGCCTCGGATTCACACCAACGAGAACAACACCAGGAACAACCCGAAACCATTGAAGACAACGTAACAATCAATATCCCAGTGGTCTCTTCTTCTCCGACCGCTTCACCCATTTCAACCTCGGTTCCTCTCCCTGAACCGGAAATTTCCTCAACCGCCATGCATTCATCAGAAACTCAACAATATAGGAATCCAGAACTACAACCTCCAACCAAGGCGAATCTGAGAGCATGGTGGAATCACTTCAACTTTGTTCAAAAGACAAAGAAGGATGCAGCGACGAAGGAGCCTTATAGACGTACGTCTCCGTTGTGGACTGCGCTGTACTCGAAACCTCCTGATTCCTGGAATTTAGCACACGACAATACGGATCATCCAGTCTTTGAGAAGACCCTCAGAGAAAGTCTCAAGTACGCAAGCGTACAGATATCCACAGCCAACGCCAATGGCGATCTCTATGTGTGGGGCTACATTCCAGTCGTTGTCGCCAAGTGGTAAGAATCTGCCCGATTTCCGGCCTTTTGCAGTATCCCTGATACGGTTGTGCCCTAGTGGTCTCTATCTCAAGGAAAATGGTAAGGGTCTCTCTCGCACTCTTCTCGTTCGTGATTAACTCTTATTTCCGACAGCAACTGAAGTGCAGGGCACTTTTCGTATAAATGGATCCACCAGGCGGATGCGCGACCTTCAAGCGGCTTTTGAGTCGCCTCCTCGCGTACGCTCATCACTTACGGCATACACATTCTTGTATCTCATTTCGTTATCAGTATGGCAAAAGTCTTGACTGGCGGCAAGAACAATATACCACGCACGACGTTGCCAGCGTGTTTCGTAGATACCTCACTCAGATGCCCGTACGTTCTATATTGGGGCTTAGCTTCTAGCTTTCCCGTGTGGAGACTAACCTGCGTGCCTCAGGAGCCTGTGATACCATATGACATGTATCATCTCGTTCGTCGTCTTTTGCTTTGATTTGTCGGTGATACTGATCGAACCACCGCGAACAACAGTTCAGAGATGCCCTCGGTGGGTTCTCTCCAGTTTTCCATGCATCAGCTCACTGGTCTGACCACTCTTTTTCAGCCAAGCGACCTTTTAATCAAGATGAAGCGATCGCAACATATAAGTCGCTCATTCGGAAGATGCCCAAACCCAACCAATACCTTCTTCTCTATGTTCTCGATCTTCTCTCAGTCTTCGCAAGAAAAAGCGATAAGAATTTGATGACGGCAACTAGTGCGTACCACCCCTCGTTTCTATCCCACCCCAAATCCGTCTCCTGACGATGTCCTATTTTTGTTCTCTCATTTTTTGTTCGACAGACTTGGCAGTGATCTTCCGACCCGGCCTTATTTCACACCCTCAACATGAAATGTCACCGCAAGAACACGCGCTCAGCCAAAAGGTGCTGGAATTCTTGATTGCACAGCAAGATTGGTTCATGCTGGACATAGCACCTCCCACACCAGGCGGTAGTGCAGATGACCTTGCAAAAGGTGCGGGTGGCCGAGGGGGAAACGGAAGTGGGAGTGGAAGTAGACATGGGGGTGGTGGATCTGGAGGTGGAAGTGGACATGGTCACGGAGGTCCTAGCCGGAAAGGAACGATGAATTCCACAACGGGACCTGAACCCTCATCATCTGGTACTGCCGGTGGAGGTCCAACTGCTGGTGCAGCTTGGAACATCAACCCTGAAGCGGGGCCATCTCATCAACGACAAAGATCTGGAGCGGGAGGTACTGCAAACGGTCCTGGTGCTTCTTGGTCACCTCCTGTGACGCAGCAGACTGTACAATACATCTCGGCGCAGCCTCCTGCTCCAACTTCACTGCATGGTGGCCACTTGACCGAACAAATCACGCCAACTTCCTCTGTGCCCCCGTCACCTACCGCACCTACGTTCGAGAGGGAGAGATCAAGATCAAATTCAGCTGCGACTTCTCATAGTCATGGTCCAGCTCCTGGAGGGGTTGGAACTCATGGGATGAACATGGTTAATAATCAACTGCAGAGCCAACTTCGACCATCATCGCCATTGAATCCAGCGGTTGCATTGTTCCATCCATCCCGTGGTAGGTCAAGGTCACCTCCTCTTCCCGCGACACCTGCAGGCTCGCTGCCATCTGAAGTCGACGAATTGATGGTAATTCCATACGCTGGTTCCGTCAGGTCGGCAGAAGAGGATCCTGAATCTTCGTATGTACCCAGTGGAGGCGGATGGAAGTTGGTCGGATTCGATGTGCCGCCGCAAGGTCCACCGAAATGGGGTGCTCAAAGCCATCAAAGCGGTGCCGGAGGATTTATGGCGCTGGGAGGGTTGAGGAAAGATAAGAAGGAGAGGGAGAAAGAGAGGGAGGAGAAAGAGAGAATCAAGATGACGAGGCGGAGAACTACGCTGGATCGAAGTGGTAAGAACCCCGATATTAAGCGCCTCTTCAAGCCGATCTAACTGGCTTGTTTTTGCGCTATTCAGAGTTATTGCCTCATGGGGGTATCTCGCCTATCGAAGAGGATCCTCCATCAACCAAGCTGACACCCGTTAGTGGGTCTCCTAATCCTGGAGGTGCCACTGGGATTACACGAAGTCGAACGTTGCCTTCGAGGCATACAGACAAGTATTCAGCAGAAGATCTTCACGGCGCGGCGACTGATAAAGAGAATGAAAAGGAGGGCAGTGGTTTATGGGGTCGTAGAAAACAAGATAAGGACAGGGAGGGGAGAGAGAAGAGGGTGTTGAAAAAGCAAAGAAGGACGAGTGGACAAACGACAAGTCCATCATCGAGTACGTATGTGACACCCCTAACCACACCAATGCCTACGCCAGGCCTGAATGTCAGTCGGACTTTGGGTATGCAACCTTCTGGCGGATCAGGGTCAGGTCATTCATAGCCAACGAACTTCTCTCCACTTCTGTATTGGCTTCATTATCTTCGGACACTATTCCATTGTATGCTTTCCTTGCCAGCCTTCCGACATATCTTACTGGTTCGTTTCATTCATTCTTTTGGGTTAATCGTTGGTTGTAACTATCTATTCCCTTTGTTTTCTGACCACTCTAGGAACCTACATCTAATCTACGAACACTTTTTCACGTCTTCATGGTCTACTTGACGAATTACGTTCATTATATTTTACGACTGAAAATACGATCTAAATTGACAAATATTCATGAACACTTGGTCTATACTTGACCGCGTTACTGCACAATCTTGAATATACACTCGATCATGGTTTTATTTGCGTACATTTGGCGGTGGGTCTTGGTAGTCTGCTGTTTCGTCCTCCATTTAATATTATTAGTCGAATCCTCTTTTCCTTTTCCTTCCTTTATTTCACCAAGCCAGTTAAATTTCTAACAAGCGATGATTCAGGCGGACATTTGATCATTGATTTTGAAATCTGAGTCATCAAGTGTCTTTGTGACTTGCTTTTTGATATATACTCCACTAACTAATCGCTCAACCCCAGGATTCCTTCCCTTGAACGCCGAATCCTGGAAGAGGCAAGCTGCCGTCCCAAGGTTCCCTATTAATGTTGCATCAGCATTCGCCCGGCCCATTACTGCTCAATTCACTCAATTTAACGTTCCCTAACAGCCTCGCAGCCATCAACATCAAGCAGGAAAGTCCCCAGGTGATATGTAATTGGGAAAATAAACGAGGCTGCAGCAAGTGCAACAGTTGCACGTAACAATGTTTGTGACTAGCTTTCGGACTGCCGAAGTCATGATAAATCTGCTGCATCATTATCGCCGCAAACGATCGTATTGGAAAATACGGCGCCTCATGGGCGGTATCAAGACCCTGTCCAAGCCAAATCTCTTATAAAGAAGTGTCCAGGGCGTTTTCATTCTTCTTGCTACTTGTCTACTGCTGAGACCCAGAACTGAACCTTACTCCTTCATCATGCCTCTTGTGGACTTTTTCGCGAGCAATGTCGGGCTTACCATTCGCTTCACGTTGCTCCGCATTCTGTGTATCGGCGCGCTCGTTACTTCCATCGCCGATCTATACCAGCTGATCTCCACACGATACAAGTATTTCGACTTTAACAATGCCTCTACAGCAGCCATCGCTTTTTTTGTTGCGCAACGTCTGATGCCGCTAGTTACTTTCGTACAACATGTCGCAAGGTAGGTCACCGTTGAACGCTCAAATTGCTGCGAACGTTACTCATGGACTACACACAGTGCATTTGGACCTAAATTTAGTCTTCCCGGCTCTCTTGACCTTTCTTTCATTCTTGCAGAACTGATGGGTGGGTGTATGCCCTCAATCTCGATTGGCTCACGCTAAATTTTATCTTCTATAGTCCTCGGTTATCGATCATACTGGGTCGTGATCTCCATAATCTGGGAATGGCCTCAACCAGAAAACTTCCTGGTCGTAATGCTCTTGTCCCTTTCCGCTTGCCTCTTCTCTTTGCCGCTTCTGGTGGTTGTGAGGATTGCAGACTTCCAACATTTGGGCATGAAGAGCGTTGTCCAGCAATACGACTTTACAACCCCACGATTAGCGTCCCGAGATTTAAATCTCGAATGTCCTAAGCCGATTTCTGTGCTCAGTGGCAGATCGCTTTGGAAAGCTCATTTTCAGTGAGTTTTTCCTGTTAACGCCATTCAAAAATCTAATAAGATTTTTTGCATGCAGTGGGGAAACAAAGTGGATAATTATCTCCCGTGCCATTACTGGCATCGGCTTAATCACTGCCTTGATTGGCATTGCGGTCTGGAACGTCGTTTTCCAGCCAATACAGGAGATGTGGTTGACACCAACAGGGAGACTTACAACGCTCTGGGTGCCTCCAAACGCTGTTCCAGAGGGAAATACTGGGTGGAGTATTCTCTTGGTAGGTAGCAAACTATCTAAATTCTATCGCACTGAAGCTCACTCATTTGGTAGATGGTCACTCAGCTCAACGTGGATTACGAGACCGACAATACGACCAGCTTCAGTGCAGCATTAAAAGATGCTACAACTGTCAACGCACTTTGGCCACAGTCGAGTAAGAATATCTTATATGTATATTCTCATCTTGGTTCTGATTGTTGTGCGAAAAGCTGTTGTTGAGGCTTGTACCTTCGAACAGTATTACGAAGGGGCCACTTCCATTAATAACCTCACTGGAATCGGTCGAAAGAGAATCTTTAATCCATGGGGCAGATTTTACTGTCCCTCCAAGGCGCCTCTCGCGGACAAATCTAATCGAGTCCAACCTTTCCAATCCTACATACACCCAGACTTCCTCGTCTCCGTGAATTTCTCTCAACTTGGTATCCCCTTCGAAAACGAGTCGACTGGGACTGAAAATCTCGTCCAAGTTGTGATAGGTTTAACGGATGATGCTTTTCTTGTGGCTCAAAATACGTTACCTACAACACTAATGCCTGGTATCAATCTGATAGGAATGACGGATGTTATTGTTAGACAGCAGCTGAACTATAATCCAGGAGCACTGTTCATGGATGTAAGTGCTTGATATCAGATTTAGAATCCATCAAGCTTATATTTCACTCCAGACCATGAACACCTTTCTTCTAGCGAATGTTGTTCATGTCTGGGCTGATCCACGCCCTGTAACACCGAGTCTGATGAACACTGGGCCAGAAATTGCGACAATCCGGCTGAAAGCCCAGTTGAGCTCGGCACGGTGGCAAATTCTGCAAGATGTCCGAGACAAAACAATACTGAAGGGTTTTTCAAATATTGGTGGCTTGTGGACGTCCCTGGGAGGGATATTTGTAGTTTTGTTTGGGAGTTCAATCCTGAAAATTGTTTTGGGTGAGTTTATTTCAGTACTCAGCCTCGTTTAGTGGACTATTAGTGATAATGGATATGATTAGGTTCCAAAGGGCTTTCGTTCTTCGGCGCTGCTCATTCGTTGCAGAAGCAGAAAATTCGGGACGCTTGTATTGCGGAATATCCTCGCATCGAACAGGATGTTACAATGCCCCATAAGGAGCGTGGACTGCTCAGGATGATTTGCGATCATCTTCTCGATGTGCGTTTTCTGACAGTACCCGAATCGCCACGAGGACGATCGCCATCGGATGTTACTCGGTTAGGGGACGTTGGTACGACAGACAAAGGCTATAACAAACTAGAGAAGGACATCGAAAAAGAATACCTACTCGAAGACGACCTTGCGAGCCTTCATAAAGGGTAAGGCTGTACCTTCGAGTGGCGAACCAGCACTCAAAGAAATTTCGATGTCCACATTGCATCTACTTTAGTTTGTTCAGACTCCGAATTTTCTCACAGGACCGCCTGATATATTCCTGCACAGTTTTCCGGATTTTTTGTACTGCTATGTTCGAAGTCTTTTGTAGTTTTCAAAGTCTGGCCAGGAGCTTTTTGTCTGCTCAGGATGATTTGCTCTCGTCTCCTTGATGTCAGATATCTGACAGTATTCACACCGCCTTCGTGACGATCGTGATTGAATATCACTCATATTATGTCAAATACGGGGCCTTGATATGACAGAAGAAGGCCATGCTAAGCTCGAAAACGACAGGGATTTTACTCGAAGTGCCTTCACTTGTTGAGTCGAGTGGAGGTTTATCACGCATGGTTAATGCTTAGACTACTGTGGTATTTCGACCAACTGTTGGGCCAAGTAATTGTGACCGTGACTGATCCTCGTAAACTTTCAGTGAGACGTCTGCAGCTAAATTTCTACATTTTTGTATGTACTTGTACTTGGATATATGCAGTAGAGAGCTGCAAAAATTGCAAGTCGGTTTTGTGTTTATTAATACTACGTTTATTATGAACAGCGCTCGCGATCGAGCTCTGCCTTCCTTACCAAACAATTCAGATTTGAGATAAAGCGATCACCGAAAGTATTCCCACCGTTTTATGATCGACGATTTCGACGTAGCGCCCGTTATTGCCTGGTCGAGCTCCCTCGCCGGACAGGCTTGTTCTAGCATACCTTTGGGAAGAGGCAATGAGCGCTTGTCCTCTATACTCTATACCAGACCCTGGTGTTGTGGAGTTCATTTTTTTCAACATACCTGCCACCGGCGCTTCTGTCGACCTCTCAGCGCTCAACTCACAGGCACGAGGCTACATCACCATGATATTCATCTGGACTCGTGGTTTTCTTCAGATTCCCAGAACAATCTAACTGGACTGAGCAACAAAAGCGCCGTACTTGAGCTGAAAATACCTCAAAACAGCCTTAGCTAGTAACAAATTTACGTACCCAGAGCTTGTTTGACTTATCGATAATCTCACTACCATCAACTTATCATATCCGACTTCTGTTTGTGAAATTAACCTTTCTCTTCTTCCACCACCTTTTTCGTTTCATCTGCCTCTTCCAGTCGCTTCTTCGAAATGGGTTTTGCAGATTTCTTTACGACTAAAGCAGGCTTATCCATCCGCTTTATTCTACTCCGCCTCCTTTGTGGAGCCACATTTGTTACTGTGATTTCTGATGTCACTGAACTGCCTTTACTCATCAAGGAAGGGGAATTCGAGGGCGCCCCCGCTGGAAGAATTGGATTTTTCGTCGCGTTCGTTTTGGCCCCAACGATCACTTTCTGTCACCACGTCGCAAAGTGAGTTCACTGTTGGTTTCTGGATCAATAGAAAACTGCGTTATTCAAACTTAGATGCACTCCGCAGTGCATTTGGACCTCGAATCAGCCTTCCTGGCTTTCTGGACATCTTTCTTATCGTTGTGGAACTCCTGGGTGAGAACGCTTCCTCACCCTTACACGCCAATCTTGGACTTATTTCCCTCCCAGGCCTTGGATTTCGCACCTTCTGGACGTTTGTTGTGATATCCTTACAGTGGCCTCAACCTCTGAATTGGCTAGTCATCACTGGAATTGCTCTTTGGATCTGCGTTTCGTCGCTGCTGGCTCTGACGGTCGTCAGAATCAGTGATCTTAGACGATCGGGCAAACGAAGCTTGATACAGAGATACGATTTCACCAAGCCTCGAGCGGCGCCGATAGCACCATCGTCAGCGGCCAAACGTCCCAGCGCGCTATCTGTGTTAACCGGGAGAGCTCTATGGCAGGCACATTTTCTGTAAGTGCTTCTAAGCTGCAAAACAAACCTCTTTGACATCGTTTCTCACTCCAGTGGCGAAATTCATTGGATAATCATTTGTCGCGCTATTATCGCTATTGTCGTCGTCATTGGCATCACTGGTTACGCTATATGGAACATCGTTTTCCAGCCATTACAAGAGATGTGGTTAATACCGACGGCGGTGTTTACTTCGCGATTCATGCCCTCTAATTCTGTACCCAAGGAGGAACCAGGGTGGAACATTTTCCTGGTGTGTACACGTTCATGAATCTTTTTGGTTCATCAGCAGTCACTTCAACCCAGTTGTCAGAGGTACATATATTTAGGCGAAGAGACCCTACCTGCGGGACATACTACCTGGAACGAAACGATTACCCAAGCAGTTTCTGTTAAGGCACTGAGGCCAGTGTCAAGTACGTTATACTGAATGAGATCCGGGGGGATATCTCTAATCGCTGATTCTGTAAAGGTGTGGCTGGGGACTGTAGCTTCACGGATTACTCATGGGACACCGTCTTCGCCAACGACTTCAATGTAACTGGGCAGATTAGTGATATCGTTACGTTGACCTCTCAGTTTTATTGTCCATCTAATGCCGTCCCTCGACAAGCCAATGCAAACGGCAATACCTACTCTTTCCAGACTTACATTCACCCCGATTTTCTTATCTCTGTCAATTACACTCGACTTGGGCTTGCGCTGGAGCCTGAAGAGTCAGGGCCTCAGAACATTGTCCAAGTAGTGTTGGCGATCACCGACGATGTAGAGTTTGCTCTGCAGAACACAATACCTACTGCCCTTATTCCCGGTGTGAATCTTATGGGCATGGCAGAGGTGGTTGTGCGGCAACAGCTTAGCTCGAATATTGGAGCATTGTTTCTGGATGTGAGTCGTATATCGTATTTCAACAAATAATCTGATGCTTACATTTCCTCCTTAAGAACATGAAGTCCTTCCTGTTAACGGAATTGGTCCACATTTGGGCCGATCCACGCCCTTTAAAGTCGAATACGGTCCCAAGCGGACCCGACATTGCCACCATTCGGATAAAGGCGCAAGCTAGCACAGCTAACTGGAAGATTGTACAAGACTTCCGAGATAAAACAGTTTTGAATGGGTTCGCTAATGTTGGTGGTCTCTGGACATTTTTGGATGGCATATTCGCGGCGTTGTTTGGGAGTGCTCTCTTGAAGATCATCCTGGGTAAGTGGGCTCAACTCTTTCTTGACCTTGGATTCTCATCGGTACTTCTTTTTCTTTTCTTTGGCGATTTAGGTCTCAAACCTTTGGGCATCTTCGGGACCGCCCACTCTTTCCAAAGTAAGCGGCTACGCGCTGCTTGCATTACGGAATATCCTCGGCTTGAAAAAGATATTGCACCTCCTGAGAAGGAGCGTGGGTTGCTTAATATGATCTGCGATCATCTTCTCGACGTCGACTTCCTCGCGCCTCCCGATACACCCAACAAGTCACGACGAGCATCAGAAATGACTCAAGTAGGTGATACAGATGCGACATATCAAGATAAACTACAGGATGACATTGAGAAGAAATCTTTGCTCGAAGATGACACTAAAACTCTCAATGACAACAATGGGTCACACTCCAAATGGGAGTCTTCTGGGTAGCTGATAATGCGCTACGGCTCACTTTTACACGCCTCTCATCTTCTTTGTAGACTTTGCGCTTTGTTCATACATGTACCATCTGATTCTCTGATAGAAAATGATCCGGTCAGTAAATTTCACTGATCAGAAGAATAAAACCAGCAGCCTCAAAGGCGGCCAGGGGAGACCGCCGGTACGTTCTATTCCTGGCCAAATGATCTACTTGATTTCATCGTTTGTGAATTTCTTTTTTAACATCGAGACTCTACGCTGGTGGAAAAGAGTTAGTGTATATTTCAATTGAGCTACTGGAGCGTATTGTCCAAAAAATATAGCTTCAGAAAGATGGTGTTACTGAAGAAGCGAACCTGCTGTGGCGTTAATTTCTACATGCCGAACTGCCGAATGTTGTCCAAGTTATTTATGGCTTAATAAGTCGTATTTATAGACACCTGCGGTCATGGGCTGCAGGCTAGGCAAGTCCGCCTTGGGTACCCTGCGTTTCTGCAATCTGCCACCATTCTCAGTCTTGTTTCACCATTAGTCGCATCTTGGTTGCTGTCCTCAGCGCTCTTCTTCCAAACTACTTTTGTAAAAATCTCTTTTTGAACGCTCAACCAGCAGCCTGACCAAAGTCCAACCAAGAGAGCGTACATCTTAGATCATAGTAGAAGAAGTTTACCAACGTCATGGCCTACAGAGATAGTCCAAACCAAGGCTTTTCAGTGAGTATGATTCTTATCTTTGTGGCCCAAGAACCGCGAATTTCTTGAAATGCTGGATGTGGGATGGGGTTGTTGAGCAAATCTCATCAGGGTCTAGCTGTCAACTCGATCACTCGGACCTGGTTTTGTTCCTTCCTCCTAACCAATATATAGTCCTCCCCTTTGTTCATCGTAACCATCAACACTCACACTCTTTTCTCTCTTAGCCCCACTCGAACAACAATTTCGGTCACTCAGCTGCCGAAAATATCGCCCCAGCAACCGGTTACCCACCAACAGGAATATATAACGCACACGCGTCTCCAGCTGACTCCTCAAGAGTTGACCTTTTAACGCCTTCAGGAGGCAACTACAGAGACAACGACAGTCGAGCCAATCTTGCCGCAGGTACTGGATTACCCGCGGGAGCTGCTGCACATTCAAATACACCAGGAGACGCAGAAGGATTGTGGAAAATGGCTGACGCTCGTAACGGTCCACCATATGCGTTCAACACCAGTGGAGGAGGCTACACAGCGTTCGAAGGGCCGGTGAAGAAGTCAAACAGAAAGAAATGGGTTGTAAGTTACTCGTACGCACAACCTCTGGTTCAGTTTAGTGACAGAATGGTATTCGGGCGGTTTGCAGATCATGGGTATTTGCCTAGCTGTTACCGGTCTCATCATTGTTGGCGTTGTCGTCGGCGTCGTCGTGGCTGGCAAGAAGACTTCATCGAGCACACGGTCTACTGGATCTAGTGGATCTACGGGAGCCTCACCGAATAGCCCTGTTCAGCAGACAGACCCCAATGATCCTAGCAAGTTCACCAAAGATCCCGACCTTCATCAAGCTTTCTATGGTATGGCCTACACCCCAGTGGGTTCACAGCTCCCGGACTGTGGCAACTCGTTGGGTGAGCGACCAGTAGTCTCCTTGTTGAATCACAATTTGACTGATCTTTGTTCTCCAGCTGCTGTTATTCAAGATGTACAGGTTCGTGCCGTGCCAAATAGCGATATATTGTCTGTTGTGCGAAGCGCTGATCATCAATATTTAGATCATGTCCCAACTGACCAAGGTAACTTGAGCACCATTAAATCAAATAGTTCAAAGTCTAAAATATTCATAGCGTATCCGACTTTACGGTGCTGACTGCAACCAATCTGCTCTTGTGGTGAGCACCTTCATTCCTTCTTCTCGATTGTCTATTGAACAAGTTTCCCTTGTTCCACAGCTTGAAGCCATTAAACAGACCAAAGTTGATATGACCGTGTTCTTGGGCAACTACCCTATCGCAACTGACAATGGGGCAGCCTATCAACGCCAACGGGATGTCATCCAAGATGCTATCAAGACATATGGCACAGACCACATCGGTGGCGTTACAGTGGGTAACGAATTCATGCTAAAGTTTATTTCTCCACTTCGATTCTTTCATGCTGTTATTAAAGCTTTCGTCTATTTTTAGCTACCTGAATGCCAACTCAGCCACTGACCCGAACAGCGCCGTTGGCGACCAGGGAGCCGCCATCCTCATCAGCAATATTCAAGATACCAGAGACATGCTGACGTCGTTGGGCGTAACACTACAAGTTGGAAATTCTGACGCTGGGAGTTACTTCAACAACAAAGTGCTGGCTAAAGTCGATTACGGTGTGCGTACTCCATCGAGTATTCAGAAACTCCTCTGTCTGACAATTCGCACCGCAGTTGGCAAACGTGCATCCCTGGTTTGCAAATGTCTCAGCGGACGATTCAGCATCATGGACGGCGAATTTCTTCCAGGAGGTAGATATTGCGCAAGCCGCTAATATCTCCAACAACCCCAAGATGTACATCGCCGAAACCGGTTGGCCCACTGTGAGTTAAGTTACTATTGATGCCCCCTATCCAAACTGACTGTTTGTGACGCAGAAATCGTCAGACGCTGGCAATGCAAACAATGGTCCTTCGCTAGCTTCAGAAGCTAATCTCCAGGTAAGTGGCGAACTACTTCATCCTGGTCGAATTTAATTTTCCTTGTAGACATTCCTTGATAACTTTGTCTGTCAAGCCAACGCGAACGGCACGGGTTACTTTTTCTTCGAGTTCTGTGACGAAGATTGGAAGGACAAGCAATTCGGTGGTGTTGAGGGTTGGTGGGGTCTTTTCAGTCAAGAGTATGTCCTTTACTTCTAACTTGGGCTTAATATTAACAACATTTCAGCCGTAAACTTAAAAACGTCAAAATACCAAACTGCGTTGCTCCTTGACCAATTTCCGCTTGACATTTGCTCATCTACTGGACAATTTAGTATATTAGCTTTGACTACTCTTTGCACGGACTTTTTGAATTCTTTCGCTTCAAAGCACGAACTACATCGTTTTACTATGTCACTCGTTCATTAATCTTACAATCATTCTCGAGAAAGAGACGAAGAAGTATATATAGCCCCTAAGCCGGACCGATTACTGCCGATAGCAAGGACTTTCGTGTGTTTGCCCACAGTCGAAACTTTTCGACTCGTTCTTCATGCACAGACGTTGCCTCCATGCATCGCTGACCCGCGCTCAAGCTCTCGCTGCAGCTGGTAACAGGCCTTCACGACTGTATGCTCGGGCTAGCTCGACATCCTCACATGCACTAAATTCTGCGACCGATCAACATGACTCTTCAACTAGGTCAGACGTGACAAAGAATACCAATGACCTCACCCAAGGGGAAGGTTTAGAACAGTCAAAAAGTTCTTCGAAAGGTACAACCCATCTAAGAAGTAAATATGACCTGGTCCAATCACAGCGCCCTCCAAAGGTGAAGAGTGCATCTCGCAAGAAGTCAAAGCCCAAGGCCAGAATTCCAGAATTGCCAACAATGCTCTGGACGAGACGCAAGTTGAAGGTCAAGCAGGAAAAATTAGCAGTACAAAAAATGACCGAGGACGAAGAACTCGAATACTCTGCCGTTCTTAGCGAGAATGATCCTGTTCCTGGAGAATGGATTCCTACACCTCCAAAAGGGGTCAATCCGTTCCCTTTGAAAGCAGACTTGAAGAGGTATGAAGCCAGGCTAAATGCAGACAACTTCCACTCTGCCATGGCTTCGTCTTCGACCCTTGCCACTGAGGAGGACTTGGAGGACATTGAAATGTCGTACCTACCTGGGACTTTGATTGAAAATCGAAAGTACGTCTATACTTTGGCTTGCATCCATAAGAAGGAGTCATGTTGATCAATTCTTTAGGAACAATGTCTCTATCTTGGCCATCGTCATTAGTGAAATAATTGAAGGCCGGAGATGGGTCGTGCAATCACTGGCGCAAAGCGGCGAAATCTTCTCGCACAGTCGCGCGGACGTTCATTTTGCGGTGCCCAACTTCATTTCTGCCGATCTTGCCGCTCGTTGTGGGACAGGCTTCATCACTCAAAGCGACAGAGAGCTTCACGCCCGCGTAGAAGCCCTCAAGAAGCTACGAGAAGGCGTCCGGGATATCGAGGCATCTACGAAAGGTGCAGCCAACTGGGAGCGCCAGCGTGCTGTCGATATATACACCGAAGTTAGATCCAACGATTCGAGGGAATGGTCCAAGACGACGGTCAAGCATGTCACCGGACTACTGTGGACAATACCTGGATTTATCAACTATTTCGCTGCGCACAAATTCATGATGGACAACCCTTTACATTTCGTGGCCAGCGAGAACTATCAAAAGGCACAAACTTTCTATGTCAGGCCGTTGAGGGATGTAGATGAGATCGGCCAGGTTCATAGATGGGTTGATGACTACAGAAACGACATCGAGTCTCCGGTAGACGCTTTTGTGCAGAAAGCGAAGAGGGTGATGAAGCAATATCGACTTAACCTTGTGAAAGGACCAACTTCCAACACCATCTCGCAAACTCCAGCGTCGTACACCTGGAACGAGCATGAACAGATTATCTTACGGTTTTTAATTAAATCTATGGCCCCTTACCGCTCAAACCAGGACAGCCCCTTCAGTAACGGAAAACACGCACTACTTCAACTACTTGCTCCATGGTCGACCAATCTATCAGACCAAGTTTGCCAGGAAGTCCTCGTCCAACTTGGAGTCTTGGCTCCGTGGCAAAACCCCTGGGAATTAACGCGCCATGTCAACCCTATGAGTGACTTTGTCACTAAAGATCCTTTCATTAAAGCGGAGGAAAGAATCGCTCAAAGGTCACTCCAAAACAAGGCTGTACCTGGGGCGGTCCTAGGACCTGAAGATTTGCACATTAGCGATCCACTCGACTCTATTAGACACGACTTTGGAGACATGAAGGTGTTTGTTATCGACGATGCGACGGCTCAAGAACTGGACGACGGTGTCTCAGTCGAACGTATTCCTTCCGAACCTGGAAAATACTGGGTTCACGCACACATTGCCGACCCCGCCGCTGTTATTCACCCTGGTCATCGCCTGGCCCTGAACGCTCGAGAACGCGGTTCTACACTCTACCTCTCCCATACAACTATCCCTCTTCTCCCTAAATCCCTTGTACATCATCCAACCCTTGGACTATCACTAGGTCAGCGCTCTCCGGAACAAGGGAGTTTGGTTCTGACATTCAGTGCGAAGCTCGATATGGAAGGCAACTTCCTCGCCCATAAAATCTCAGCCGGGATTGTTCGAGAAGTCCGCAAAATCACATACGACGAGGTCGACGATTCCCTGGGCCTTGAACGTTTACAACAAAAGTATCCCTTCGGTCGTATGCGTCGGCCGGCTCCGCCATCTCCTGATCCACTGCCTGAGGCAGAAGTAGCTGATCTCAAACTTCTGTATCAACTGGTTGAAGCACGAACGAAGAAACGAGTTGCCGAGGGCGTGTTCGCACCGTATAACGATACGGTAAATATCGATTACCTTACTTCGCCTCCACCAGAGGTTTCCAGTCCCAGCATGACCGGCTCGGTGTATCAAGGTTACCCTCTGGCAGAGTATTCTGTCGTTAATACCGCCAACGTGGACACCGGGTCTCATCTACTTGTATCAGAGGTGATGAAACTAGCGTCTAGGATTGCATCTAGAGTCGCGTTGGAACACGACGTCCTCATGGTACGAAGAGCTGTTCCACCTCCTATCCCGGCGAGCGACGAGTCCTTACAAACGATCCTCGACGCACGGACGTGGAACGGATACCTCCCGCTTCACAAGGTTCAAGAACATCTGATGGCTAGTCCTTCTGCCTATTATACCCTACAACCGAAAGGCCACAGTCTGCTTGGCATTCCCGATGGAGAAGGATACGCTCGTGCTACTTCACCCCTCAGACGATTTGAAGACCTGGTTGCACATTGGAATCTTCACCACATCCTACTTGGCTCCAAGGCACCTTTGAAGCCACCTTTTAACCCCTCAGAGATGGAACAGCTATGCCTCGATATCACGACTGTCGAAAAGACTGCCGTTCAACTCCACAAAGGAGACAGGATTTTCTCTGCCCTCTCATTCATCAAACGTGAGATGGATGACAAACGAACGAAACGTTCGAGTCACCCTCTCGAAACTACCTTGAAGGCCTACAAGCACGGAGATGCCAGGAAGAACAGTTTGACGAGTCTAAATCAATGCACCGCGTTGGTACCTCGCCTTGGCTTGAAAGTTCACATAGTTGGATTAACCCCCGATATCATCGACGCTCCCATGTCCACCGAGTTTAACGTTCGTATCAAAGAAATTATTCTGGGTGCGAACCGTTCTGCGCTTAATGTATGTCCTGCCTAGTGGTAGAACTTAGATACATCCAGACTACACGATTTTACAAGTATATTTCTACATAATATTATCACACCACTTCTACATGCCTGGCCCGACGACCAACTTTTTCTTTTCTTGACAGGGGTACTTACCTAAAGGAGCTAATGTTTCCATGAATCGTTCGACTTGAATTTTTGGCCGGACAAATATAAAGTGGGTAATAGTCCACCTTCAGGACTTGTCACCGCCAACCATGTCCTTCGCTCAGTTCAACGGGACGCTGCCTGCCACAGACGCCTGGTCTGGATATTTGGCTCAAGCTCAGGACCATATTCAGAACAACCAACGTCTGGCACTTCTTTTGCTCATTAACTCACCCATAATTGCTATTCTTCTAAATGCCATTCGTCAGCTGGTTCGTCGAAAGTGAAATTCCAAACGACAACCATGCTAATCTTTTTCTTAGATTATTCCTCGCAAAGCCAGCGACCCACCAGAAGTATTCCATTGGCTACCCATAGTAGGTTCAGCAATTTCGTATGGCAATGACCCACTTGGCTTTTTCTTCGAGAACCAGAAGAAGGTACGTTGCCCATTGACGTGTTACTAGCCAGCTTACATTTCCTTCAAGTATGGCGATGTTTTCACGTTTATTTTACTTGGTCGCCGCGTGACTGTCGCGTTGGGTCCGAAAGGAAACAATTTTGTTCTCGGTGGAAAGTCTACAGTTTTCAACGCTGAGGATGCCTACACGGTATGTATGACTTAGATGGACTCTTTGTTCTATATCTCTAACCGGTCTGTAGCATCTTACCACTCCCGTCTTCGGCAAAGACGTTGTCTATGATGTTCCCAATGATGTTTTCATGGAGCAGAAGAAATTTGTCAAAGTCGGTCTTTCCACGGACAACTTCCGTTCTTACATCGGTATGATCGAGGAGGAAGTCGAGGAGTTCATCAAGCGCGATTCCAACTTCAGCGTGTATCAAATGAACGATATCAACGAGTGGGGCTCTTTCGACGTGGTTAAAGCACTTTCGGAGATCACTATTCTTACCGCGTCACGGACTCTTCAAGGCAAAGAAGTTCGAGAGGCTTTGGACAAGAGTTTTGCTGAGCTCTATAACGATCTCGATGGTGGTTTTACTCCGATCAACTTCATGTTCCCTAATTTGCCTTTGGAGAGCTACAGGCGTCGTGACCGCGCTCAGAAGAAAATGTCCGATTTTTATGTTGACATCATCAAAAAACGTCGGGAATCTCACGATACTGTATGTATCTTTCGACCTTTCCAAACAAGCGACTCTAATTTATCTATATACAGGCCGACCACGACATGATTGCAGCTCTTTTGGAACAAAAGTATCGTAGCGGCAGGCAGTTAAATGATAGGGAAATTGCGCATATTATGATCGCCCTCCTCATGGCCGGTCAACACACAAGTTCTGCCACTGGCTCCTGGGCTGTACTCCATCTCGCTGCTAATCCTGAGGTTGCGTAAGTTTTTTATTTGAAAAGTTGATTGTTCCCCTTGCTCATGTTCTTCAGAGATGCTTTATTTAAAGAACAAGTTAGGCACTTCATGGGACCAGACGGCAAAATGCGATCTCCCACTTACGAAGACATACGTACTCTACCCATCCTTGATTCCGTCATCCGTGAAACCCTACGTATGCACCCTCCCATCCACAGTATTTTACGCCATGTCCGCGAAGACGTTGCTGTCCCTGGTACCCTCTCATCTCCATCCAGAGATGGCACCTATGTCATTCCCAAAGGAAATTACGTTCTTGCCTGCCCCGCTGTCTCTCAGGCTGACCCCTCAATCTGGAGAGAGGCTGAAGATTGGCAACCAGCACGATGGAACGACCAATCAGGTTTCGCTGCTCAAGCTCTTAAGATGTATGTTGATGAAAACGGCGAAAAGATTGATTATGGTTTCGGTGCTGTTAGCAAGGGTACAGAGAGTCCTTATCAACCTTTCGGTGCCGGAAAGCATAGGTGTATCGGCGAACAGGTTAATTCCCTCTGTTCTATAACCTAAACAAAGTAATACTAACCCAACAATCCTAGTTTGCTTACCTGCAACTCGGTACTATCTTGTCCACCCTCATTCGTGTAATGGAGTTCAGAATTGAAAAAGTTCCTGAGCACAACTATCATGTGGGTCTTTGGTTATGGCATCAGCAGTACACTTACTAATCGACGTTTTTCTAGACCATGATTGTTATGCCGAAACATCCTAGAAAGGTGTCTTATCGCAGGAGAAGACTAGATTAGACTCTTTGACTTTTTCATTGGGATTGGCCTTTTGGGAATGCATTCCCAACGACGTTGATTTATACCTATTGTCATATACCATCCGGCATACAGTAATTTAAAAACAATTAGTACGACATTTAAACTCTTTCTGGAGGGGGGTCTGTAAGTATAGTCAAGAATGCGACGCAGCAAATACAAAAGAGAATGAAGTACAGAGCGTTCAATGTACCTACGACACGAGATTAGTCCTCGTCGTCGCCTTCACTCTGATCATCATCGTCTACAACCCCTATAATCCCACCGCGATTTTCTTCTTTTTCTTTTAATGCTCTTCCGGCGGCACTCAGTTTCGCACCAAACGCTTTTCTAGCGCCGAAGTTCGCACCAACGTCCCAAATTTGGAGCTTAGCTTTTGAGCCAGCCGCAGCTAGTGTTAGCGGATCGTCTGGGGACCATACTGCAGAGAACACTTTGCCCTAAACGCGCTGAAAATTAGAACCAAACGCATTGTAAGAGCGAACGCAGCTTACAATGCCGAGATCTCTTGATGTGACGAGGCTAACGCTCCTCTTTTTAGTTTCTTCATCGTCACTAATGTTCCAGACTTTCACAAGTTTATCAGTACCGCCAGTAACGATGCAGCCTTTGAGATGGGGGTTGACATCGATAGTAGATGCCGGCCCATCATGCGCTGCTAACGTGAATCGGGCAGGTGACGGGCTTTCCAGGTTTGATGGTAGCGTTCTTGCATCGAAATTCAGGACAAGACCGTTCTCTAGGGAGACCTGCGTTGTGGCAAGATATCAGTTGACGAATGAATATTAAAAAATGGCGGACTTGCATAAAAGCCGTAGTCGTCCCAGGGATCCCATCTCAAAGCCTCGACATCACTTCCTAGCATAGCGCCAACACCAGTTGTTGGCGTTCGTGAGTCGAAAGTCCGCACTGTTCGATCGAAACTACCAGTGAGAAGAACCGTAGGTTCTTTCGCGTTCCACTGGACCGCCTGCACTTTATCTTTGTGCACGTCAAAGCTCCTAATCGCACCAGCACCTTCACCCGCTGGATCTCTGGTTAAATCCCAGAGCTTAACCGTCCGATCAGCACTTGCAGAAGCAAGGAGGTTCCGCTGAACTTTATTCCAACTCAAACCTAGGACCGCATCGACATGGTAAGCCGTTTCAGTAATCCGATGCTTGGCTTTCTTCTTCTTCTTCTTACCAGTTCCACTAGGTACGGGTACGTGCGCCTTTGTAACATCAGGGCGACCAAGGATTGAGGTTGGGTACATGGCTTCCAGAACATCCAGAGACCATATCTCGATTTCGGGGTCCAGTGTACCGACTGCAATGTAGTTTCCAAAACCTGTTGTGTTGGTGTTTTGCGTTAGAGCAGAGGAAGATAATGTTGGAGGGAAATCAAGCCATTCGAGGCAGAGTGGGAAGTTGGGCAGCATTAGATCATGATGCGCGTAGAGATTCTCCTGAGATTCATCGTATACAAAAATTTCAAGTTGTGAGATCTCGTCTTCTGTTTTAGCGACCACCAGCAAATTATCCGTTGGATAAATTTCGAGTTCCTCACGCTCGTCCTCGTCTTCCTTGAAGAAGTAATAGTTAGGGATAAAATTTGGCAAGAGCTAACATAAACATACATCTTTCAGGGTGATATAAGGATCTTCTTCGTTATCCTTGTAGTATGTCAATCCCTTGATGTTACTGAAAGGACCAGTACCTAATGAAGGTCAATTTGAAAGCATTTAATATCGATGAAGGCCACTACTCGTCGTTTTCACATCATCGTCATATTCGTCTAGATTATATTGAGATAGATCGTCCGCCTTTGTTTTTGGTGCGCCTGAGTCAATATCCATAGCTTCATCTTCTTCACTGCCCCAAAAAGAAGGACAACTCGTCAATTCTAGAACAACTGCCAACTTAACTCGAAATACCCACTCAACCCAATTCGCTTCATCGTCATCGTCCAGTGGTTTACCATCAACATCGGTTACTTCGTTATCGTCGGCTTCATCTCCCTCAGCTCCTTTACCCATTGATTGAGCAGCAAGATGCGCTCTTTCAAGTTCTACCCGGGCATCCTCCAACTCAATCCGTGCCAGGGTGCTCACACGTTCAAGTTCCTTGTCATCAAGCAAATATTTTGCAGGATGTCTAGCAGCTATACCTTGTTTAACCCAAGATACGGCTGAGATGAGATTACTCATCGAGCCAGAAATCCAGTGCAGGAGTCGAGGCGAGTTGCAGAGATGAACTTTATTTAGAACTGAAAAATCTTTGCCGAAGCCCCCCCCCGAAACTAACACAAGCAGACAACATTGAACTAGACCCAGACTTGAATTTCCTCAAACACTGATTTCGCACGTTTGAGCGAAATGGATTTGGTTGCTCCGCTCGATCAGGCGCGTCGCATTGTCAATGTGCTCCCTTTTGCTGTCTCTGACGAAGATTCTCCTGATAGTCGATCCTCGTAAGTGTATAATGCTCTTACTCTGCAGCAAATCTAACCATGACGCCAGCAACGGTCAAAAGCGAAGACACTCAGGACGAAGTCCCACCTCTTCCTGAGCACCTGAGAAAGAGGGGTCGCGACTATCTCGATAAAATCCGCCAAAGGCACCCTCATCCGAGGTCGAGACACCCGGATCAAAAGCACTCCTCAAGCCATGTTGGTATGGCGGCCGGAGGAGTATATCATCCCGCCTTCTCTTCTTGATGAAACATTATGCACCTTCCGTCATACTCACCACGAGCTCACCGCGAAGGACCGCACAGCGTTTTCCAAGCTGCGAGAGGAAATGATGAAGACGTACCCCCTAGAGTCTTTACGTCAGAACGCTTTGATCAAAATTCTTACTTCCACTGAGATTCTGCCAGCCCGTCTTGGACCTAGGACTAACGACAGCTATATCAACGATGGCCCTATCTTCCATTTTTGTAAACCGTCACCGTCTTATCTCCAGGAGGTAGAACTTGAAGTTATTGGAAACACCTCGGATCCGTATCTTCGAAGCGCTCGCTATTACCTTGAGTACTGTAGGAAGTACTTGACAAACCGGCAGGCAGAATATCATCACTTGAACTTTCCAGTTATCCTTCTTTGTCAAATGGGTAAGGTCTCCCATTATCAGCTTTGCCTTCTTTTGTTGACGGTTTATTTTAAGGACCTTTGTTTATGATCTCAGTTGGTGTGTTGCCGAACATGCCTATTGTTGAATCCATCGCTACTATATCACTTCACACAAATTCCACAAATGAAAACGGGATGAAGGCTGGCGCGTGCGTTCTCGGGGCTCTACGGATTGCCGTTCAAGGTGTAGAACCCAAATATGAGAACGCCTGGAGGACAGATCTCGCGTGCTTATGAAAATGGCCACCCCGCCAACAGCAACAATAGTAATAGCGTCAGCGGTGATACCCAAGCAGCCATCAAGTTCACTTACACCTTTCAACTAGAATCCAAGCGGGTCTTCTTTGCTTGCACAAAGGATACGCAAAAGTCTATTTATGTCAAGTTTACGATGCGTTACTCCACGGCTGCCCACAACGCGCTGACATGCTACGCACCTCCGGTTCTTGCTGTTATGCGGTATTACCAATGGCTTATGGTTGTCATGGGGGATGTTCCCGACCGCTACATGACAATGGCAGATTGGATAGTAAGTCCAGCGATGCCATTGTCCATATTCAAGACGAGGTACATCTATTCTCAAGAACGTTCACTCTGCTGGATTTGTTCAAGGTGATGTTCGTAATATCAATGTACTTGTTCGAAAAGCTGGGGATCTCTCTGAACCAGAAGTTCTGTTGGTGGACAAGGCGAAGCAACCTACCCGTATAATATGAACATGGCAGTGCAGCGGGCACCTGATGCAGTCCCTGGTGCTGTCATCACCCGAAACATGATTTTAATATAGTGCAGTTACTTCAGTACAATTAATGACTGTAGTCTTGCCACATTGATGCAATTGGACACGTCTCAGCTTTCTCGTTGTATGTTCCATCATGCTCGAATCACAACAGAAAGATCATATATAGGAATCGCCGTAGACGAATTTTGTAAGGCCTACGGATCAGAGCCCAATCCAGTGAGCGAAATCCCCGTTGGATAAGTAACTTCAAACTGGAGAGCCAGATTAACAGTTTTCCTCGGCGGAATGGTCAATAACCAATTGATTTTGCCATCTTTCCCTACCATAGAATCTTCGACATCCTTTTCATCCGATTTATCCCATTGAGCCTGAACACCAGACTCGAGTTTTATGCTCTTCCTCAGACTCTGCCTGCTGTGTGAGGCCTGAACCGGACCAGCAACGGGTGCGGACAGAGCAGGAGAAATAAGATTGACTTTGATGCGCTCGTCTTGGGAGATGGGAATATTGTCAATGATTTTGAAACTTTCGAGAGAGATAGACTTGGTGTTTTGAATTGTGATGCGTTGCGTGTAGGACCGAACTGAGGAACGGGAGATTATACCAGTCTGAGAAGCACGTTGTTCCCTTGGCGGATATCTTATTTTGACTGCTAAATCCGACCTGAAGTGAAATGTTTTCTCATAAGCGTCGGTCAAGAAGGGTTGGGAAGATTTTCACCCCAATGGACACTGAAAGGTTTCCTGTGGGCTGACAAGTGGTATCGCGGAGGAAGCAACAAAACTGCCGTCCACAAAGACGTTAGCCTTGCCTTTGACAAATGTATACTCCGTGTCATTCTTGATTCTCGCCTAATTTCCGCGAAGCGGTTATGAACGGTTCTCCGAGAAAGCTTTGTGAGCACATACCGTTAAATAGACCCTCGTATCTACTTTGGGGATCGAAAACCAGTGAATATCTGCATCAAGCTTTATCGTGGATATCGTTACATGATGTTGAGCCCCATCGCTCGGAATGTCGACTAACCCAGAGACCTGGAAGGTCACGGACAAACTTCCTTTGTCAGACCTAGGAATCATAGCAGGGGTGTCCATTGGAGGGGGAGTACGTTGCCTGCAACCTGAGAGTTGGTCGGAATGGGATGAATATGATTCTTCCTGGATGATAATGGGTGCTGTTCCTCCTATCCCAGTCATTGGCATCCCAGCCATTGGTATCCCAGTCATTGGCATCCCAGTCATTGGCATCCCAGCCATTGGCATCCCAGCCATTGGTATCCCAGTCATTGACATCCCAGCCATTGGCATTCCAGTCATTGGCATAGAGGCAAGCTTTAGGGCAGGTTCAAGTACCGAAAGAGGCCACTGGGCTAGGTTAGTAGGTGGATTCCCAAGCGAAGGGGACAAAGTCTCGAGGATAAGAGGTGTATCCCGCCAATTCTATCCATAGCGTACGTTAGTGGGATACTTCACCATTGAAAGATAATATGTACCTCCCCAGTACTCTGAGAAATTAGTGCCTTGTAAACAATCACGATATTATCCGTCTTCTTTTGAGTATTAACTCGAATATCATAGCTGGGGGTCCAATCTGCACCGCGAACAACTACGATAAATGTTAATATGGAGTCTCTGAACAGCCATAAGGCAATTAATGCTCGAGTACACACCATATTTCAATAGCAACTTGACCTCGTCATCTTCATCGGCATCCAGCAACACCGAAACTTGCCATCTACAGGTCATTTGATCGGCAGATGTACGAGGAGGCCGCTTGGCGATTTCGTCGTCAACATCCGCGATCTGTCTTTCAAGATCAAGCAGACGAGCATCTGCTTTCTGAGTGAGCGCAACGAAGCTGTCGAGCATGCCATCCAGTTGGGTGAAAGGAACGTCGTTGGGTTTTACAACCTTTAGGTAGCTTGAGAGCATATGTCTCGATTGCCGCCTACCTTCCAGAGCCATCCTGAGCTCTAAACTTCTTTGGATTAAAGGGTCGGTAGGGTAAGTGTTGACACGCGATGGGTCTGGAGTTTTAGAGACTGTGACGTCTTTGATAAAGGCTCGACCTTGTCCCTCAACCCTGTAAGCTCTATCAGCAAGGGAGCTCTTAATTGGGTGGACTTCATACCTGAGCGTATCCTGCCGCAAAGACGGCGATAACCCATACATCGTCACTTTATTCAGTCCATTTTTGACACTGAAAGCAAACACACGAGTAATCTCTGCCTCTCCTGAATAGAGGCTGACATTCGACGTGGTGCTTTCGGTTGCGGTTTGGAGGTTGATCTGGTTGATACTGGCCATAAAGCTTCGAACACATAGTGTATGGCTTTTATATCTTGTCAAATTCAGAATTTCTTGTTCTTGAGATCCTTGCGTAGACGTCGATCATTGTATCAGCAGCTTCGATTGGTGAAATAATTTTTTTGTTGCCAAGGGATCATAAATTGAACAAGAAAAATGCGCTTTTACAGCGTATTTATTTCGTGTAACTTTGATGCATCAAACTGTCTACCTGCAGCTTCAACCCGGGAGAAAGTACTGAAAGAACGCGCACACATTGTCATCGACAATGACATGGCTGCATCGAAGATTTGAAGCTAACCATCGAAAGCAAGTCACGTCCTCAACCTCGAGTTGTAAATCCAGTTTCACTACAGAAATGCGAGCCATATCATGAAGTTTGGGATCCCTCAGCAGAGTTTTAGTCATACAGCCTGGTACACATCACAAGAAGCAGTCCATGTTCCAGGAAGCCAGAGGTTTTATTATGGAGGCATTTCTTTTTGAAGTGAAAGCATATCAAGCGAGTCGGTGACTAAATTCATTCGCCAAATTGAAATTCTAGCGATCATGAAGATTTAAAGAGTTATCGTCAGCAACGTTGATGAACTGTCGGTGGCACCAAGTAAGTGTAAACAAATACAAGGGGTTACTTACTGGCATGGGAGCGTGGTTATCAACCTGTTTACTTGATCCACACTCAAGCCACGATATAGTAGTAGGCATACCATCCATTACAACCTCCTAACAAATCTCAGCGGAACATCTTTCACCCCCAAGGTCAACACAAAAATGGCATCCACAACCCTCTCCCTCCACTGTTCTTTCGTTTCTCCAGCATTCAACAACGGGTGAACTTCAAAGTCTCTTAACAGACAAGAGAGAAAGCATACTGACTCCACTGTCGCAAACTTGCGACCCATACATGCCCGTGGACCGATACTGAACGCGGTGAAAGTCTCAGAGTCGATGCCGACGTCTTGCCATCTAGAAGGTTTGAATTCGTATGGGTCAGGGAAGTAGCGGGGATTGTAGTCTGGTAGATCGAGTATTGATTCAACATTGTAAGTGATGAGTGGATACGTATAGAATGATGATGGATAGACTTACGGACGCCAACCATGTCGACAATGAGTTGTGTACCTCTGGGAACAGGAACGCTGGTTGTTCCTTCTTGTCCTATCGGGTTTGGAACTTGGATGACGGTGTCTTCCCAAGCTTCTCGCATGAGCAAATGGCCGGAAGCTGATTTTATTTAAAATGAGCTCAGAGATTGTGGAAAGGGGAAGATTATAATATAAACTCACGGAACAGCCGGAGTGACTCGAAAAAGATGGCCAGCACCTTGTCTAGTTTATTACAGTCTTCAAAATTCTAACTGGAGTTAGTCCAGAAGCGACATAGTTTGTTTCGGGGACGTACAGGTTCCTTGTTACCAATTACAGATTTAACTTGCTGGTAAGCATCTTCTTGGATATCTGGATAGAGACTGAGAAAAGCCAGTGTAACTGCTAGGGTATGGCCGGTGGTTTCTGGGACATGGACATCAGTAAAGTATGTCTCTATGGAAGTAACAACGTACCGTGTCCCGCAAATAACAAAATGAAGACGTTTCCGAGCTAGGTTAGGTGCAAGCATCAGTATTCGATGTTGATGCTAATCAACGAGTGACCCAAGTACCAATTCTTCTTTACTCATTTTGAGCTTTGAGTTCTCTTGTTCGTTTGCCTGAACCAGGAGGGTAAGAACATCTTTCCCTATTTCCGTGGAGTTTTTTGATTGAATTTCTTCCTTTTTCTGAGCCACATGTTGGTCCATGAATTGCGCCATCTGTTCATACGCCTCGTAGGAATCTCGAAAGCTGATATTCAGGTATGTTTAATTGTCTGCGATCCGAGATAGCCTACAAACATACCTTTTGATGGGCGAGTATCTGCGTATCCATTTGGGCAACAAGGTAGCTTGAAGGTTGGTGTCGGCGACTATTCTCAGAGCCTCCTGAAGGGAAAATTTTCTACCGCCAGATTGAGGAGAGTCCAGCCAACCGAAGCGAAATCCAAAGCCACATTTCCCGATGACCAACAACGCCAATTTGAATGTGATATCTTGAGCAACTGGAACCACGATTTCTTGCTTTCCATCCCACTGTTCGGCAGCGGTCATATCACGATACAGCTGCAAAGTTTCCTTCCACACCATTTCATAGCTGTTGATATCAGGTTCCGTTTGCAGAATGCGAGCACGTAACTACTCACACGGAGTTGTTGAAAGCCGGACCAACGATTCTCCGGTGTTTCCTCCATACCTCTTTGTCGGCAGCGACGAGGTTCATACCCCAATACCTATGGAAAGCATGGGCTACAACTCTTGAATCTGAAGTAAAGTCATTGCTCACAAGAGTGCTGGTTGAAATTGATCGGCCTTGGCAAAACTTGTTTTGTGGCCACCTCCGATGGATTGACGCGCAACTTCAAGAGTAGCCGTATAAATGGTGGGTGGGCCCACTAAGAAAGGGACTAGACTAAAAGTATCATTCCCGAATCTTGTGTAGTCTATGAAATTTTTGTCAGAGGTACTTCAACAAGACATGATTATCGAATGCTTACTGGTGGTCTTCCACTGCCAGGTAAAATAGTACCCTGGATTCCACCAAGACGTTGGGATCATGACACCAGGCATGCCCAATGGAAAGAACGGGACTCGAAACCCCGGGATTCCAGCCACAGCCTGCAAGAATATTCAAAAACGTCAACGACACTCAAACACACATATTAAACAATCTGGGGGTGACCTTGACGCCATTCCTGTACTTCGAGATGCTTCGAAGGACAATAACAGCCACCAGAGCCACTGATATTTTCAGCCATTTTGGTTGACCCCCTAAATTATCGAGCAACTTTGCTGAAAGAAATGATTGAGAAGACGCCATGGAGGACGAAGCGAAGATAGGTCGCCGCCAGCTATTTTGGTGGCTCTATGTATGATTTCACGGACTTGACTCCTGAGGCCTGACCTTGTAAACAGCCATGACGCAGAGGAAGATGATCGTAACATGTCGGGCTGCTCGGGCTGCTCGGCTTCGCCGAATTGTACAGATTTTCGTTCGCGATCGGCCAAGGGCCATTGCGTGAGGGCCTTAAACATTATGTGTCTCTTTAAATGGTTGGTTTGAATACAAGACGATGTAGCGAGAGAAAGCTGTGCCAGTCATTCATTCCTTGAACAACATAAATACTTTCAAATCAGTGTAAAATTTACCGTTTTTAACAGCAACCTGACGCCAAGCTTGCTCATCGATATCCAGAGGAAAGTGTTGGAACTTGAACAACCTGATCAAGTTGCCCTCTGAACTCGAGGGTGAATCGATCACAACATACCTAAATTTAGCCATACAACCTTGATCCTCCACCTCCACCTCCTGCCACACGAGTTTTGAAATTTCAAGATCCTCCATGATCTCCTAAAAACGTAGTAAACTCATCGATGAAATGTTGATTGTCGCTGCCGCGGATGATTCGGACAACATGGGCTCGAAATGAGTCACCTTTCAGCTATAAAGGTGCTCTGTTTTCATTGTCTTCCTGCGCAAATCCCTTATGGCCACCATCACCCAAGTCCGTCTTGAAACCAACGAACACAGTACAATTTCGAACATAAGCTTATACTCTGGGGAAGCGGAGATCACACGTGTGTTCAAGTTTGGCGTCAGAAATGGTCTCAACAGAGCCACAATTTTCGGGTTGTCGCCGGCTTTAAGGGAAGACACGCTAAGGTACGCGTCGTAAGACTAAAACTACGACATTGCTCACTCTAACCCATGTATCCTGCAGAGTGGATGGTCAAGGACGCGCCTCAATCAACGACGTGACTGTCTCCAAAACTCCAGACGCACCACGGGTCAACGCAACACCTACCGACCCTCTTCAACGCAGACGTCTCGAGCTTCAAAAAGCTCTCGAGAGTGCGCGCCATGCTCGCCAGATGCTCTCGCTCTATTTGGGTGCTGTAAGCCCAAAAGACGTACCAATCAACCAGCTCAACAGTATGCTGGATCAGTTCGCTTCTTTGACTGAAAAGGCGGATTTGAGAGTGATTGAAACGGAGAGGCAGCTCGGAGAGATCGATGATGAGATTGCCAGAAGACCTGTCAATTCGAGTGCAGAGCAGAAGACGGGGAGGTGGCAGGTTGGTGTGTTGTTGGATGCTGATGAGAATGCCGAGGTCAAGTTGATTGTAAAGTATGGTATGTTGAGTTTTCCAGGTAAATGGATGCAGAATACTAAAAATTATGACTCTCATTTAGTGGTTCGCGGAGCTGACTGGACACCCGGCTATGATATACGTGTCGACACATCCAAAAAGTCGGATAACATTACGATTGTGTACAAGGCGCTCATCAGACAAAGCACGGGCGAGGTAAGTGTATCGAGATTCCACACATCATTTTAACAACTCACCTCATATTTTAGAACTGGCAGAACTCCCCTCTCATCCTCGAAACAGCCACGCCCTCCTTCGGCAGGCCTCCAAGCAAACTATATCCCTGGACGCTCTCTGTCGCAATGCCAGCTCCCAAACCCGTTCATTCTTATGCTGCAACACCTCCTTGGCGAGATGCTAGAGCTCGTGAAAGATCACCAGATAGGCGCCGTTCACCATCACGATCGCCTCGTCACCGTCGAGAGCCAACTAGCCCTCGTTACTCCCCTGCATCTCCAGGATATTCACCACGTTCGCCAGCGTACAGCCCTGTATCGATGGATGCTCCCCAAGCAATTCCTCTATCTAATAAAGAGGGTATCTCGGCTACGTTCCAAGTCCCGGGATTGGTGGATATACCCAGCGATAGTGCACAGCATCATGTTACGATTGCTAGCATGAGATTGAGTGCCAAGATCCAGTGGTGGGCGATTCCGAAGTTGGATAAAAGAGTGTATTTGACAGTAAGTTTTTTTTTTTGCGTAGGTGTACATTGCGTTGTTCTAAAGCGTTTATAGGCGAAGATTAAAAATGAATCTGAGTACACTTTCATCAGAGGAAACGCCAACATATTCGTGGATGATAGTTTCGTCGCGTCAACTGCGATGCCGCCCGTCAGTCCGCAAGAGACATTTGATTGTCCACTCGGGTATGTCTTGTCCCATTGCCGCAATCTTTTTCACTCACATACCTCGCTTAGCTCTGACCCATCCATCAAACTAACCTACCACCCCGCCGAACAACGATCTTCTCAATCGGGAATTGTATCCCGTTCCGCAATTCGCTCGTACACCCAACGTATCACCATCCAAAACACCAAAGCCACCTCACTGGAAAGCATCAAAATCGTCGAAGCGGTACCCCTCTCTCAAGACGAACGAATCAACGTTAAGCTTCTTCAACCGGGCTTACCTCCACCTCTAAGCCTCAGCCCTGGTATCCCTCAAGCCGTTAGCGTCACGAGTGGATGGGCAGGCCAGCTGCCTGGATTGCAAAGTTCTAGCCTGGGCTCAAACATTCGTAAACCAATAAAAGTAGCTCCGTGGATCCAAGCGCAGTGGGATAAAGCAGATGAAGAAGATGTTGATGATACTTTGGTAGGCAAAGATGGAAAGATGAATTGGATATGTGTCGTTCCGGCGAGACAGAGTGTGACGTTAGTTTTGCAGTGTGAGGTTGTGTGTCCGGTGGGTGTTGGGGTCGTTGGATTGGACTTTTGAGGGACCTTAGGGATTTTGTATATACTAACCGTATAAAATTGAATGCTACACAAGTTAAAGTTCAACTCAGAGTCAGATATGCGGCGCTTTTGAACTGACTGGAATTGATTGATCCGGCCGGACACTATTCACACTTGATCCCTGCCACGATCATTGACATACCGCTCAGCGCTACATATACATACCGCCACCGGGCACAATGGATTTGAACATCCCTGAGGCCTCAAGGCAAGTATTTAGCCCCTTATCTTGGGCAGCTGCACTTCACGCGCTTATGGCTACTATCAACCAGGTCCACCTTCGAACCACCACGGATAGTATCACTTCCAATGT
>MU157880.1:84611-194902 GCA_015657495.1 Crepidotus variabilis | reverse complement strand
CAGTCTTCTGGATAGTGTTCGACAGTCTTCTGGATAGTGCTGTATAGCTTCGACAGTCCTCTGGATAGTAATATATAGTTTGGAATTGAGAGCTTTGAAGTGCTACATTGAGTTTAGTGGATGATACAGAGAATAAGTGCAATGCTGTAAGTCGCTACAGAGGTCAGGGGTAACAATATTTTGTGCTAAGGAGGCTGGAGGCAGTGCTATATTGTGCTATACAGACCGTAGGGATGCTACGTAGCACTATCTAGCACCACATATCTCCCTGAGTGTGCTGTATAGTTTTCCTTCTGTCTATCTAAAGGGGGACCCATGCTATGCGACTATGGCTCTACACAGCTCTACATAGCAGCTGCTAGCAACCCCAAGGTTTGCTGATGCAGAGACGCTAATTGAAGGAAGGGTTAAAGCATCTTCGTGATAGCTACGATGGGAGGACTTCATTTCGAAGAGTCGTTCATTTTCTTCCAAGACAATGTAAGGCTTATGTAGAGAGACCTCCGTGGATGGCCAAAACTCCCGACGGCATGGTGAGTTGTGCAGTGTAAAATGAAACGCGTCAAGACCATATTAGTGGTCCAAGCGCCAGGAAAAGTTACCAAAAAAGCATGTGAGTTTTATCCTGTTCATTGCTTGACGAAAGTTCCAATCAAGGACTGGTGTACCGCTGAGTCCAGGCTGAGTCGACGGTGATGGCAGTCAAGGAGGACGAACACAGCCTCATCGGCCTCACCTCACACAGGCGAAGCTCGGACTTATCCACGAAAATTCCAGTACTGACAATTTTGACAGTGCTTTTAGATCAACAGGTTGGATATGACTATCCTTCCTTGCCCAAACACGCCCACATCGAGTGCGAAACCCTCTTGAAAGATCGTTGACACCTTATCGACATTTTTGAAAGAAAGTGGAGGGATATATTGGAGATCTCGAAACACAGGTCGCGAAAGCCTGAAGGCCAATTTTCATCTCGACGAATTAAATTACACTTTTGACCCAGCCGAAACCTGAAATTACAAAATGAAAATTTTGACTAGGCTAAAAACAACCCCTTGTTTCCACCGCGAGACGAGAACACGAAGTTCAAAAGCCCCGCCAACCGGATCCCGCCTTGTGCAAGCAATTTCTCCACAACGAATTGCTTTTCTATCTTACCGAAATAAGCAGGTGTATCGAGCTCGTCAATCTTCTTGTCATCGAAGTCCGGGATCCAGGCGATGTCGCAGTTAAGTTGGTGGATTGGCTGGGCCCAAAAGTGAGGGCAGACAAAGGGCGTGTCTGGGTCAATTGTAACGCCAGCAGTCATGACGTCCTGCTGAGTTGATATGAAATCGGTGTCACCAGAAGAGGTGGAAGAGCCGCAGCCCAGCCAACCGACTGTATCACTTTGCCAAGTACTGAGGATGCCTTGCCACACGATACGACGAATGAATGGGTCGTATTTGTTACCTTGCAGTGCACTTTCCACCTTGACTTGAGGTAGAGGTTTAGTGTAGTTACTGGGGGTCCTAGAAATGAGTTTTTCGAGAATGTCGTTGTCCCAGACTTGATGAAGATCTAAAGGAGATTCATCAGTGGAAGGTTGATTTTTGGGAATAAGAGGGTATTTTCCGAGCTTATGCAAGATTCAGACTTACCTGACTCTTTATTTGGGCCGCCGAAAGTCACTTTGATACCATTTCCGCCTCTTGCCCTTCCAGTAACATGCATTGGCTGATGTAAATCTCCGATAAAGTGGATTAGGAACTTGACAGCTTCACTAGCAGCAGCGTCATTGGCTTCCTTGTTGGCCCAACGTTGGAGAATTCCCGTGGTGTTTTTGATGGCGTCGAGGACGTTGACGTGCTTGATACCGTCCCAACCAGGAGAGTTGGTCGCAGGGAACAAGCAGTTTTTGGGAGGATTGTCGTTGGAAGGGTTCACAAAGTGCATGTTCGCTGACCAGGGCATCTCTTTCTTGTGGTCGTCAGCCCATGTTGAGAGGGGTGCAAGGTGACACTGTCGGTCGCTTTGGTGCAAGTCGCAGATTGTGGACAATACGCCGGGCTCAAGGTACATTTGCGCGATGGTTGCCACAATTTTGTGGCCTATTTTTTGAATCAACTAGGCTTGGGCAATCACATGTGAAGTAGGCATACCATCATCCCAGTGGGCCAGAGCAGTCGGTGCAAAGAGAGGGATGGAGAACACCAGTCTTGAGAGACGCATCTTTGAAGGTGCGATGGCAGATAGTCTTTCTCGAGTTCATTCTAAACTACTTATAGCGCCAGTTAAGAAGGTCGGCTGACCAAAAGGGACAATCGAGCTGTACCAAGACGATGGAACAAACATCTCGATGATGTGGGGAACTCATAATCAAACGCATGGCCTGCGGGAGCGCTCAACAGCAAGAGTCTAACCGGGCCTTCTTCTAAAAAGCACAACTTCGTCAGAAAAGTTAAAACCTTCGCCAACGTGCACGTAAAATGTTCGATGATTGGTCAATATCCGTAGACAAGAGCCTTGGCAAACTCTGAATGTAGTTGCCTGCGTGAACAGTTGAGTGACATAGACAGCCTTTTCGTTGCCTGGAGGAATGGTTTATTACGGGATGGATGTCCAGATGACAGGTCGATAAAGTGACTCTGCTGGAAAAGAGTGCGTGATTGCCAAGGTGGAGTGGTCTGAGCCGCTTTCACTCTAATTCCGATGCCTACATTAGTTCATTTGGTTTATATTCATGGATTTCAAGGTTTCGTACCTTTCCTCCGAGCTCTACGCAATTTACTTACAGAAGACATTGACAAGGCAATGATACGACGTTCCAGGTAAGAGTTAGAGTTCGAGTGATGGGAACGTGGTCAACCAAATTGATCACCAAATCGTCCCTGTGCAGTCGTTCCCGAAGGACCTTCAGCAGCACATAGCTTCTCGAGTTCCATCTCACTTGAATATCAGCTTCAAGACCAGCTTGTATCCTACATACCAGAGCGTAAAACCCTTGTCGTACGCGACAAAGAACTTCTTGGAATGGTGGGTGGAGTTAGACTCGTCAGGCAATGAATGGCGGTCCTGAACGAACCTTTTTGGCAGGCTAACTACACAACCTCCTGGCCCAGTAATTCTTATGGGGCACTCTATGGGGGGCTTACTAGCAGCAGAAGCGGCCACTGACCCCTCAAATCAACCGAAGATAGGGTCTAAACCGAAACGCATCATTGGCGTCGTTGCGTTCGATACGCCATATCTTGGAATGCATCCCCATGTTATTGTTAGTGGCATTGCATCCCTGCTACCAAAAGGGGACAATGAGGATCCTCAGCAGTCCAAATCTTCTGCAGAAGAGGCGTTGAACGACCACCCTCAAGTGACAGTGGTAGATGAGAGAGTTTCCGACGACTGGGAGTCGTTCAAACGACGAGGGAATAGTAGGATTCTTGACATCAACTCAAACCTAACAAAATTCTGACAAACTGCTAGTTCATCCTGGAACACCATCTCTCTCAAGTGACACAAGCTCAGATGTCTGGCACGATGCCCAATCCATTCGATCGCACTCCCCAAGTTCTCGATCTACTAACTCAACTCACAGCGACGACACAGCGGCACCTCCAGCGGCTTTTGTTGACAAAGCACTCACTTTTGTGGCCAAAGTCAATGATGACCCCTTCGTGCGTTGGATTCGCAGCCATGCAGACGAACCTTTCACGGCAGGCAAACAATGGATTATCGAAAGATGTCAATTTGGGGGTTGTATGTTTGATCCGAAAGGTTTAACGACCCGTTACTCTCAATTGGTTAACTGGCAAGGTGGTGAATGGGTTAATTATTGGACGGAAACGGTTCCTCGCCAGGGATCCAGTACATTCCCACCAGAGCCCTCTAAGGAAGTTGGCGAACCCGATAATGATGCAGCATTAGTATCGAATGGGATCTTGTCTTCGGAAATTGACAAATCGAGTGTGACCTCCAGCGACCACCAAAGCTCAGGTGAAACCGTCGAGTCAGTCACTTCTGAGCAGGTCTCTGAGAAGAAGGAGAAACATCAGCAGACGGCGGAGAATAGGAAGGAGGAAATGAAGGAGAAACAAAAGGAGAAACTGGAAAAAGAGAAAGAGCAGGAAAAAGAAGAATCGAACGAGAAAGTAGAAGAGAATAAGAAAGACGATGTCCACGAGGAGGCCAAGGCAGTCGAAACGCAGGCTGCAGAAGAGGTCGTTGCCGAAGGCCCTGAAGCGACAATTTCGACACCCACTGATCACCAGGGCTCGACCGAATCTCTACCTCCCATCGTTCTAACCGCCCCGACCAAAGAGGAGGCAAAGAAGAAAGAAGCCCAGGCTAAGAAGGAAGAAGAAAGAGCACGGAAAGCAGAGGAGAAAGCGAAGAAGGATGCTCAGAAAGCAGAGGAGAACGCTAAGAAAGCAGAGGAAAAGGCCAAGAAGGAGGCGCAGAAGGCAGAGGAGAGCGCAAGGAAGGAGGCAGAAAAGAAGGAACTGGAAGCTAAGAAAGCAGAGGAGAAAGCAAGAAAGGCAGAGGAGAAAGCGAGGTTGGACGAGGAGAAAAAGATAGCCAAGAAGAAGAAAGAGGAGGAAAAAGCACGGGCGAAGGCTTTGCAAAAGGCTCAGAAAGCGAATGCTCCAAAACCCGCTCGTCACTTCATTGTTCTTCCAAATGGCTTGGGCGCTAATCTTGGAGGATGGGAGAGATGGGAACGAGTACCGATTGAAGGTGTTGACGACGAGGTTAATGCGCACATCGGGCTATTCATTCCTGGGCATAATTTGGACTACCCAGGACTTACGGAGAGAGTGGCCACAAGAATTCTTGGATGGTGCGAAGACCTGCCGAATGTACAACAGTAGGATTGAAATTGGTATACCACTCAAATATAGCAGTCATTGTTATACAGGAAATCTACAACTTACAGAGATAAAACCAAGAACGCTCGAGCCCAAATCGAAACTTAGATGAAAAAGTCTTCCTCATAATCCTCAACCTCCTCTCCGTTAACAATCTTAAACGATGTCAATAGGATGCCAATCCACTTCCCAAGATTGTTTCGCTTTTCCACGTCTTCATCCTCGTCGGAGCATTCCTTGATCTGTTCCTCGCACTTCAAACGGCTGTCTGTGATCATGGTAGGAACGCCTCGTTCGGCCAGGGTGGCACGAATTTCAGGCAGGTAAGGGCTACGTACTAGAGTAGCTGCAAGGGCTGCGCCAAGGGCAAACAACTGAGAGAAACATTCAATTCGCTGATGAATGATTGGAAAAAGCAATCAAAACTCACATGAGCACTCGACTTTCCACCCTCCAAGAGGCGAACTACATAGTCCACGGCGCCTGCTTCAACGACCAATGTGGCGCTCGCTTCGGTCTCGGTGATCAACCGTCGCAGAGCATGCGCATTACCCCAGTTTTCCTCTTGTTCAAAGGCATCCTCCCGAGCCAGGGATTCTGTGATGACCTCACGCATAGGTTCTCTGCCCTTCTCTAACTGTCCTATATCTCTGTTGATGTCGATAATCAACGCCATATTGCCGACAGAGGTAGGAAAATCGGTAAAAGTCTTGAAGAGCGCGCGGTGTAAGTCGGCGTCGATGATGTATTGGACGGATTCGGGGGTAACCAAGGTGTGGAAGAATTCCACAAGCTCTTCAAGCCGTTCAAAGTCAGGTTTAAAAAGAGGTACGATTTCGGGAAAGATCTGAACAATATCTTTTTGGTAGAGACCCTCATCTCCCTTTGAGAGGCTCGAGAGGGCTTTGAAGGCGTATTTCTGGCGTTCGCTCGTCGAATTGAGACCCTTGCGTATGACGTTGATCGCTCCAGCATCGAACATTGTTTTTCTGGCCTCTGGGGTCGTTTCGGCCATTACTTGGAAAAGGTCAAGGATACTGGCGAGGCCAATTTCGGGTTGATAGGCCTTCTTTTTCTTCTGTTTCTTGCCTTTCTTGGGAAATTCGATGACTTCTACCTCTGGAGGCTCCAACTGAGCAACCAACGCATCCACAGCCCCTTTGAAGGCGTGTATGTGTTGGGGGCACATCCGGCCAACCAGGGTTGCTACGTCATCGCAAGAGGTATTGTGGTCTTGTAGTAACTTCAAGAGCGAAGAGAAGACACCGTCTTTTGTCGATAGTACATTCAAGCCCTCGGTGTTGTCTTTCGTCATTGCCTGCAACGTCCTAGCGACTGCTTGTGCATCCCAGAGCCCGTCGGCTTCTTGCAAAGCCTTCATCGACTGTTCAAGAGCTGCTTGAGAAGCAAAGAAAGCGGTTCTAACACCTTGCTGGCGTGCTGGGTCTAGTAGTTGTTGGACGAGATTCTCGAATATTTGGAGGTGCTGTGAACCGAATGAAATATCTCCGTCCTCGTTAGGTTCTTCTGCCTTCTTCAGATAGTCAAGAATACCACCGAGGTAGAAAGCGGCAGCGAGCGAAGGCCCTTGTGAGATCCAGGAGATGATGGCATTGTTGTCCGTTTGGCCAGAGGCGAGTAAACTCTGCACGGCTGGCACAAGCGCTGTCTTTAGCACGTCCTCATTCACTGCAAAATCTTCAAGAAGCTTCATAAGCTGCGAGTTTTGAGTCCAGCAGTTGGTGATCTTCAAGAGGGGGGCAACGAAAAGCGAGGCGTAAGGGACCAAGATGGGGACTAAATTTGACATCGCCTCGCCTAAGAGTGAGGCAAACCTGGAAAGCATATGAGGAATGACGACATGTTGTAAAAGGCCAGTACATACTCTGATTCTTCAGTTCGAATTTCTCGAACTCGTGAGTCGTACTGCCTATCTTTCTTGAGGAACTCCTCTTCCGACAACTTCTCGGCATCCGGCTTCTCCAGTGTTTCGGTTTTGGACGGCAGGGTAAACCAGTATAGAAAGACTTCTGCCGTTTCCGAACTCGCCAACTCCGACTCTTTCCATAGAGCAAAGCAGTTCTTTTCCTTATCGTCGTCGTCGTTCAAGAGCCTGATAATCCAACAGACGTTCTTGAAAGACTCCAAGTCCTTATCAGCCATAGCGCGTTTCATCGCCAGGGGGAGTGCTTTGTTTTTCCTACCGATGGTAGAATCAATGGAATCTGCAGTCAGTACAACTCGGTAAGCCTCCACAGCGGCTGAGCGACTCTCCACGGTCGAGTGATCGAGAATGAGAAGAGCTTCAACTCGAACGAGGGCACCAGCGTTGACAGCAGCGTCAGTAACATGTCTCCGCATCCTACTCGCATGTCTGCTCGAATATTTCCCATACAAATTCGAGAAGAAAAACACGTCCCCGTCTGGTACAAGTTTATCAAAGGCCTTCTGAACAAGCTCGAATCCGCGTTTGTTACCCCAGCAGAAGTGGCAAAGAAGTTCGAGAGCACCTTCGGCGGCGTCGTTGTGCTTCAATAAGCCAGTTACGCGCAGTGCACGTTCCTCTGTGTTGATCGCGTCCTTCATGGGAGTAGGTGGAGGGGGCTTGTTAGAATCCGCGTCGTAAGACCAAGACTGTGTGCCATCCTCATCAGCGACCATTTCGGAGACCAATTTCGCTGCTGCACCAACAACAGCAGGTTCACCAGAATCGATGACCTTGAGAATGCGAGGGAGGATGTTGGGACTGAAAAGTTGTTTGGCGACGGCTGAGCGTTGCGGTTCAGACTCGTAGTTGTAGCTTCCGAGCGCATGCGTGAGAATGGTAGCGGCCAACGGGCGTCGCTCTACGACAGAACCATCAAAGATGTCTACAAGTTTGTCGAGCATGCCAGGAGTTTGTAGGAGATAATATCCAGCTTTTTGATCACCGTCCATCAGGCGAGCAAAAGTGTTCTAAAAGCAACAATATTAATTTAAAAGGAAGTTTAGCTAAGTAAACAAGACGAACCATGACCAACACAGCATTCTGCTCATCGTCGAACTGTTGCGAGATAAACTCCAGGAGACCAGAATTATAAGCGGATTTACGTAGGTCGTCGAAGGTGTCAACGAGACCGCTAACAATCTTCATCTTTTCTTCCACCTTAATGTCTGAATCCTCCCATACTTTCTTGAACGCTGCCTGAACGGCAGTTTTCCCCTCTTCACTTTCGCAAAATTTGATCAGCGCATACTCGGCAGGGATTCCCACGTGGCCTTGCTCCTTGGTTCCAATTCGACGGATCATCGACGGAAGGGCAGTCGGCGTCTCCATAATCAGCCCTACAACCATTGCGTTCGCTTGTTCATCACGGTCTTGAGTGAGAAATTGGATAGCTTCTGAAGAGACACTTTCATCCTCGTCGCCCACCACTTCCAACATCGTGGTGACGAGCAGAGGGAACGTGAAGCCACGATTTGTCACGTCGGGAAGTTCCGTGTCAATTTCTTCGATGGAAACACCAATTTGGATCATGCAGGTAATGGCCGCCTTGCGGACTGCAGAGGATTTGACGAGTGTAGCCCCGATAATGACAAGCTCGAAAGCAGAGGCTTGAAGGAAGAGGCGCCTGGAGTGCACCCGTGAGTAGGTGAGGATAGTGTCGAAAGTTTGGATGAGGGCAAATATCTTGTCTTGGTCTTCGGGTGTGACGGAGTCTTCATCCATCACAACGAAGGGCTCGTAGAGTGCTTTGGCGCCCTTCACAATGAATTCATGAGAAGAGGGCTCCTCTTCAGCGAGTTTTTCCAAGAAGCCGGTAATGGAGTACATGCCCATGGAATCCTTTGTGGAGAGGAATGGCATGAGGTCTGGAATATGAGGAACGAGAGTTTGGCGTGCTGCCTCGGAGACGTCTGCAAAAGAAGTGATGACCTGCAAATAGTTATCTCGAAGGGCTTCAGGAGCTGCAACCCCGGCCTTGACCAGCCTTGGGATATCAAAGGCTGCTAGGTTCTCCTTCACGAACGCTTCCTGAAGCATCATGGCGTAACCGAGTTTTTCAAGAGCCTGTATTTTGGGGTGAACGTCAGTACCTGGAAATTTTTATCGCGTCCAGAGTATAACAAACCGCGCTTGCAATAGTCTCATCCAGAGACGTCGCGTCGTTCATCAGGGCTGGGATTCCTTCAAGAGTCAAAGTCCCGTGTTTTGACGATTCCTCTTGCATTGCACTCTCGATCGCAGCCTCCATCAGACGGGCCAACTCCGGGTTGGCTTCGACCTCCGATTCGTCGTCGTCGTCGTCGTCGCCGTCCTCCTGTATACAACCTTCAGCCTCGAATTGTGTAAACAGAATACGATACGAACCTCAGTATTATCGTCGGCTTCTTGATCAGTAGGCTCTTCCGTGTTGGTAGCCTCCGTGAGCTCGAGTTCAGAAGGCTCTTGCACCGAAATATTTGCCACTTCGTCTTTGTCGATGTCGGACATGGTAGGCAGGTAATTTTGTTCGACGAAAATCAATGTTGGACTCCCTTAAATAACATAGAACATGACTTTGGTCTGAATCGATGGATAGCACGGATCTCCGAGAAAGAATGGGTGGAAGCCTTATCCGCCAGGAGCCATAGACCTAAGGCACGCCGGGCACCGCATAAGAGTAATTTGGAGGGTACCAGGAATATTCAGGACCCTCAATTTGGAAAATTTCACTTTTGATAGCAGGCTTGGCTATCTTGGCAAGCACAAGCAGTTTACGACGGCGTGCGGTTGCGGAAAACAACTGACGGGTGCGGTAGGCGGAGACAAGGAAAAAAACAGAGATGTGGCTGTGAGCGGCCCCTGTTCGATTTCGTCCCACCATGTTCAAATTTGACTTTGACATTCAGGATGTTGAGGATGGCATCGATGAAGCCTTCAACATTACCCGCAACAAGACAGAAGAAAACAAGAATGAGTCACTTCAGGCTCTACAACTACCAAAACCAGAATCTTTCGCGGAACTCCCAATTGCCGACCTCGTTCGTGGCAGTTGCCTCTTCCAAGCAGTATTCGGATCCTAATTCCCAATCTATTGTTGTCTTCAGTTGGATGCCTTGCCAAGCCTAATATCTTACTCTCCTCTATCTGTGCCTGTATCTTCACCGAGAAAATCAGTCACTTTGCTGCGTCGAGATTTATTTGATGCTCGTTTTCAACTTATCTCCGAGGGTGCGGGTGACGCTGTGGAGGCTGAAGATGTGCTAAACTCTTCGACTAAAAAGACAGCTCTTGGGTTTTTGGAAAACCCATCAGATCTTGTACCAGGCGTCTATGAGGGCGGTTTGAAAACCTGGGAATGCAGTTTAGATTTGGTGGAATATCTTGATAATGTCCAGTACCAATCAAACTACAGCTTCGCTGGGAAGAAAATCCTCGAGGTAAACTTCAGTCCTTCTCTTGAAGATATTATCACTGACAGGATCTTCCAGCTCGGATGTGGAACTGGCATTCCATCTGCGTTCATTGTCCACGAACTCTTCTCATCGCAAAGCATAATTTCCGATCACCAAGATTGTCCCCAAACGGTGATCCATCTTCAAGATTATAACGCCTCTGTAATTCAATTGGTCACTCTTCCTAATCTTTTACTTGCCTGGTGTATGTCTGGTTTCTTCCTCGAATTATTCGAGTCTCATCACAATTTCACAGATGCATCATCAGAGTCGACTGACTTTCGAAACACACTAGAGGGCGATATCCCATCTACCACTGAATCAGGAGAACTTCCAATTACGCCGGAACTCAAATCAACTTTCCTTGAGGCTCTCGACAAGTTACGGATATCCATACGTTTTTTCTCCGGTTCATGGAATTCTTTCGATCCCTCTTCGATCATCCCGTCAACCTCAAACTCGAAACAACCGCACTACAACCTCTTACTCACCTCCGAGACTATTTACCGCCTCGATAGTCTCCCGACATTAGTTGCCCTTATGCAAAAATCTTGTGTTGGTTCAGTTACTCCGAATTGCGAGCTTGAAGACTCGACATTGAAACTCCAGATCAATGATTCGAGCAACGTAGCCCCATCGCGACAGTCTATGTGTATGATTGCAGCGAAAGTGCTCTATTTTGGTGTCGGAGGCGGCATTCCCGACTTCCTGAAGGCTGTCAAGAAAGTCGGTGGTCAAGTTGAAACGGTACTCGAGAAGAAAGTTGGGGTTGGAAGGCAAATCTTGAGTGTCCAGTGGAGATAAATTACACAAGGCAGGTAGCCACTGTATTTGTGGGAGTGCTAGGTGATCATTGTTATAACAGTGTAAGTAGCAAGGATATCTGGAAAACATTCATAAAGATACGTGATCTAAGACCATTATATACATAACCATGTCAAAATCAAGAAAGCAAGGTAGATTGTCAAAGCCCTAAGAAACGTGTTGCAGTGTAGGTAGCAGCAACTGATGCGAGAACAGTCCACAGGGGAACGCCCTGTTGGAGGAACGGTGGGATTCGTTCAGAAATTGATATTTCTCTGGATATCTGTGATGGAGTATTAGAGTACTCCGAAGGTGCTGACTGGGAAGCGTGGTCATAATTTTCAGTTGGCCTCCTTTGTCGTAGTTCAGATTGGTCGAGCATCGAGTCGTCCATGCTCGTGTCTACAAGAGGGTTTTGTGTATTCGGCAAGCTCTGTATGAAATCGGGTTTTGCAGCCTCGTGGTAGTCGGAACGTTGCAACGGGTCCTCTGGAGGTGGGCCGCCTAGAGATTCGTCCGGTGAAGATTGAGAACTTGCACTGCTCTCTTGATTTATAGGTTGTGGAGGCTGCATTGATCAATAAGTACGTGTTGTGATGATAGTCAAATAGACTTACTGAAGGTTGCATAACATAATGGTCGACTAAAACACCACTTCCTCCGACAGCCACATCCGCGCGATCTAGGTGGTGGACATCCTCGACTTCCGATTCGTACGGAGTGTGCGCTCGTGGTTCTGGAGGCAAGTAAGCAACTTTAAGTTTCCTTTGCTTCACTAGTTGCTCAGACTCTTGAACAACTTTTGTCATCTGTAGATCATTTAAGCACCAAAAACTTAGAAGGTTGATGAAATCGGGGACGACTTACCACATCTTGTACGGTGTCTTGTTCTTGCCCCTGCGGAACATCTGCAGTTTGGATTAAGAACTTGTCTTTTATCCTCAAGCCAGCCAATTGGGGTTCTTGCTTCCAGCCCACAACAGTGACTAAAAGCGAAAGAGTCAGAATGTGATAGATCAACAAACGGGGTATAACTCACCCAGGATAGCCATACTCTCTCCGGGTAGTATCATCCCTTGGTGAGGCTTCGTCGTATAAAGCTATAGCCACTGCACTGTGAGTCTCGGTACGTAACATATGATTGAACGTTGGGTCCGCACCTTCGGCGCAGTGGTTTTGATCCTGAACACAACATGCCTACTACTTTTGTTCTGGATCTTCATCGTCAAGCTAGGCTTATCCACCAGCGGTTCTTCATACACGATCATGCGTTTTGTTAAAGGAGCGACAGACAAGATATACAGACAAAGTGCATGGTACACGTCAACATAAGGTCAGATACTTCACAAGCAATGAGAAAACTCACGACGAAAGTACATAACTTCTTCGGGCGTCACTTCTACAGACATGATGTTGGCAAAAAAGCGGAGTCAAAAGCGTAGGATTGAGGTAGTGCGAAAACAAGAAGCTCAGCGATTACGACTACAGAGACCTTGGCTGCCTGCCGTTTGGCGCATGCATGCTGGCTGTCAAAGTTTATTCCTTACGGCCCGGTTTAAGCGCCTCGTGGTGCCTCATCAAGACCCTGATCGGCTCCGCTTTGTCTGGGCTCATGCAGCACAATCAAGCGCCCAAGAGAAAAGTAAGATGTAAAAAAGGGTAGAAGAAATAAAACATGGACACATTGGGAATTGAACCCAACACCTCTCGCAATTGTATCTTTATTGATGCTAAGCGAGCGTGATAACCAACTACACCATGTGCCCCATGGCGGGTTGAACTCAGAGGAATTACATGTCGCAAAACTGTTATACTCCTTAGAGAGACGTGAGGGATGATGGCAAGAGGCAAGCGCTCATTGAATGCAGCCAAAATTTCTCTCATTATCTTGTCTATCACTCTGGGAGGGTCCAAATTTGATCTAAAAGAGGTTCACGAATTTTCTAATTCTTGTTTATAAACGCATGGACTAGAAACGTCAGTTGAAAGTTTGTCTGAGCGAGTTTCGGAAAGATATGTACTCCGTTTTGCCCGTGGTTTTCGTATTCGCATCAGGCAAAAAATTATGGACACATTGGGAATTGAACCCAACACCTCTCGCAGACAGCTCATTGGGATGCTAAGCGAGCGTGATAACCAACTACACCATGTGCCCCCTTTCAGGCCACCCGCTGTATGCAACCATCTCAGGGCTGCCACAACGTATTCTGCTTTAACTACACTTTTCCCTTCTTTTGCACTGTTTTTCTTTCAACGATTGGGCTCCAATGCTTATGCTTGCGATCTTTTGTAGTGCCGATATTCCTGCAAGGGTGAATTTCGTACTACCATCATCGACCGCCTCTGTATTGACATTGCATCAGGTGCTCAATAATTTTCTTCGCAGTGAGGAGTATCTGTCAGATTTCGTCAAAGAGATGGGCTGGGATGACGGACCACCGAAGTACGTATCTTCATTGCTAGGAGGGAGTACATCCTCGAAGCACCAAAAGGCGTCGACCGATAAAAGGGTTCAAATCCCCATTCAAAGACAAATCTCCGGAAGAGATAAGCCAGTTCTTCATCAAGATCATGTTAGAACTCGTCGAGTTCCTAAACATGAGCCAAACTCCAGTAGACAACACATGTCTTTTGTGTGCAGTCAATGAAGGATCAAAGGAGGTTCCGACCGTACCATGCGATTTCTACACACCTATCAGCGAAGCAACAGAGTTCGAGTTCAGCAGTGAGCAATTTGATAGTGGTTTTAGGGCACATTCGCCAGGAGTAAGATTGTGGTGACGAAGGAGAGTAGAAAATCGGCAGACGATGATTATTTACGGGATGTGGATGGGATGCGGAAAATCGATGAAAAGCGTGAATTGTTGAATGGTGCCAGTGTCAGGCTTCTGAACGAAGTTACTCCTACCATCGAGATATAATTCATTTGTTTGAAATTCATCTTGATACAATATAAGGATCTGGAGCTGATCTTGTAGTTAATCAAAGTCAACACCGAATCGCCTCATGAAGCAGTGCGGCAACCCCCTTCGGCGGTGGGCCCAGCCATGACGGGCACATGGTGTAGTTGGTTATCACGCTCGCTTAGCATGCAATGAATTGTCTGCGAGAGGTGTTGGGTTCAATTCCCAATGTGTCCATTTTTGTCCGAAGTAGTTGGTGAGACAGCGTTTGATTGCATCTTCAAAGCAATGGGAGGTAGATTAATCTATTGTATAACACAGAAACCCAAACTAATAAACAACATTGCAATATATAACCAAGGTGACATGAGAATACGAAGCTTACTGGGCTTCTTGCATATCATCGATCCAAGCCTTTCGCTTGCGATTCCGGGACTTGAGCGGTCGAGAGGCCCTCTCCATTTCATCTTTACTTCGAGATTTCCACATGAAGTCTTCCGTATGTGAAACGTAGAAGAGACGATATGTCCGAACGCAGACTTTGATCTCAAGGCCATCTTGCGACGACACGTCCGGAGGCGCATCTTTTACGCTCTCAGGCAAGTTCCTACTTCGAGTCAGAAAAACCCTACGCAAGTAAAAAGGATACATACCGTCGTAGGAACGGCCTTCTGACGTGGTTTTGCGATACACCGTCAGTACTTTCGCCCTGCATTATATGGTCAGGGTTGGGACACATGAAGATGAAAGAATGGAAACCGACAGAAACGAAGGCATCAATATAGGCTTGCCAACGGCCAGTCAACACCTCGGTATCATCGTAACTTGAATCATCTTTGCCGATAAGTTGAAAGGTAATCATTTTTGACTCGGCGAGCTGAAATTCATGGTGAGCCTAAAGGACGGGACCGAAGAAGTGGGCAGGGAACAGACCCAGTCGATTCTGAACACGTTCTCATCAGGTCCAAGAACCTTCTCTGCGTTACGTCTGCTGTTGATCCGGTCTTGAGTGGTAGGAGCAGCGAGTAAACGCTCTCGTTTCAGATGTTCCAAGAGGTCTTGACTTTTGGGGTCAGCTATAACGGCTTGTACCTGCAGTTTGCAACATTAGTAATCAATAAGATTGTCTGAGAAGTGTACAAACCTGCTTGATGATAGCGCCAATGACCTTGTCAACGGTGAAAATCTTATAAGCGTGCTGGAGTTGAAAGATAAGCGTCAATACTCGATAAAGAAAAAATGATGTTTCTCACTTTGAGGCCGAACACAGCCCGCATTTGATCCTCAAAGAGATGCTGTTCAATCTCGTTTTCAAAAAGGCGCTCGCAGAGACCCAACAACATCTCGTAGAAATGGCTAGTATTGCGGCCTGAAGGTGTCTGGGTACCGCTGGGAGCACTTTGTTCCAAGTTCGGATCCACTAGTGCACTGTCAGCTTGAGACATCTTTGAAGACACCAGCTGAGCGGAGATCCCTCTAAACAAGTTTAACCGCGAATACAACATCTATAAAATAAATGAGTCTATCAACAATGACTAAAGGGCGGAACTGTTACCTCAATCAACCGCATGAGAGTATAAAAGGTTGTATTAGTGAAAAAGACATTGTTGATCTTAGGGGACCTCTTGGATGGCAATGTTGTAGATGACGACTCTCCTTTGTCTTCTTCCATCGGGACGGGCGAAGCAAATCTTGACGCAGCAGGCGAGGCAGCCTCCTGAGCTCTCGTTTTCCGACTCGTTGACTTGGCTTGCTCACTCTTCAACAACTTCTTTCTCAGATCACCACTTGAAGAAACATTCTTCGCATGACTCCTCCCATTGCGACCTCTCGAGCCGCTGGCCAGCACAGGCTGAGGCTCAATCTCTTCTTGTTGCGTCTCCGTATCACTATTATTTTCGCTCTCCACCACATCATGCACCACGAATGCCGAATTGAACTCCACGGGGTTAAGACAGAAGAATAGCGGCACATACGACCGCAGGAAGGTTTCGATTCTCTTCCTGTCATTCGCCGCAACTTGTGTTCGATCAAGGAACGAAAGAACGAGTTTGATTGTGTCATGCAGCACGCCTTCGTTCTCAACCAAGAACTCTAGCTGATACCTTGGTCTTGTCCTCGCGAACAAGGGATCAATGAGAGAAGCCCGCTTCGCCATTTGTTCCTCTCGAGCTGTCTCAATCTGATTCAAAAGTGCCTTGGTCGTGATCGCCCTCTTATCAGACATCTTAAACGCGAGCGCCTGATGATCCAAACTCTTGGCATAATTCCTCGCGTCAACCTCCCGCCAGACCTTGTTCCATTCCCTCTGTGCACGTTTCCACTCCTCTTCTTTCTGCTTCAAACGCTGAAGTACGACTGGAATGGCCAACGCTGGTGAGTCTTGCATTGAATTGACCACTTCCATCCCAGCATCGCGACCGTAGATCTTCTTGATCACCCGTTGGTGAACGGCCTTCCACGAGCCTCCCAGGTTTGCTTTGAGCTTGTAGTTTACTCGTTCCTCGGGACTCATCTGAGCGATCTTATTGTTAATGGGTTCGAGGGCCATGATTGTCCGTGTGATGGCCTCGATATGGAAATCGTATTCGTGTCGTTCTTCCTCGCTGCGATGAAGTGCTTCCTCGTAGATGTTTTTCTTATGCGCCATGAAAGGGAGATCTTCGCTTGTCCATGTTGGATGTGATACCCATTCATCATTAAGGACTGAGCGACACATCTCATCACGGCCTGAGCAAGGAACATTGGCCTCCTTTGAAAATATCAACGACTGATCGATGACGAGGAGCGAAAAGCTAACCGTGGTCGAAACCTTTCGATAACTCCCATATCTCTCCGCCATATCGATTCGACCCGGTCTTACCGGAATAGCGGCAACAACAGCCTTGGCCCATCCACTACTGGTCGTCTGTTCATTCCTTGCCCACTCTTGTTCTTTCTTCTCGTCCCATCCCAGAATAGTCATAAACTGGCGATATAAATCCGTGTTGCCCAGGAAATTTCTGCTTTCTTTCACCAGCCTTGGAGTATCAATAAAATCTTGTGCAAAGAGGTTAACGAGCTTCAGGAATTCGTTGTAGATATCCCGGTCCGCAATGAAGAGCTTGACGCGGTCGAAGAAGTGAATGTCATCGTTAGCAAGGGCGCGAGATGGCTGGAGAGGAAGAGGGTGATGCCCGCCACGACGAGGCGATGAAGGAGCTGCAACTACATGTTTCGGGTTGTAGCTTATGGGTGCTAAGTCTTGGACAGAACCGTGTTTATGTTTCTGTGAACAGTAAGACGCTGTAACAACAGCCAAATACATTGAACATACCTTTGAGGGCGGCAAATTCTTGGCAGCTGCCTGTTCCTTTTCTCGCTCCTTCTCTTTTTCCGTGGCTTTCCGTTTGCGCTTCTGAGGCAGAGAGGAAGCATTGCTCATTGAGTTAGCCACCACATCCAATTTCCGTCGATCTTTGTCTTTTCTTGAAGAGTGGGGCGCATCATCCATAAGTTGGCCTCCCCGATCTGGCATGAAGATACGAAAATCTGCGCGCAGGTCTGGCGCATCTTTGAATAGCCTTGCAATTTGTCTTGAAACCTCCTCCTAAAAGTCAAAAGCTTATTGTAAGGTTGAATAGGAAGGTAAACTAGCACGGACCTCATCGATCGATTCAGGAGTGTGGTGATACCGGGTAAGAATGTCCAAAAATTGTCGATAGGTTTCAGGGTCGCAACGCTGTTTGATTTTTTGAACATATTGCACGGCGGGTTCGATGGCTTGTCCATCCATGGGGTATGCACGAGGGTCTGGAGATGTAGGCATGGGAGCGCTGTGGTCGATGCTGGCACCTTTTCAAAAGCCCTGAGCTGTTGCTGGGAAGGATGGTGTGAAGATACGTACCATAACCGTAGCCACTGTCGTGGCGAGATGAGCCGGCGTTTGCCCCAGACGACCATGGCATGCCCCTCATTGGGCCGCTCGTGGTTTGCGTAGTTGTCCCTGTAGGCGTAGTGACTGTTATAATGCCAATGTCTTGAGGATCTGTTGAGCACTCTATCCGGTAACCAATGGGTAAAAACGTGTTGAAACCTTGAATGAGAGCGGGGTGTCCGTGGAAGAGGTGGGAGACGCGGCGAATGACCCCGGGAGTATCAATTCTTTTTGGTTTGTTCAGCACAACAAGATCGAACAACAAAGAGATAGCCGAGGAACCCACTGCTCGTTCTTGAACTCCTTCATGATATCCAGGAAGTGGTTGTACACATCTGGTTGATCATTAAACTGGTTTTTGACGGCATCCAGATAACTGAGAGCATCTGTGACATTTAACGCCCTGTCTGGGGCGCTCCCAAAACCTTGTGGGTCAAGCGGTGACCCTCTGCGAGATCTCATTGACGACGGCGGCCGCTGCATAAGGAGCTCGTGGTCTGTGTTGCCAGAGATTTGTGAAGGCAAAGGAGTTGGCGCTGGCTGAGCAAAGTCGGTGGCAGAAGATCGCTGAAGGAGAACAGGCGTGGCGGCACGAGGCGTTGAAATTCTCTCGTTCCTGTCTTCTTTCGTCACAGGTTCCGCCATGTTGTCAGGTTTCGGAGTAGACTTTCGGTCATTAGTCTGGGAAGCAACAGGGTCCCCGGATGAAAAAGCCGCATTGCTTAAGCTCTGCGGAGGTACGGCCCCAATGCTCGGAGAATCTTTGAGCTCATCTGGCTGCCTTCTTGGACTATCTACAAGCATTTCTTCGGAGTCCATGGTTGCTTTGAGCTCGTTCTCGACGACGATGGCGGATGCAAAAAGACAAAGGCACGGGGAAATGACACGGTCTGTGCACTGATCTGTGATCAGAGCTGCCACGCGTATCACGTGCAGGGTTTCTTTGTTCCTGCTTTAGTCAGATGCCGTTATCGTCTCCGTCCCAGCGCCTAAACTGCTTTGAATCAGGATGGCTTCCAACTCGGATTTCAAGGTGAGATTCGCTCCTGCGTAATCTGGGCATTATCAATTACTGCGCATTGTTAGCCATGGAATTGTGGTGAATCCATGAATTTTCCTCCAATGGATAAAACCGAAACGGAAAATAACAAGCATTGGAAAAGCGTCGCCGATTACTTTATCAATAAAGAAAAGGTCAAGGCCGAAGCATGGAAAGACGAAGTACAGAACTTGCTTGTTTTTGTAGGTTGAGGTTGTACTGCTAAGGAACGCTAACGAAGAAGTCGTCACCTAGTCTGGTCTCTTCTCCGCTGTCCTGACAGCGTTGCTCGTGGAATCCTACAAGTCTCTGCAACCAGATACCAAGGAAGCTCTGCTTTTCCAGCTCGTTACGCATCTTACTTCTTCTGCGAACAGCACTGGCTCGAGCGCTCACGCGGTCATTGAACAAACTAATACCTTCACTCCGTCGGCCTCGAGTAAACGGGTGAACACTCTTTGGTTTCTCAGCCTCGTGCTCAGCTTGGGTACAGCGCTAGTGGGAATCACAGCCCAACAGTGGCTGCGCGAGCATCTGCGTCCGGCAGTGGAAGGCGTAAACCTCCACCACCTCCCTGCGTTGATTTACATGCAATCCGAGGCTTTAGATCGCTTCTACGTTCCACAGATCTTCGCAGCCTTACCACTACTTCTCATCACCAGTTTGATATTTTTCTTCGTGGGCATGATGGATTTTCTATGGGACTTGAATCACCATGTAGCTATTCCAATTATCGTCGTCATCTCTCTCATATTTATTTTCATCTTCCTCACGACTCTATTGCCTGGATTGCAACCATACCTAGTCCATCTTTCATCCCCACGAAAGTCCTCAACCCCACGAGCCCCATGTCCATACAAATCCCCTCAATCTTGGGTTTTCTTAGAGTTTGCTGTTATGATCAAATGCTTGATACGAGACGCAGCGTTGTTCGCACTTCAGCGTTTTGCGAAGCCAACGCACTCTGCTTGGCGTTTCATGAACCTCTTTTCAGCACGCTTGCCAACTCGAAGATTTCATCCAGAGTCTTCGCACTTGGGTTGGACCAGACATGCTTTGCTCTGGCTTCGTCAGCGAGATATAGATATTCTCGTCTCGTGCTGTGATGACGACCTACCATCGATATTTGCTTCCCGAGATCGGAATTTTTCGCCTCATCATGACACCGTGAAGGCACTACTTGAAGCGCGAGATGCAGATTACAGCCTTACAAATCTTGCACAACTCAACGCAGTATTTCAGTGTTTTCATGATTACAGTGCCCTCAACTATGGAGACGAATCAATCTTCAAAAGCAACATCATCCAATATATCCAAGACAATCTACTCTCACCTCAAACTCACATTTTTGTTCCGAAAGAGTTCATACACCCTTCCCATATTCGCGGCTCGATCGACAACATCCGCTTATCATTTATGTTGCAAAAGAGCCAGACGCGAGCAGTGTATCGTCACCGGCTTACACACTACCACAAAGAACTCGCAGTTCGATTAACAAGGTGGACAATAAAAAACCAGCGTAGTATTTCCTTCGAGTCTTGTTCGTCCCCGATCGGTGTCGTCTCATTCTCTCACATCACTCCTGGTCGTATATCTGGTCAGTTTCCGAATCATTTCTCTCATTATTTTCTTATTGCTTATCAGCCATCTAGACACCGATTTTCGTGAACAAATCGGAGACCAACTAGAACACATCCTGATAGAGTTATTCGACGAGGCATCAGCCATGCCTCAAGATGATGGTATACCATCGTCCAGCCGTTACGCTTTTCGTAGTGTGGCGGAAATCAATTTCGCCCTTGAGTACTACAACACAGGCTTATCGCAAGTTCACAACTCTCTGTTAATTGATATTGCCACACGCATAACTCAACCCAAACATCGCGATATTCCAACATATCTTTTCGTGATGGCATATATCCACGTCAAGAATTTACTCGGGATTAATTTTGATCTAGCTCAGTCGACCGGTTTTGCTGCGTTGCTACGTGAATTACGATCCTGCAAGGATCGATTCAAAGATGCTGATATCCGTCGAATACAAGAAACATGGGGAGTCGGCGGGATTTCATGGGATTTCATGGATAGATATATTTCTACCCACCCCGTGGATGAGGAACCCCCTGGTCCAACTTACCCAGCCCCCCAGGCTGCCTCCTCAAACAGGTCAGCGGTTTTTACCTCAAACATTGGCAGCCGCGGGAGTCCAAAGGGGAAAGATCGCCAAGACGTCGATATGGACGCCGAGTTCCCAGTGGATGGGGTAAACTCTAGAATGGACGATCTAGCTCTGGTCAACGGCAAAACTATCGAAGAGAATTCGAGGTGGAAAGGTATTTCCAACTCTAACTCTGGAGATCCCCCTTTCAATCCTTGATATGTCAACCTCCAGAACTAAATAAGCCTCGAAATAGTTGCTTGTACCTTTATATAGAGATCAATGATTACTTGCTTCTATGCATCCAGACCCAAGACCGAAGCATTCAGATGAATAAATCTGGAATACTGGCTCCTCGGACAAACATCTGTCGGACCCAAGCGACCAAGAAAGAGCGATAAGTATATTAGAATCTAGACTGATAGAAGCTGACGACCGTCAGGCGAATACTGGACTCGGAATTGAACCAGGCAATTTGAAAGTAGTGAAGAAACTGTAGAGTAACGGCCCAGTGATTTCAGGAGCAGTCATGGAGTCGTTAATATCAGTCTTCTGGCAAAGTAATAAATCTTTCATTTACTAGACTCATCGCTTGCAAGAAATGGGCAGACCTCCCAGCCCTTTGCACCAGATCAGCCCATATGGCCCACAACAGGAAGGTCGGACCGCTTACACAGTAGCCTGATCCAGGATATGCGCCTCAAAGATGTGCTCGAACGCACGAGAATATATACTTCTCGAAAGTCCAACAAGGAATCCGAGGTCTTTGACAAAAATAGAGAGATGTTTCTGATTAAAAAATACAAGAGGGTATCACTATCTACATAGTCCAAGATAAGGAAATTGACTCTTGCCGAGTCTGAGTCTCAACCCCGAGTTGCTGCAATACCCCAATATAACCTCCTCTACCCAATCTCTATCCATACGCATGCTTCTCAAAGAACGAACCGTTTAACCGATCCGGTCGGGGTAATATATATACTGGAATATTCGGATCGAGGAAGCGAGGGCGGGGAAAGTGGGGGTCGAGGAAGGCGTTAACGTTCGACGTGACTGTAAAATGAAGGGACGACTCTGCATCAGCATGAAGATCCTAACATGCATAAATGTATAAATAGGCGGTAAAGCGGCCACAAGGTAAGCTCAAGAAGAGGGTGATTTGAGTCGGGACGAATAAGCCGAGACTGAAATGACGCTCGAAGTCGTAGAAGTGGAAGAGCTTACTGACCTTGTTTATCAAATAAGAACACCGTTTAGTTCTGGGTTCGAAATTCAGCTTCGTGATCCTCGCCGGGCGTAGTCGCGTGGGTAGACGGTGTTGCCTTCTGGCGTGTAGAGGATGATGCAGCTTGAGGGTCCTTCGCCTGTAGGATGCAACCGATAGCCTGGTGGTAGGAATGCGTTGAACTCCCTTGCAAGTGAAGGGTGTCCATTGAATAAGGCGGCTATTTGGACGATAACGTCTCCTGGATCTATCCTGTAGGAATATTTGTGGGTGATTAGCACCCATACGCTCAAAACAACGAAGAGAAGCGAGTCAAACGCACACATTCGCTTTGAGGTCCTTCATGATATCCAGGAATCTGTCGTACTTCCCTGGATCTTGTTCAAAAGAGTATCTGACGTTGTCCACAAAGGACACAGCTTCGTCGCGGTTGAGGTGGAGCATGAGTGATCGTCGTATGGGAACAAGAGCAATGTGAGAGAACCTGGTGAGTGGTGTGGGGGGGAGAATGTGAAGGGGGATAAGGACAGGTCCGTGGAGGAAGGAACTCTGTTTTATGGGAGTTTCTGAGCGAGGTGTCAAATGGAATCGAATGCAGCTGGGCCCCATGCCCCTAAGTACCGTACGGCCCGTATTCCGTCCCAGAACCACATGCACGTACCATTTTTTTTTTTCGTTCGGTCTTTCAGTTATCCGTGAGGGGAATGGGACCCTGAATCTGAGGTAGTACCGGCCACGCAGCCAAGTGTTCCTGCAAAGTCACAGTACACATTTGTGTGAACCGATACAGTTTATGCTTTCAGAGTTGTCGCGACAAAGCGCCGACCCGACGCTTCGCTGGCAATAGTAGCTTCCTTTGTCCATGGCCCGCTCGTCCGGTTCTTTCGTAAAATGGTTACAGAACAATCAGAACCCATAACGGGAGACAGATGAAAAATAAGAAAATAACGTGCAGAAAACGCAGGCCAAATTTTTGGGAGAAAAAAAGAACATTCGGAAACGATGAGCGCAGGGCAACATCAACAGCGCGGAACAGACCGAGCTCATGAGCGCACTCGGACCGTGATCCGTTAGGCTTTCCTCGCCCGTTGCCGAGACACACATCCTCACCGTCGGCTGCGTCCAGGTCCCATGAAGTGGCAAACTTCCTTTCGATTTGCTCAACTTGGAGTAGTCGAGGAAGCACGACCATCACCGCATGGTTTCGATTAAAATATTTCAAACTCACCACCTACGGAACCACATATTTTACGGCAAAAGGACCCTCTTCTTCGAGATGAGTTTTTACCAGATTCTGCTAGGACCTCTCAGCCGTAGCTCCGAAATTATAATCTCCTTATCACAGGACGCTACCTCATTTATGAACATTAGAACATGCATCTAACGGGGAACTATTCGAGGCTACTTCGGCAACTCATGGTAAGATGCCTCATAGTACTTGCAAGGAAGAGAGTAGGAGGTGGTTTTTCACTCCGCAGTCGCTGCGAGATCAAGCGATCAATCGAATCCTTGGAGCAAGTGTTGATCGCTATCAAGGTTTGTAGGAGGGCGGTGGGTAAACATGGCACGAGCTCAGCGTAAGACACAGCTTGTACTGTCTCGCTACTGCGGAGGGTTCGCGAATACACCGCCGCGACATCTAGTATTTAAGAACTTGCACCGCTGTAGGGCGGGTCGTCTACACCGTCTTCTCATCTATTGCCACAAAATTCGTGAGATAAATATCAATGGATTCGACTGCACACCGCTCAACTCGTAATCCTTTTCTCCAACCCGCCACATCAACATCGACCAGCGCTCTCAATACCGTGACTCCAGAATCAGAACCAGCACTGGAACCAGAACCAGAACCTACTTCACAGCCGCCAAGTATGATTTTACCGTCTGATAACAAAGACGCTGCGCCACCTTTCTATACTCAGGGCGAATACCACGCACCAGTCCACAGTGACGAGAAAAATCCGCTGTTTCCTTCATCTTCGACCACCTCACCATATCGTGATTATGGACCTGGTCCATCAATGCCAGACAACTACAGAACAATGGATAGTTCGCCGCCACCAATTTTCCCGGCACCTGGGTCTCCCCAATTGCAAGTATCAGGTGCAGGCGGGTTTACCGCTGCGAACTACGCACCAACCCCACCAGGATATTCGTCCTCACTCGTAGCTTCACATCCTGATTCCCCGCCACCCTCGTTTTCACGTTCTCGTACACCGGGTCTTTCCTATGCGCAGTTCAAGCCCACGTTTCTTGTTGCGAGGAGTACGACACTACACAAAGGCTTTCCAATGACTTCACCGCCAGGACACGATGATGTACATCCTTTCATTACGCATGATATCAACGAAGTTGATTGGCTCCAGTGAGTATTGTCTTTCAATCAATCACTACAACACCCGATACTGTGATCTCCGAATGACTGAAACTACGTTAGGTTTTTGAGTGACATTCGTGCCGCTGGTTCACTTACAGATAAAGACTTGAGACGGTCTCATTTGCCAATCATAAGCATAATCCCTATCGTTGGTACGTATTGATTTCAGTAACCGATTGTATCCTATCTACACGTCACAAACACTTTCGTACGCTGTCTAACGATCGACCTCTTTACCCCCTTTTTCTCACTCCAGGTTCTCTCAGTGCCTACGGCATTCAGAAATATATGAAATCCCGGAAAGAAACCGTTGTTGTCAAACTTATCGACAGCTGGAATCATGTGCGTGTGCCTACCTGTTTTGCTTTGTGTTATCTCAGCCATACTTACGCACACTCCCTCTACCCCTCCTTTGAAAATCCCACCCAACAGCACTTTTTCGAGCCTCGTAAAATCCGAATCATCTTGATGAAAGGCTCGGTCAAACTAAGCGGCGCCGATGAGCGCCCGATTGGTGACTTGCACAGTCCTACACCGAATATGTCCCCATGGACGATGACCATGGGGCAAGAAGCGGATGTGAAGTCTCCAGGTTCGAGTAGCTCGGGAAGTTATGGTGCTGGAGAGAGTACAAACTATGGTGCCCCGAAAGTAGGACCACAAGGACAATATCACGATCAAGAGGGCAGACCTGACAAAGGAAAGCAAAAAGCAACGAGCTCGGGGGATCAGAGCGACGAAACTTTCAGACTGTTCATTGTACCGATCTGATCGTGCTTGAACTAATAGTGATACCGGCTTGTTTGCAGGATGTGGTGGTTTGGCAAGAAGTCGCCGGTTGAAATTGGGCTGTTGATGAATGAATGAATGAATGAATAATACGACCTTCGCTTTTCTTTGCTTACTGTAAATAGATGAAATATTTCGAAACCTGCACCCTACTTCACAACTTGTCTTTGTTTGAATTAACACTTCTTTCGCTTTCGTAGACTTCATCTTACCTGGACGTTTGTAAGAACTTTAAAATACGCTTATCTTTTCTTGAACCAACGCAACCCTTGACGTTCGCTGAGTGATTTAGGAAAGTATTTTTGTGAGCCTCTGCCCCGGTCTTAAGGATCGAAAGACGATCTGAGAGAAGCTGGGAGACAATGGACAATAGAGGAAACTTTCCCCTTCCATCTAAAACGTACGAAAAGTAAATTGTTGATCTCGTTAACCCCCATGGGTCATGGTGATATCGACTCCGAGTTCAGAACTCTTTTGAGAAGTGGGCTTCGAGAAAGAAAAAGTTCGGGCTTGCCACAACCCCAGAGGGACGTCCACATTGAAGATACCGAAAGGTAATAAGGGGCGGGGAGAAGTATAGGAAAAACGGACCGATACATTGTTCAAAAAAGTGAGATTAAAGATAGCGTTTTTAGAGTGTTACGTTCACCGACGCTGGCATGTCTTGATCGTTGAGAGCCGCTAACGCGTTCTGAACTGCCAAAGTCGCCATATCCAACCGCGTCTGGACCGTAGCGCTGCCAATGTGCGGAAGGACAACACATCTACAGCAATTAATTGAGTCAGCACATTGTCATTCACCGTCACGGAACTTCGAACCTTGGCTCTCTGACCAATGCGTGATCACCTGCAACATTCGGTTCACCCGCAATAACGTCTAACCCTGCACCCCAAATCCAACCCTCTTTTAAAGCCTTTGCTAAAGCGTCCGAGTCGACCACAGTTCCTCTGCTCGAGTTAACCAACACGGCGGTTTTCTTCATCTTCTTCAAGAACGCCTCATTGATCAATCCTTTGGTCTCATCCCCTCCTGGGGTAAGCACGAACAAGACATCGCTCTCACTCGCAAGTTCGTCAAGTGAGACGCGTTTGAGGCTATGTAAGGGTGCGCCAAATGACGAAAGGAGTTCGCTGTCTCGTTCGGGGCTGGGCTTGGAGAAAGGGTTGGAAGTATACACACAATGCGTGAACCCGAATCCGAGAAGACGCCGGAGGGTCGCTTGTGCGATTCGGCCGAAACCTAGAAAACCTGCAGTACGCTTTGGAGAAGAAGGCGTGGCGCTGATTTGAGAGCCGCAGAAGGCGAAGGGGGCCCAACTGTAAGTTGGCCACTACGTCACACGACACGCTTGAGTCAAGACATTAAATTGAAAAGAAATGGGACTTACGTTTCCCTCGGATACGAATAACGTTGTTTCTTTAGCGAGGCGTCCAGCCATGAGAGCTAGCATGATGGATATGTCGGCAACTGAAAGACGAAGCCGATGAGTTACCTCTTCTGGACTGGAGCGGGATGTCAAAGCGTACCTGCATCGGTCAGAACGTCGGGTGTGTACCCAAGACGGATATTTCGCTTCGCAAGATCAGGTACACTTATGTGCTCTAAACGAGTTTAAGATTCATTCATAAAGACATGGACATGCATATAGGAAGGTTCAAGCTTACCATAGCCCACAGACATGGTTGAGACGACTTTAAGCTGCGAACCGGCTTCCATTCTGGACTTAGCAAGTATTACGATACTGATCGCCCGAAGTTCGTACCTGCATCGAGTACTTCTGCGTCGATCTAAACAACAGTACATGAGAAACGTCTTCTTGATCAGACAAACATTTTCACTGTACCCTGTCCGTCACAAGGACAATCAATGCTAGAGCATCTCGCACGTTATCCAACAGCCATTTCCTATCGCAGGCATTCTTTCCAGGCCACAATACAATCTATCAGGAGTATGGATCAATATGTGGGTCGTAGAAGAAAGTGTATAAAGAACGCACTTCGTATTTTGCCGATTCTGAATACAAGATTGTCATAACATCAGGCCCGAGATCCCTTGTCACAACAATCTTGAGACGTTCACTGTTTAGATGCGAGAAAATGTGAGATAGACGATTCGAAAGAGAAGAAGACATGATTGAACCTTGAGTGGGTCATGGTTAACTTTCAAAAGTATTTATGAGAAGACCTGATGCGAGGCTTTCCGGGAGTTAAGATTAACGCGACGGGCCGCATGCCGGAGCATTTTTTCCCGAAGAATGCTGAGAGAATTTGCCATGAGATACAGAGTTGGAATTTCATGGATTGGGTACATAAAAAGAAAGCGATGGCTAATACTCATTGAGCCAAGTCAGACGCTCGTGCACTGTATTTTTGGACCACGAGGTTTAGATGTTTAATATGCCCTTAGACGGTCGAGACAAAGACAGTTTAAGAAACTGAAAGCCGTAACAGCTAGCGGGGGAAGGGTGGTCGGCCGACTTGAAAACTGGAGCGGCAGCGACACTTTTTTTCGTCGTTTTCAACTGCGGCATGTTTCCACATTTTCTCCCATTGAGTTGTAACTGAAGGCCGCAAAGTGACCAGCGACCTCTGCAAGATTTAAAAGATAGTCCACGAGTGCGCGATGAAACTTTGAAGTGACAGCGAAGCAGATGGTGGGAGGGAATCAACGTTGAACGTACAAACGCGACGCTATTAACGAGGCACGCGACAGAAATCTCCAGTCATGTGATCTAAACGCGAAGGCGTTATTTGCCCAAATTTGGCTCGACACGTGATGTTGGGTGGATATGCCTGTCCTGGCATTGTTTGGCCACGGCCACCTCGCTCACCACCACCTCGTCGTCATTTTACGCAAAACATATCTTATCCTAGAGTTACATATATCTGAAACTGCGGCAGAATGTCTTCAAGTATTCCAGTAAGTGTTTGGCGTATTTTTTTAAGTTGCATGCACGTGGATTTATGGCGACTACAATAGACAAGACGTCTAGTACGAACAACGAGGACGACCGCGATTAAAGAGAATGAGAATGCTAATGCACGTCCGTCACGGATAGCCACTCGAACCAAACCTGGTGCTCTAAATTCTGGGACATCAGCCACGGCGGCACCTGCTGGCGGCGTTAGCCGACCAACTGCAGCGTCCAAAGCTAAGGCCTTGACCGCTGATTCCAAAGTTGAGTTACCTGCTGGTAAACGGAAACGCGAGGCATTGGGCGAGGTTGCCGTCGCTGGTAATAAACCATCGAGTGCTACCGTGAAGGGAAAGCAGAAGGAGACTTTTGATGGTGTTGTTGTAAAGACTCGACCTCCCACATCTCGTCCTCCACTCAAGACCGTAGCTAGTCGTCAGACGACAGTCACTACTCGAGAAAAATTGACCAAAGAGGTCAAGGTAGAAGTGGTTATCGAAAAAGACCATGCGATGGTTGTGGACCCAGTTCAGATTCCCAGCATCACAACCCGTCGATCAAATTTACCATCAGATAGCATACCCGCTGCCTCTCGTCGGGCGTCTGGTCACCGACGGACTTCGTCCAGACTCAGCGCACGCGCCAAAGTTGAAGTCGAGGAGGAGGAGGAACCAGTCCACAAGAAACGGCGGACATCATCAGTCCCTCCAGAAGATGAACTCGAAGTACCGGAGCTCAATGAAGAGGAGATTCACAATATACGCCTTGCCGCAGAGATGGAGGCGTTTGCCAATGAAACCGAGGCGGATCCTGAAACCTCAGCCTGGGACGACCTTGACGCCGAAGATAGTGATGATCCATTGATGGTCAGCGAATACGTTCAAGATATTGTCAAGTATCTCAAACAAGTAGAGGTAAGCGTCTTCGTTGTTATTTTGCCACACCTCCATTGATTAATCTGAATTTAGCTCACGACAATGCCTAACCCGAACTACATGGAGAGTCAAAAGGAGTTGGCTTGGAAGATGCGCGGCATTCTCACCGACTGGCTTATTCAAGTTCATGTCCGCTTCCGTCTCCTCCCCGAAACCCTTTTCCTCGCCGTTAACATCATCGACCGTTTCCTCTCTGCCCGAGTTGTCTCTCTTGCGAAACTTCAACTCGTTGGTGTCACCTGCCTATTCATCGCCGCCAAATTCGAAGAAATTATCGCGCCTTCTGTATCTCACTTCCTTATGTGTGCTGACTCATCATACACGGAGTCTGAGATTCTCCAAGCGGAACGATACGTTTTGAAGACGCTTGATTGGAATTTGAGCTATCCTAATCCGGTGCATTTCCTGAGGAGAGTAAGTAAGGCAGACGAATATAACGTCAAGGTCCGGACTCTTGCAAAATACCTTTTGGAGGTTGGTGTTCTCGAGTGGCGTTTGATTGCCGCTCCGCCATCGTTAATGGCGGCTGCTTCAATCTGGCTCGCTCGTCTTGCGCTTGGTATGGAGAATTGGGTATGTATAATTTCTCATATTTCTGTTCAACATGCTGATTCAATTCATTTTAGTCACCGAACTTGGCCCACTATTCTTCATACAGGGAGAGCGAACTGGTTCCCACTGCCAGTCTGATGTTGAACTACATCCTCAAACCCATCCGACATGAATCCTTCCATAAGAAGTACGCTGGCAAGCGATTTTTTAAAGTATGTGGTCTTTTTGCTTCAGTCGCTTATCATATCTAATATCAATCTGTTCTTTAGTCGAGTGTCTTCATGCGCGAATGGGCTCTTGATCGATGGTCAGAAGGTGCACAAGTCGACCTATCGAGCGAACTTCTCCGGTTAAAAGCAGAAATCAAGCTTGAACGCGAGGCTGAGGAAGCTGCTCAGCTCATGCGAGAAGATAGTAAAGACCTTGCAGCTGAATACGCAGCTCTCCAACAACTCCGAGCCCGTGCCGCTGATGCTTAATCGCCATTGTCAAACCTTCCTTCGACCGTTTCTCTCCTTTGTTCACGTCCATCCCCTATCTGTCCATTGGACCTACAACTTCGCTAACCCCATTCGCCTTACTCTTAATCGTTTCTCTGAACATCATCTCAACATTTCATACCCTCACAACACAACAACATTTTGTCCCGACATACACTCAACAACATTCAATCAAGCATCCAAATCAAACATAAACTATGCAACAATTCGTCATGTTTACCAGAAAATTTGCGGCTCCTCCATTCTTCGTCTCACGCAACTTTTGTTTTACCATGTTTTCGTTACCGTGTTCCTCCGCAATCCGACAGGCCTTCACAAATCGTCTTGAAGTCACTTTCAATATTTTTGCTGGCTTATCGTCGCTTTCTACCAGTTTTAATATTGCATGTTAATCCTGTTGAGCTTTGAGCTTCGGCGTCTGTCGCTTGTTCTCCCTATCAATGTCGCCTTATCTTCACATCTTAGCTGAGGACATGTTTGACCTACTCTGGCACTCGCAATTTGGATACGCCACTTCTATCTCCCGTGATATTGATTTGTCGCTTTACATCCTTGTTTATCATTAAAACCTATTTGTTCTATATTCATTCAATCCCGTTGTTCGTGTAGCATCTTCACATTTCTTTTTACAATTGCAATTCAATTTCAAAATGTTTTGTCCTATGACTATGTTACTTTTAGACAACTCATGTAGTGGTTATTACACCCACCTCGACGTAACTTATCATCGTCGCAGAAGTCCCGCCATATAATTTATTTTGTGGGAACACAATGCCTCTCAGCAGAGGTCCCGGCGTGGAGGAGATGGCTCGAGGAAGCAGATTGTGAAGAACCAAGGACCTAATAATTGAATTATCAAACCATTGAGACGGCATATCTCTCGCCCGTAAACTAACACAAAAGGATAGATATGATCAGACAACAAGTTCTCCTTCTACACTACTTGGGTCAAGTGCAAGTTCGTCCAAGAGGGCATCATAACGTGCACGGTGACTTTTCTTGAGATATTTCAGATGTTTGGCCCGTTGATGAATGAGGTCCCGAAGGCCGCGTCGATTTCCAACGTCGCGCCTGAAAGTGAGAAGATGTTTCCAGAGGTTACGAATTTTGTAAGTCAAAAGTGCAACTACGAGCACGTCCCAGTCAGTGTTATGCAAAAAAGACTGTGATTTAAGACAACAGCATACCTTGAACTTCAGTCCTCCCTGAGTCGAAGGAATTCTCAGGTGACGAGAAAGCCTGGATAATCCTCCGTCTGTTCTCGAACGCAATACCAGCCGCATTTGCATTCCGCAAATCTAACGCCTTTGCGAGGAAATTGGCTTTCATAACCTCTCTCTCTGCCTCTTCAGTGACCATACCATGTGTCGGCATCTGCTTTTTGGGTACAGGAGAGATCTTCCCGGGAGCATCCTGGGCGTATTGGGAAACCTGGGTTGTCATATGCTGAGACGCAATAGGCAAGTCTTCGAACAGCACTTCCGCTTCCTTCTCTGTAACACCGAAACCAAATTCCTTTGGCAATTCAACCTTTCCAATTGAGAAGTCTCTGGAGTTCATCTCGGTAGAAGCGGCGAGGCTTTCCTCTGTTACAAGGATTTTGGCAAGCTTGCAGTTTGCCCATTTCTCGGATTCCTCGTTTGGTCGAGTACCCAATACAACGCTAGGTTTGTCGACATCAGCTTGTTTGGCTCTTTCAGCTGTTCGCGCGATGTTTTTCTTCTTTGTGCGCGCGCTCATACGTTTCGAAGCATGAGAAAGGTTGGTAGAGGAAGTGTGGAAGAATGAGCTCGACGACGGTGACGAAAACACTAGCCGTGAGCCTAATAGATACTGAGTACTTCTATCAGTTCAATATAAAAACCAACATACCACTCGTAAGACACGTCCTGAACATAGTGAACTGGTAGTGGGCGCAAGCAAACGCGGCGACGCGGGAGACAAATTCCGACGGAGCATCATGTGATATAGGGGCTTTCTTAACCATCTACCGAATGGGTGCCGGAGAAAAATACTAAAGAATTAAATTTACTACAACATGAAAGACTTGACTTGTTTCTATAGCTGCATTTTATCTTCTGTCTCCCACCCAGGATTCTTCTGCAGCAGCACGAACCCTTCTAATACATGACTAAACGGAATGAACTCCTCTGTGGCCAACTCTGCGCGCTCTATTGTTCCCAGCCGCACAGGAGATTGATGAGTCTGGAAGCCGGAGATTGTTCTTGGCTTGCCTGCTTGACCGACAACATCGATGGCCTTTAGATAAAGAAATTAGCATTAAGTGTATAAAGCAATAAGCAGAGAGGCTTACTTGGCCGACGCGGACAGTCACAGGTTTATTCTCGAGCTTCTCGTCAAGGGTGATTAAGAACCGAGGGTACATGGCTGGGGTGAGGAAATAAAGCATCCAGTGGTACTTATCCAAGACAACTACGCATAGGTATTATCAACGTCTGTATCAGGAGTGAAGTTTAAGAAGTCGGCTTACAGGCTTTGGCATCAGTAAACACAGTCAACGTGGCCAACAATGCAGCTGTCGCTGGCCGATGCAGAATGTTTCGATCGCAGAAGAACGGATTGAGGCCAATGGCCCCTTTACCCATATGCACTAACCCCTGGGCTATCCGAACCATGAAAAGGGTATCCGGTTCTTTGGCGTAGTAACCGGCCAATTGTCTTAGCATCTGCGACAGCCGTGCATTGTTAGTGCCAGCACCAACAAGACCCATGGCGAAGATAGCGTTGATGGCTACTTGAAGATCATTGTCGTGGCTGTATTTTGACAGTGTATCGAGAATGGGGAGTTGGGGGTTCGAAGTGGAGACGAGAGCGATAGCGAGGGGTACAGCTTTCCGGATAATCGGATCACCGTAGTGCATCTATACCAATGAGATAGAAAATGAGTAAAATTATATTATAAAAGTTCAAGAGGATACTGACGAGATGATTGAATTGGCGCAGCGACATATCTGCACCGATATCCTCGCCCATAGCTATAAGAGCTATAGCAATGACAGCAAAAGCTTGGTGTGTATCGTCCTTCTTCTCATCTTTCTTTTCATCGTCTTTCTTGTCATCGTTCTTGGCAGCCGTTGTAGGGTTGATATGTTCGTCACAATGACGGAGCATCGACTGAATCCTCAAAACGTTACCAGAACCAGCAAATGAGCAGGCCTCAACCAAGATTTGAGCCGTCTTGGCTATTGGATGGTTAATAACTTTCAGTGCCTCTATTGTAGTGTCCGAGGCGTCTTGAAGGCCTGTATGACAAGTCAGTCAACCAGAGCCTAGAGGCATTGATAGAAGAAGCTTACCGAGATAGAGAAGACCAAGACCAAGAGCCATAAACCTTGCCCATTTCTCGTCCAAACTCTTGTCCTCCCTCTCAGACTTGTCCATCAATGTAAGCAAAATCGCGTCGGAGATCTCTCCGTGCTTGCTCCCAACGAAGATGAACCCCAAAGCTAGCGCAGAAAGACTTGCAATCTCCATGGAAGTATTGTCGTCTGTGATATGTGGTAATAATAGGGGTACGATATCTTCCCGATGCGAACCAGCATAAGCGAGTCCAAGACCGATGATAGAGCTTGTTTTTAGCCAGACGGAGGGGTTGGTGGTATATTCGCCAAGTAGATGGAAAGCGTAGTCGGCCTCTGTCCGCACACCGCTGTTGAGCATTCCTGTGGCAAGCAAGGCGCCAGCCTATTCGATATCTAGTTTTTGGAAAGGAGATTGTGGCAAGTTAACGAACACACCTTGATATGCTCGTCCGCGGAATAGGTATATTTGTCGACGTGGCTGATTCCAACATCCGTCTCCCAAAGTAAACTCAGGCCAAGAGATGCAGCGGCACTCATCATACCTGTTAACCCTTATTAGACCAAAAAGCGGCACCAAAAAATTAAACTCTTACCGTGATCCTTGTTCTTGTATATCCAACTGTTACCTTCCTCAGCCTTGACCATTAGTTTGTCATTGCCATAACCGGCATTCACAAACGCGTTGACGAAGGTTCCCGCCAAATTTCCTCGAGCGGAATCTATATTCACCGACACGCCTCCTGCAAGATCGCTACATGAGCTCCGATCGGTACGGCGGCCATATAAACGTACTGGTGTTCTCGAGATGTGATTTATACACGTCTTCTAAGCTCTTGGCGTCCTCTACACCAAGTTCTTTACCGAAAGCCTGGAAGTGTTCACTGAGCTTCGTATTGAACAGACAATCTTGAAGATCGTTTTCAAAGTCATCTTCGGCTTCTTCTTCTGTCAATGGTATGCCTAACCATTCAAGAGGTAGCTGTGAGCGGGCCATCAAAAAAGCGAGTTGTCGTTTCATTAACCTATTAAAGGTGTTATCACGAATCCAAATCAAAGATAAAACATGAAGCCACATACGGATTGGCGGGTGCGTTGAAATCCTCTTTAATCAGTTCCGGGCTCCCTAAACGAATGGCGAGTGAGAGGGCTTCAGGGAATCTGTGGTGCTTGACGTAGATAGCGTGTGCAGTTTCGAGGAAGGAGACATCGTCAGGAGGTGGAAGCAAGCTCACGCATCTTATTTCGCGATAAGCGAAAAGAAAAGCATTCGAAGTGATGACGAACTCACCGAATCATGTATTGACAGACACGCGCATATGTGTTCTCGTCAACGAGCTTCGTGATGTCAGAAATTATTTCCATTTCTTCAAGCAGATCTACTGCGTCTGGTTCAGCGTTGTGGCTCAGCAAGAATTTTGCACAACTCCTTGCGAGTTCTCGAAGATCATCCAATGTGCCTGGTAGTGTGACTTTGGGTTTCGCTTCTTTATCTTTCTCTTCCGTCGTAGAAGGTTCTTCCAAAGATTCTTGCTCTCGCGCAGTGAATTCCTCTCCCAGCTCAGCAGCCAAGTGGCGAACATATTCGTGGCCCCAGGAGCCTGGATCGGCTAAAGGAGAATCTGAGGGCCGAAGTGAAGCTGATAGTAGACGGTAGCGAAGGGTCCCTCGAGGTTGTGTATCCGAATATGTCATAGCAAGTACTGACAGGATATCAGCAAAAAGACTCTGCGATTTCAGTTCAGTGATAGCTTCGTACAATTATTCGGAAACGCCTAACCTTGTCTTCCGACGATGGCCATGTATCGTAGAGTGTTTGAAGATCGGGATAGTGGGGCCGCAGGAATTTAAGCGGCTTTGGTACGGAGGTCATAGATGATGTAGATGTTCGAATGAGCGTTCGCAATGTTTCCAGAGCGGGACGATATAGCTCGGTGTTAGTTTCCTGAGATATACGCGTAATTAGTGAGTTTGCCCTCTTTGAGTAACGCAACCGAACCTTCAGTCGCTCAACGAGCATTTCCAGCTGATCTTTTAGTTGCTGGTCCTCCTCTGACTATACAAACCATTAATGATAAAACTCTCGATCTCCAATGACATTTAGTACGCACCAACTCCTCTCCTTCACTCTCTTTTGCATCTTTTGCGCCTTTTGAAGTCCCCGGATCTGCAGGTTTTTCGCCTTTCGGCTTTTCCTCTTTCTTCTTGGGATCTTCAGACTGTACTTGGATGCTGAATTCCTGGGCCTTGGTCATGGTTGCTGGTAGGTACTCCGCTCTACCTTGAGGAAATCAAGACGCGACGCGCGTCCAGGTAGTGTTTCTCACGTATCACGTGGATCGCAACATTGAGTGACCCTGAAGTCAGTGTCAAGTGAAGATTTCCTCCCTTTGATTCGTTCTCCTACGAACTCGTTTCTATCGCTATGAACCTCGCATCTTTTCATAAGGCCTCATAAATGACAGACGATCGATACATATGGTGGGGCATTAGTGCGTTGGTTAGAAAGGCCTGGTTATCTACGCTCGCACTTCTCTGGGAGCAACTTCTGACTTTCGATTCCGTTGTTGCGCCTGGCACGGAAGGCAGCAAGAATTTAATTGTTAGAATATTTGAACTGTTGACATACCAGGCTGCCAACTCTGCTGATCAAAATGGCCCAAATAAGCGGCCTAGAATCAAGCCATCGATTCGAGACCCTTGGGCTCTGGCTAAGTCGCAACCATATTCTTTGATCTGCGTTTCTCAGAAGGCTCTCGGGGCCAGCTACGCCGGTGATGTAGTGATTCCCGTGCTACGCAGACCAAGTAGAAACAACCTTCGTGTAGGTAGAGTGGACATGAGTCTAGCAACGTGAATCGTTGCAAGGCCAAGAAGTGTGTCGACAGGGCCAAACACTCCCACTACAAAAGCCTACTCTATTGCGCTAAGAATCCTTACCATTGCCTTTCTCAAACCCTTACTTGAACTCGATGTCTGCTGTTACACTGAAGTCGAAGTTTTACCCTATCCCAAGCCTTGCTCAAACAGCTGGAAGTCTTTCGTCGACGAAGGGATAAAGAAGACTATATAAAGTGAGAATTGCATACATCCCACGAGTCGACAATGCTAACGAAAAGCGCAAATAGACATATAGGAGACTAAGCTTAATATCTGCAAGTAGGTTTTACTGCGTTCGATTTTGTTTCATTTTGAGGCGAGATCTAGGGCAACCTGGTTCTCCAACCCCGAAGTTTTGGTATTTTGATTTTGTGAAGAATGAACCTGAGCTTTGACCATAACCCAACTGGGGTGTCGTCGTTGTTGACGGTGTAGCCTGTCGATGGCTCATCGGGTTTCTGGCTTGTAGATGGGCCTGGCTCAAGGCTAATGCTTGGGATGTTGGATGGAATGGTGCATGGCGATGGCGGAGATGCAGGATCTGAGAGGACGCTGGTGATGTCCTCCAAATCAGTTTCATCGCTGACGTCGTCTGCCGCATCGAGAGGTTCGATTTCAGTTTCGTGAGGTGGAGGGATGATCTCCAAAGGAGGTAGTGGCGCGATCAATGGCGCTGGTTTACTCTTTGGAGGACCTTGGAAGCCATCATGAATGGCCCGTTGAGCTTCTACGGAGAGGAAATGAAACTCGGGGTAAGGATCACTTTCGTTCGAGAAAAACTCTCCTGGCGTTGGCATTGTGATGTATGACTTGGAGCCCTGGCTGACCTCCTCGGTTGGAAGCCATGGGGGAGGGACTCGTCTCTCTTCCATGAGTTGCCAATCCCTATGAGAAGTGGTGAGCTATCTTGCACGACGACCATGATGATGAAACCACTTACACGCCCTCGAAATAGGGGTGTGTTGGTATCTCTAGTTCGGGTAAGAGACGCCTTTTTGGATCTTTCTCCATCATCTAACGAAAGTCTTTCAGTCGAAACCTTGGCCAGCCAGAATTACAACTCACCCTGTTGAGGAAGCTTTTGGTCACATCGTCTACATCATCGTATGGAGCCCATCGCAAAGGTTGTTCAGCGATTAACCGGCCAAGTGGTTTGGATTTTTGGCCGTCTTCCGTGTATTCGTAGAACGGAGGCTAAGATTCCAAATTAGCTGGGCTGTCTATGATGGAAGCGGCGTACTCACGCGACCAGTTAACATCCAGTATAATACCACCGCTGAGGCCCACCAATCGACTCCAAAGGAGTACCACTGGTCGAGGTATATCTCAGGTGCCATTTCGTACGGGGACCCTCGACGGCCCCTTGTGACGAAGTCGAGTTCACTGGGATCGCGGGGTGGGAGGGCTGGGCTGGCGTGGTCTCCGTCGAGGTACGGCCAGAATGGCTGGTATATGCGCTGAGCAGTCGTGGGTTGACCCTCGAAATCGAGAGACAGGCCGAAGTCTGATACTACAAGGTGGCCTTCTCGGTCAACCAAAATGTTTGCTGGTTTGAGGTCACCGTGAAGTATGCCTCTCTTGTGTAGCTCAGAGAGGCTGATGATCTATAAAGATCGTCAGTTTCAGTGAACTACAAGATTGAGCGTACTCACTAATTCACACATGTAGAATTTTGCTCGTTCAGCCCCAAGCTTATTAACCCGCTGTATCTCACTGTCAAGTGCAGTCGGGTACAGCGTCTTAACCCCGCTATCAGAAGGTTGAAATACGCAGCAGGTCGGATGGAAGACTTACCATTACGAAATACAAGTTTGATTGATCATGCCACGAGGCCCAGAGTGAGGTGAACCAAGGAGAATCTTGCAGCTTCTCGTGGATAACTCGCTCGTCCAAGTAGTCGAGAATATAATCTTCGTCTCTCCCCTCTTTCGGTACAATCTTTAGCGCCCATTCCGTGTTCGTAACGCGCTCACGGGTTTGATAAACTCGGCCACTGGCACCGGCTCCGAGGAACCGCAGGACGTCGAAGTTAAGTTTTCTGGGGGGAGCTTCGGCAGGAAGTGGGTTGGACATGGCAAGGAAGTAGTTAAGCTCGCTGCAGAGCAAGCTCAGGGGCGCTTCGAACGTTGGGAGTGAAAACAATTTTTCGATAGAATCAGGAGCAAGAATAGCTGCTTGACCTCCCAACGCAGTGCTCTGAAGGCTGCCAGTCAAGATCTAGAACGTATGTTAGTGCCTGAATCAACTTTTTTGCGTAAGAAGTAGCTCACATCATGAGGAAGAGAAGTAAGATCTTTTTGAGTGAGTTGATTCGTGGAAGGACATTTGTCAAGTCCCAGACGCGTGTGTCTCCTCGCGTCCAAAACCGAGGGGTCGTGTAACGCCTCAAACATGACTTTCATAGCTTGGAGAAAGTCATAATCCTGCAGTAGGAGCTCTACTTCAGCCAAAGTACGAACCGGTTGATGATAGGTACTTACCAGAGTATCATGATCAAGGCGTCTGGATGAGGTAGCTTCAATAACTCGCCTCTCCTTAACCGCATACTGGGATAGTACGACCTCAAACTAGCAAGCATCGAGTCAGGTACACCATAGATTAGCCCAGAGTGAGAGACTTACCTGAATATTGGAGGCAAGTACCTTCTCTCTTTTGAACAGCTTCCCTACTTTGTTCCTGAGACTGGCGAGTGATTTCGGAATGGCACGAGGGTTGTCTAGAGCGAAGACACAATCCTTAATGGATTCGGAAGACAAAGTAGAGCTCTTAGAAGAGCTCTGGCGACTGAAAAGTGAGAGCATTGCGCTTCATAAGTCGAGAGAGATCAAAAGCTTGTAGGGCCGTCGAAGATTGGGTGCTAACGAGGCATACCTGCAGGGCCTAATTTTATAGACGATTAGGGGTTGGCGGCTGGAGAGGCAAACCATCATGAAAGCGGTAGGCTGATTTCAATTATACCTCAAAGGTTAGTAAAATTAAAACTTTGTTTTCCGCAGAGCGTCATATTAAGCCCAGAAGTAAAGCGGAATGATGACATGGGCTGCGGTACTGCTATTCGATGTTTGCCTGGTCTACTTTTCAACTTCACCCGAGGTTGCATTCGACTTCAAGTTTGACCATTCATCAAAAATATTTAACTTTGGAAAGTTCAGTCAAAGCAATATAGTACCTAAGCAGCCTTTGTCAACCATGTTAAGCAATATTGATTGAGCCTTGATAATCGAGCTTGAGAGCCAATGATTTCTTTATCTGCACGACCAACCGCTTCCTCAAAAATATTTTTGTCTGCGTATCTGAGAGCATTTCGGTCCTGAGGCTTTAATTCTCGAAGTTGATATTGCTGTATTCGTTAAGGCGCAATGAGTGCCCCAAAAGCGCCCACGCTCAAAAATCAAGCGCCCAGATTGTTGGCATCTCCAAATCGGCCCGGTGGTGATCAAGTTCATGGCAACACGTGCATTTGACAGCCTTCAGCACCGAAGTTCGCTTCTTGGTTTCTGACCAAGTTTTCTTACTTCTCCACTTCTTCACGACCAAAGGCTGGATTCCTGTTTCTTTGTTCAAAGTATCTTTCTGGTCAAGTTTGGTTCTGAAGGAATTCGAGTGGATTATTCGAAGAGTTTCTGGTTCTTAGAATAAGCACCAGCCTGAGGCTATGAGTGAAGGCATACAGATCACGATCCCAGGTAAAGTACTCCGTTTTTGAATATATCCAGTGCTTTTGTTTACTGAAAATTCATAGATTTTGATGATGACAGTGGTAGTTCTGCGACACCTTTTGGTCGGGCAGGTCTTGGCTTTGGAAGTGCAGGGTTTGGCAGTAGTAGTGGATTTGGATCATCAGGTTTTGGGAGCACCACTGGTTTCGGTGGTGGGTTTGGAAGCGGGTTGGACTCTCCAGGAGCGGTGACAACGCCTCTGAGCTCGCTTCAATCTAATGAGCGCAGCTATTTCTCTCACACACGCGGTGACTCAAACGCCTCTATAGACTCAACAGGCTCTGCCACAACTCGATTTGCCAGCAAGCCCGGAACGCCGTTTTCGCATTCTGCTCAACCATCTCTTGCTAATGCGTCAACTGGATTTTCGAAGAAGCCCTCATTTGCCTCAATTCGTAACGCTTTCAAGAGCTCCAAGAATGTTGAAGCACCACCTATGCCTCCAATCGACAACACTGCGTATCCAGTGCTCAAGAACCCTTTCGGAAACCGTTCGACTTCGTCTTTGTCCCATATTGGCATGGGGAAAGGTGGTACAACCCCAACCGGTGCATCGGGGATGTCTTTTGCCCGTCCTCCAACTCCAGGGTCCACAGACACGAGGGCTGGTCGCAATGCTTTAGCGAAATCTAAAAGCCATGGATATACTCGGTCCCAACACTCACACAGTGGCTCAATATTTCACGTATCCGATGGAGGCAGCGATGGCAACATCCCTTCGCCACCACCGGTTCCTCGGGTTCCGAGCGCTTACGGGAAGATGTTCCAAGATGACACCACCGCAGCGCAAGACCTGGACGAAGATAAGGTTGTGATGGACCTTAAGTCGCCATCGGACTATGCTCTCCATGCTGTCTTTATTCGTTTCGCCTCTATGGGGGAGGAGAAGATTGATAGCTTCCTTCGAGAACCCCTGGTAAGCTCGAGCTTTGCTGAATAATGCTATTCAAAGCTCATGCCATCGTTACTTTAGGATCAAGACGTTCTTTTATCAGCATCTATAGGACCAGGTGTTGACTCCAAATTTGACGAAACACTTCAATCTCTTGGCATCATCGCTCAAAAGCATGCCAAACAAGTAATTGATTCGATACTTCGTTGGAGAAGAACCCATATCGAGAACGTCGGCTCAGAACTCATTCGCCTTCACATATCCAATCGTCATCTTCGTCCAAGCGATGTACCAAGTCTTCTCAACGAGCGCAAATCGCTGGCGTCGATTTACATTATGTGTCGGGCGTTGATCGCCGTGCTGCAGATGCTATCTAAAGATGGTCTGGGAGATACTTTGGGATTCAGCCTAGAGGAGACAACATTTGAGCAATTTAGAAAACCAGATCGACAACTTCTCACTCAGGGATCCAACCATAGGATCAACTCCGAGTTATATGCGACTCTGCTCGGGCACCTTGCTAATGTCCGGTTCGTCTCTTTGCGTCCTCAGCGCAAGTCACCCCTTAACCGGCCTGTAATAGCTTTATCAGTGTCACTGATCGGTTTCTTGCTGAATTGGGACCCGTTGCTCAAAACACTGTCTCTAAAGACGTCGGCACAAAGTATGAAAATCTCGTCAAGGGTTTACGACACATCAAAATCAAGGCAAGCATTCAGAACTTGTTCAAGTAACTCTAATTTACGTTTCTTAGGTTTGGCCTCCGGAAGCCTTTGAAGAAGGGGCCGAGTTTATTGAGTCCCTGTCAAAGTCGTTCGCAAACGCCCATGGCGTTAATTTGAAGTTGGCATTTGCTGAAACCCTCGTACTGTTGCTTCACCCAATTGGCAAGGTTTGTGGTACTTCAGCATAATGAAAAATCGTACTCACCTAGCATAGACAGCCCAAGCAGAGACGAACCATCCAGAATGGGGTAAAGCTATTGAAGTAATCTTTCCTAAAGCTCGTGAGATGATGAGTAAGCCCCGCTATTGGACGTCGGCATATCCATTGGCCGTGACGAGCCTTTGCATGGCCCCTCAAACGTATTTCCTGAAGCATTGGCAGGCCTTTTTTGAGAGCTCGGTCTCCAAGTTGAAGGTGACTGGCAGATTTTGTTCTCATGACATGACTCTAATGCATCTGACAGGAAAAACCGTCGAGAACAATAGCCCTCAATGGGTTGATCCGCCTCGTATGGACATACCTTTACAGATGCCAGGAGTCGACGGCGTCGACAGCCATGACAAAATTGGAGAATCTCCTCAAACCTTTCTTTCCTTCGAACCGAACCACTCCGCTTGGCGATGACCTTCTTGAACCCCTCACTTACATCCTTCACTTTATCCTTTCTCGACATCCAGAATATGGAAGAGACATGTGCTTGGAGCTTCTGCAAGAGTCGGCGATCAATAACCTTCAGCAAAAGGGAGGAAACCTTGGCACACTTATCTCTCACGAGAGGGTAGCCATTGTGGTGAACGCAGTCCTCCTCTCGGCACATAATATTGAACGCGAAGTTCTGACGCCTTCGTGGCCGACTTCAACCGACTTCAACTTAATGCCTTCTAAGGACGATTACCCATCGTCATCTACATATATCCCTCCCACCATCTTGAAGCCTGGTTTCCAGGAGTTCCTCAGTCGCTGTGGCTCAACGCTGGCGCATGTGACTGCTCATTGTGGTAATTCAGTCGGCTCCATGTCCGTGTTTGAAGATCAGTACTCTTATGCCAAACTCGCCATCCCATACGACGAGTCTTCGAGCTACACTGTGCGACGACACATTGACGGACCCACTGTCGCATACCCCAATCATGCTATACCCAATATAGCCGTATTGAACTCTGCTTTCCAAGCGTGGCCTCGATTCTTGCACCCCTCCATTGCACTACCGGACGTGATAGATCTTCTATTGAGGGGTGTGATCCACGTTGAACCTTCACTTGCAGAGTCTGCCATGGCGGCACTCGAAAGGTTTATGGATGACGACGTCAACGCCCTCCAAGTGATATCGCGGTTCAACTACTTCCTCTTCAGTCCAAATCGAGTTTGCCACGACTCAGGGTTCAAGCTTCACATCGAATTCCCTCCACTGCTCGGTCTATGGCATGTTATTATTCAGGATTGGATTCAAGCTATCATTAAGCGCGGCATCGACACACTCGACCTACCAGAGCAAATTCTTTCCAAGTGTGTGGAAATCGAAGCAGCCGCTCTATTCCTCCTTGCCAATGTGGCAGACAATATCCGCTCTATTGGAATCAAAGTCATAAAGCTGTTGGGCTCACTCGACGCCCATCTTATCACATCGAATGTAATGCCCAGAACGCCATCTTTCTACATTACCGAACGACTGCAAAGCAAGCATGATGGAGAGGTGTATTGGTCGGGCTATGAAGATCTACTAGACAAATCCGAGATGTCGCGCTTGGAGCAGTGGCATAAGTTCCAGGGAGACGAGGTAGCCTTGAGGATTGTGGATAGTCCAAACGAGAAAGACAAGAAACTTTGGCGATACATTTTCCCAAATTTTCTCCAACACTGTACCAAACAGTCTGGGGGCACTGTGGGCCTACTGCGAGAAGCAATTATCGCTTCTGTATCACGATATCACCCCTTGATCTCTTACCTCGCTGGCTTGAGTAGTCGCATGCCATCCGGCCTTGTGAGTCGAAATCCACAAGAGCGAGATAATGCCAAGTTAGTCCACGAAAACAAGCACCTAGTAGATCAATGGCATATGTGGATGAAAATCCTCAGTTCTACAGCCATACCCCCTGATTCGTCTCGCCCTGCTCTTACCTCCATTGGCAGAGAACATAGCAGAGCAACATCAGATGTCAGCTTTGACCGAGAGCGATATCTTACAACCCGCGGCCTTTTCCGACATCTCACTCCCTTCCTTGATTCAGAGTACACCCAGTTCCGTGACGCTGCTGCACTATGCATCAGCTCATTTCCCGCAAACGCTTATCCGCATCTTCTTGAAGACCTCAGCCTGCTTGCCGGTCGCCAATTCTATGATGATTCACGATCAAAAGCAACAACACCGTCAGCTGAGCAATCCTTTGGGCTTGCAACATCTCGTCAGATTATGGATGACACACGTGCTCGCTCAGGCAGCTCAGGCCTACTGGCCGACCGGAATCGCCGCCAAGAACGGCTGCACTCAGCCGTTGCGCGTATCTACTTCATAACATCGCATCTCCTGGAGGAACAAAGGTCTTCGAACCGTACCGCTGCATTATCTAACATCCTCAAATTTGTGCGCAATACGCAAGCGTTCTTGAGCACTCCTGAAATGCGAGAAAACTCTGCACTCCATCGACTACGTAGGTATTTCTGCGGTATTGTGGAGAGGCTTTTCGGCGCGCTTGCGAATTTGAAGGACTCGGAACGCTTCATCCCTGCTCAAATGCATCTGACACTGTATCGTTTATGCGAGGATTGGTGCCAAGTGGGACCTATGACACCTACTGCGAAGGATTTCGAGATGAAGATGAAGAAGACCCTAGACGCCAGCGAGTCACCAGACAACCGTAATGCCACTCAGCGCCTGAGGATAGAGTCGGGAAAGCTTTCTCATGCATCAGTTGGTGCTCTCACAGCCCTTAGCGTACGTTGGCTCGACCTGCTACGTTCTAGAGAACTCACCATTTTTCTAGCAAAGGGCTTTTTTCCCGCCAGATCAAGCTGCAAGCTCTCCGACAGATGCCATCCCCATCGATCTAATGCAGCCCTTGTCAGTGTCTACAATCTTGAAGCGCTTGAGTGCAGTAATGAACTCATCACATTCACCCAATCTCACCAAAGGAAAGTAAGTATTATAGCCCTCCAAATCATGATATCAAAGGCTCAATGTTACGACAGAGCCGCCCTTCGAGCTCTTCTTACTCACCCAGAGGTCAACTACGAATTACTCCACGAGGTTTCGAGAGGCGCGATTATAGCCTCTGAAAACATCAACACAAGCAGCTTCCATTTCTTCGACGTTTTATCTGAAGTCGTTTGCGAGGGCCCTCACCATTTCACCTTTGCCCAAGTTGCCTGCCTTGGCTTGACCAATCTCCGACACCCATCCAGCAAAGTTCGTGGTCTATCTTTCAATATTTTGGAGAGCATACATCAACATCACAATGGATTATTGGCGATGTCTACTTTTGAGTCCTCCATAGCCAGCATGGCTCCAGCAATTTACGTCAATGCCTATCGGCTCATTGCCGACTTCCTCGCCGGAGAACATCCATTCCAGGCTGTTAGTATGCTGGCGCAGCTTGGAAACTGGCTGCCCCAGCTGCCTGGGGAGGCGTTTGACACCAACACCGTCATTCTTTTGCTCCAGAGCTTGGAGTTCTGGATCCCAAACATCAATCTCATGACAGATGATAGGTCAGAGCTGACTCGTGAAGGCACATCTTGTCTTTACCATCTCACCGCTCTCACACTTCGATTCAATCAAACACATGCCGAACAAGTGTTCGTCCTTTGGAGCAAACTTGTCGACTCACCCTACCAGTCTAACGGTAGGGCGGCGGTGACCTTCCTTCTGGAACAATCCCATAAAGTTGGGAGCACTCTCTTCGTCACCTGTGCTTCGAACATCGTCGCATCTCTTTGTCAAACGCATATTGGCCGGCAAGTTTTCGAAGACCTTTGTGCCGTCATGCTTCCAACACACATGCTCCCCAACGTCGACCACAAGTTAGGTTTACCCCCTCCAGATCAGCAGCAATTATGGGAGGATCTGGATCTCCTTTTTGGAGGCGATCAACCACGACTTGCTCTTGGCTCGGCCCAGTTTGCCTGGCTATTCCTGTCCGACGCATCACTTCAACGATACTGGGAAATGAAGGACCAGCTGCCTACCCTTTTACATTTGATCTTCACTCATATTGATCATCGCCTACCCGTTATTCGCCATCGTGCCCACTCCATGCTCTTCCAAATCCTACGTTCGTGGATGCCAGGCTATGACGAGCTGCCAGACCGATCAACGACAAGGCTGCGCTCAAGTGTCAAACAGTCGATATCGATCTTCGAGAAGGAAGCTGAGTCGCTTTATTGGGAAGAAGAAGACTCAGGGGAAAAGGCTATCCCAAAGATGAAATCGCTAATATCCAGAGTGGTTGGCTTTTTAGAGCCTCTGGCTCCGCAGCTCCTTATACAATGGGGCTCCCTTGCACTGATGTGGGGCACTGCCTGCTCGATACGCGCTATTGCATTCCGGTCTCTCCAAATCTTCCGCGCCCTCATGCCGAAAGTGAAGAAGGCGGATTTCGCTTTGCTTGTTGGACGTCTCTCCAGCACAATCGCAGACCCAGAAGACAACATACAAGCATTCACATCAGAGATTTTGTCTGCTATCGACGCTATCGCCATCTCCGATGAGCTGGATAAAACGCTTGTCCCACAAGTCTTTTGGTGTGCATGCGCTTGCCTGTCCACTACTGTGGAGCAGGAGTTTGGCCAAGTTGTGAAGCTATTGCACTCATTAGTGAAGCGTATCGATCTCGATGATCCTGTCACAGTTGACCAACTCCTGTGCCATCGACCGATTGATTGGACGGATTCACCCTTTATTCAACCTCCTCTCTTGAAGGGATTGAGGTCTTCAACCACTTCTACTTCTACGATGGACTTGCTCAAGACTTTGGCCAAGATACAAGACGACCGCCTCATTGATGCGTCGGGAGGTCGATTAAGAGACCTATATGTCATTGTTCTTCCCTGGTGTCTGCATGCCATGGATACTCAAGATAACACCGTCAAAGCTTTGGCAGAAAGTATCAGTGTTCTTGCCACTAATGAGAAGAAACTCGGCATTCAGCGCATAATGAATTCCTTTTCGAAAGGACACTTTCGTACTCGGGATGATTTCCTTCGACAGTCAGTTTCCAGCCTTCGAGATTTTGCAGGTCAAAACTGGACGCAAATTGTCACTCATCTTCTTGGTCTTGTCCTAAATGAAGAGCAATGGCTGCGGGTTTATTCGATGCAAGTCCTCAAGATCCTGTTCCAGCAAAGAGAAGCTCGAAATCCGGTTGAACTCTTTGGATCCGAACTCCTCATGCCCCTTCTCCGTCTTGTGGAGACCGACCTCGCAGCCCAAGCACTCGATGTCTTGGATGAGCCTATCGTCATGTCTGCGAATGGGCCAGCCGCCAAGCACGTCTTACGAATGAGCATGCATCTGAGTTCTATTCCCAACCTTTCCTCGACAGACCCGGAGTCGGCTACTGTCGTTTTCGGCGTCCCGGAGAAATCGGGCTGGTCCATCGCGCAGGTTGAAAATATCCAAGACACCTGCAGAGCCAATGTGTTGGCAGTTTTCGACACCTGTTCGGTACCTATGAGACCGTCCAGGATCGATTTCGAACCTGAGGTAGAGGCGTTGGCCTCCATCAAGACACCAATGGCAGATGATCTTGGTGGCTTAGTGAGGAACTTGCACGAGATCAATACCTTTTTCACAGATGACGACTCGCAACATCAACCTCGAAAACCCAGCGGGGCTTCCATCCCCACTCGGCGCCTCGAAGCGCGTGTAGCTGCCATCCTTGCTAAATCTACAGCCACGGACGCTTACAACGATATCCCCCAAACACCATTCTTGGATGTCTTCAGAGTGGGCATGGATGACGCAAACGATTCGGACGAGTCCTCCGATACCGATTCTGACACAGATGCGTTTGTTTTTGACACTCTGACTTCCCCAACGCCATTACGCACTCCTCTTGCCAATGGAAGATATCATTAGACCCTCATTTATTGGCTACGTTTCTTCGCTCTACATTCAAGTCCCCGAGACATTATTTTACATTGCATACACTATGTATTTAGCTAAATGTATACTACATACAGTCACAGACGCTCACAAAATTGTACTTCGATTGACTCTACACCTGTTTTCTTCGCGCCGGCTGCTTTCACTACAGCGGCGGTGAGTGAATATATTACAGGCAATAATGGAAAAGCTCGCATCGAGAAACAAAAGTTGGGTTAACCACACTTCTGCCAATGTCACCAAGAATTCCGTAGGATTATTCTAGTACTCTTCATAAGCGAGTATAGCATTGGCTACATAATGCTAACCTTTTTCAGCAACGGCCTGGCCCATAAGCGCGTACAAGATACCATCTACTGCTATTGGATGACCATTTACGAAAGAACCTTTGGCATGTTGATGAACCAGCGCCGAAGCGTTGTGGAGAAGACGAATTTCGTTTCGATCTTTAGGGCTTGATTACTGCAAGCGGACAGCAGGGATGTCACAGATGCTACGGACGATCTGGATGTCTTTCTGGATTCCACGAGGGGTCGGTTCATCGTTAGGAATTAACCTTTTGATTAAGCATTGAAAGTTTCACCTTTGCGCATTGACCGTCGCACGTTTCGTGGGTTACGTAATCTGTTTGAATTAGCAACCCTGGCTTTCTGCCAACAGTTGCTCATACCAGAGAAGTTAATGTGAAATAGAGTTCAACGATCTTGAGAACTGAGAATGACACAAATATTCAAAAGCCCGTGTGGGGAAGACCTGACAGACAAAAAAAGCCAAGAAGAGGACCGCATCAATCCCATCAAATCTCAGGGAGCAGCGGTCCGCAAAATTTACGATCCACCATGAGCTTGGACTGCGCCATGCCCGCAGCTGCTTCGTTTGGGTGAAATCTCGTTATCATTTGGGTCCACGTCCATAAAGTCAAAAATTAATGACTTTACTTCAAAAATGCATCAATCATTTGTTACAGGTCTCCACATAATCTTGTCAGGGGCAACAAATGTGGCATCGTGGGTGATGTTCGTGTAGCTGCTGTTGATTTGTGTCTTTCTTCCTCTCCGTCACATCAAGTGGAAGCCGAAGCGCTGAGGGGCAGTGAGGGCTAGGTTATCGTGCCTCCTTCAATTGCAACACCAAGGACGTACCCATCAGTCAGCTCGGGAGGGCACTATCAAGGAGACACCTCACCTTTGGAATTTCGCCTTATGTCGAGTTGCGTGGCCATAGGACGTAGTCTCCAGCCAGTTACCAACACACATGATTCCTTTTGGTGTTAAAATTTTGTGGTTTATTCTTACTCTTATTGGTGAGCAACGTTTTTATCTTCAAACCACTGAACTAAAATTTCGCGTGAACTCGCAGGCTTGTTCGGTTCTTGGGTTGTGCTGTGGGCTTTTGGCCGTGTAGTAGGAGCAAGATGGGGACCTTTGGCGTTTTGTATCGGAAACACTATTGTGCAAGTTACCCTTTGCCTAGGTGAGTTGCTTCGCTATTTCCTGAAATCGAACTTACCAAAAGCCTAGGGATGATCTACCATATGAATCCTCTGGCAATGCCATCATCTTTCTGCATTGGTGAGCTGTTCTTGCACGAGTTACAGTTCTAGTTCTAATTTTCTTTTTCTTCGTAGCTCAAAAATTGCTTGTATCAATTGGTACATACTTGATGTCAGCAACTGTTCTTGTTTTCTCTCTGGCAACGATCACAGCCGTTCTGAAGCCAAAGACTTGGGACAACGCGACGAGGTAAATATCTACTTCTTGGATAACTAGTAACTGAACGTATTATTGACTATACGTCCGTTTAGGGCACTTCAATGGAGGAATGCCTATATTTTCCCGCTTGTTCTCGTACCCTTGTCGGGCACATTGCTTTATGCTGGATTGTTGGTCAAGTTCAAGCCCACACCTCACGATGGTATGATGTGCGATGGTGCTTCACCGAACTGGTAAGTACGTCTTTCTGTCCAACAAGCTCGAGCTACATAGTGTCCGTTTTTACAGGGTGAATTTACTAAGCCCATCCTCCATCCCATTCGTCCTGTGTGCGCCAATTGTACTATACCAATCAGTACTTGCTATCAAAAGCATCAACAAAACAAAACTTCATCTGTTTCGTTCACGACCAGAGAGCGGAGTCGAGCGTGTATCCGAATCCAGCCACCGGAAATCGTTGAGCGGAGGGGTGTTCCAGTATGCGGATGAACGCCGACCAAGAGGGATGTTCCTAACACTGCCTCTCAAGCTGGGCAGGAAGAACTCAAAAGACAAACGTCCGCAAGTTGTTACTCTCGAGTTGGAACATATCGGTGGCGACGTAAGGCACAAGGATATCGCAAATGAAAAAGTAGACGATCAAAGCAGGGTCAGTGGGCATGGAGGCGTAAATGTAAGAAGGATATTCTGCATTCCAATCGCGTCGAGGTCTGCCAAATCTGGCAAGGTCGCTGAGCCTGCGTACCCTTATCCCGAACCAACCACCCCAAATCTCGACACTAAATCACCTGTATCGCCTACTGCTTCTCCATCAACGCCAAATCCTAATGACCCAGAGGAATATACCAAGGTTGCGGCAGCATTGACAGGCGAATATCCTATCAGATACTCTACAGCTGGGCGAACATCTTCCAGATTCTCGATCCCTGATGGTGAACTAGATGTTGATGACATTAGCTCTAGGGTTTCGTCGTCATTCCCAGTCTTTTCGAACGATGACGCCTTGAGCTGCAAACCTCCAATTGTAAACCGAAGGCGTCCCACTCAGGAAATCGTTCTCGAAGAAGAGGAACACGTGGAAGCACAGTCTCAACAATTTCAAAAACCGTTGCACCATCAGGCGCCAGCAAAGCAGGGGGCCGGTTTCGACAATGTGGACCCGGACGCAACAATCAGCAATGTCGACCTTGTACCAAGAAACTCTTCCTCACTTCAAGACGGATCTTTGGATGGGTCTTTCCACACCGCGACGGAGAATCGACGAACACCTCATCAGGTTTATGGTGACGACACTGACGGCGAGACTCCCTCTGCTAATACTCAGGATGATTGGACACATGTCGAAGTTGACCGGGGATCTGCAATGGGTAGTGTGCTCGAGTTTCGAACACCTGGGATGGCAAGTAAACTAGTCTTAGACCAGTTGGATACTACGTCAAGTGGGAGGAGTGGACAAGCTGTCAAGGACATGCAAGCCTTGAATCAGCCTGAGGAGTCAATTGATCTCGAAGACGGTCGCTACACTCGTCGACACCCCACAAATCATCACAAACATTCGAAGACAATGTCCTCAAATACCAAGAGAACACCGACTTCAATGAACTTCTCTGCTATCAGTGGTTAGTAGCGTTTTTGGATCCATGAAGACTGTATTGACATGATCATACGTCAGGCCCGTTTAAACGTAGACGGGAACACGCTCGTCTTTCTCCTGCAATCTATACTCTCATTATTTTTCAATTGTATGATACATTATTGTCTCCGTCTCCGTCTCCGTCATCTCACGCTCGCTCCAGCTACTTCACTTGCGTTCAGCTTGTAGCCTTTTGTTCTCCGCTTCGTCATTCAGTAGGCGGCAATTCGGTGTCTGCGCCTTACGCATCTCATTTCGTGGCCATGTTGCTGGCGGAATGGGGCGCTATTGTCATTTTTGGTTAGTCCCAATTTCGATGTTAGACCGCTTTTTCTGATTCTGCCATTTTACAGGGATGCTACCTTGCGTAAGACGTAATCTTGTACCCTGGCATCCGGTGGCACGGCCTGTCCTACCTGTTCCTTAGTTTTTATATCCTGACTGTCTATTTCTTGCCGCTTTGTTTTTTTTTTTTGCTTCTTGGTTATCCTCTCAGCCACTACTCTCCCTGCACTATATGGACCAGCAAGCAATTACAATCTTACCTGCATACTACGCCTCCACTCGTATCATACCTCTGGAAAATATTCACTTTCACCACCCTAAGTTTTATTCGTAGAGAATTTTGATGTACTATATAGGCTTACTATTCTTCTTCAAGCATGATTTGGAAACTTGTGCTGCCTTTGCATGCCGATCATCTTTCTCAAAACCGCTTAAATTTTAATATATTGATATTCCGTCCGCGACATTGTTTCATGACGCCATTAAAATATAATGATAGTCCACCTTCACCATGCTTACGAGCCACGGCGAGTGACAAAGTTTTCTAGATCGTGACCAGTTGCTAGAGCAAGGACGAACTTCCTGCTCTGGTCTGTCACTGATTCGCAGAGATGGATGTTCAATGCGCAAGTCAACCAGATAGCGGCAGGACAACTTTACCAAGTGCAAAGATATTGGCTTTCAGAAAGTCCTCTAGATCCGCGAGAGGTGTCAAAGGAGTAATAACCTTGTATGGTTCATTCGAGCTCCGAACAAAGCGTGTCATAAATTTGTCCACTTTATCGTCCTGAGCAATCCAGATTAGAACAACAAGGTAAGAGCAATTGGGGGCGTACCGGGTTTGCTTGCCCTGCTTCCCATTTCTCTTTCAGTTTTGTGACATCCACATACCCCAGCGGGCGGCGATTGCGATTCAGCACACTAGTCGAGATATCAGATGATTGTACATCGATCTTGGACTGGAACTAAGCTCGTACGGTATATGAGAGAAGTCCCGTTCATATGCCATTTCAACAGCTCGAGAAATAGCTTCATTCGCAGACACAGAGAATGCTGGCGGGAGTTGGAGGTCCTATCATAGATTAACAACCATAAAGAAACTGAATCTGTATTTCGTGCATACCTCAACTACGGCACCCCGATACTTGTCGTGGGGTAGCGAGATCGGTTCGGCCGAAGTTGAAGAATCGCTTATGGTTGTTGTAGCCATTTCAGAAGATCTAGAGATGGGATTTACTTTGACAAATTTCTGGGTGAGTTTGCCTTGCAAATTTCAGCGGACTTGCGATAGGATGAGAGACGCGAATACAACAGAGCATGTAAGGGTTTTTGTGAACCATGGACCTGACTTGATTTAGGAGCCGTGAGAAAAATTGTTTATGTATAGGGGCATCAAACATAGGCAAGAAGCGCTTTCAATTCTGGCATTACAAGTTGCAACAACAGCCAAAGTTGAATGAACCATGAGATGGGTTCCTCGTCTACCAAACCTGAACCTATGCCTATCAAGAAACTGAGCGAAAATGTCATCAACAAAATAGCAGCTGGAGAGGTTCGTCTTGGTCATGTCATCAAAGAAGACGCGTAGCTAAGTAATGATGAAGCACAGATTATTCAACGGCCTGCGTCTGCGTTGAAAGAGCTTATAGAAAATTGCCTAGATGCTGCAGCGACCTCTATACGCGTAACAGTGAAGGATGGAGGCTTGAAGTTGCTTCAAATACAGGATAACGGGTCTGGGATTCGAGTAGGTGTTCCCTAGCTGGAGATATTTTTGGAGGTCATTGACAAGTTACTAGAAAGCAGACTTGCCTATACTGGCTGAAAGATTCACTACTTCCAAACTATCTACTTTCTCTGACTTGTCTAAGATTTCGACATATGGGTTTCGTGGAGAGGCTTTGGCGTCAATGTCACACGTTGCACATCTCACCGTCATCACCAAGACAAAAGCAGATGGTTGTGCGTGGAAGTATGTTTTTCTTCTTGTGGTTTTCAACCAGCTGCTTGACTGCTACTCACAGAGCCTCTTACTCGGATGGAGCTCTTGTTGACTCCAAGACGGGGCAGAAGGTCGATCCACGACCATGTGCGGGAAACGACGGGACAACAATCACTGTCAGTATCATTTATCAACTTGTTTCACGAACTGACGCGTCTTGACGCGTTTTCTCAATAATATGTCAGATTGAGGATCTTTTCTACAATACGCCCACTCGGTTGGCCGCGATTCGAAGTCCCTCAGAGGAGTATGCAAGAATCTTAGATGTTGTGACTAAATATGCCATCCATAACCCTCATGTGGCGTTCCTGTGTAAGAAGGTAAATCCAGAAAGTCTGCTCCTCAAAATATATTTAAGCTCTATGTGCAGTCTGGATCTTCTTCTCCAGAACTGTCTACCCCATCGTCGTCTAACATTGCCAACGCCATTAAATTACTTTACGGGAATTCCGTCGCAAAGGAGCTCTTAGACTGTGATGTCCACTCTGGTCCTGCTGGTCGCGGCCAAAAGTCGGCCGGTGGACAGGACCGCTTGGATGACGAGGCCATGGATATTGATGAAGATGAAGATGCGCAGGCTTCGTTTGACAAACCCAGATCCTGGATGGCGAAGGCATACTTTACGAACCCCAACTACCAAGCCAAGAAATTTGTGTTCTTGTTATTTATCAATCGTACGTTTCCGATGTCTTTGTTTGCTATATGCTAGTTTATCGGCTTATTTTGCAGATCGCCTTGTGGAGTCTGCACGCATGAAACGAGCAATGGAAGCGGCGTATCAAACTATTATGCCTAAGGGCGCCTCTCCTTTCATGTACTTGAGGTATGTGAGACATTGTAATATTTCGTGACTAATCGACTCATTGAGTTGAAGTCTTCAGATTGATCCACGAGCAGTCGATGTGAACGTTCATCCAACCAAACGTGAAGTTCATTTTTTAAATGAAGAAGATATTACAGATCAGATTGCCGATGCCGTTCAGGAAAAACTGGCTGAGAAAGGTCAATCGAGAGCTTATGAATATCATCAGGTGCACTCGCTCGATGACTGGCAGAAATGGGATAAGTACTAATCAACAATACATGGTTAGACTACACTCACTGGTAGTCTCACTGGTGAGGGGGCTTCAACTGCGAAGAAGCGTACCAGACTCGAGAGAGAACAAGACGACGAGAATCTCATTGTCGCTGACGATTCTGCTTCCGACGATGTCAAGAAAGCTCCCTCCTCTTCTAGTACGTTCATTTCTGTCTAAAACCTCTGATATTCATCTTTTCCATCAGCTCCAGCGTTGGACTCAACAAAACGCAAAATATACTCGCATCACAAAGTTAGGACATCAACTCAAGATAGAACTCTAGATTCTATGTTTCCTATCTCTAGCCATGCGCCATCTAAGCTGCGCTCTGGAACATCTTTGGAAGCTGACTCAAACACCTCTGCAAGTAATACACCAACTTCAAAAACTAAAGACATTAAGGAATCTGAATGTTTCCTAACATCTGTGAAGAACCTTAGGAAAGCAGTACTTAAGGGAAAACACAGACGTAAATCCTCTACCTCTAGATCATTTCAAGTTTGTAAATTGACCATTTTGATTTTAGAGTTCACAGAGATTATTGAGAAGCATACATTTGTCGGAATTGTCGACCAACATAAATGTTTGAGCTTGATTCAGTATTCAACGAAACTATATCTCGTAAATCACGATGCTCTTGCGTTGGTGCTTCTAATCGACTGCTGTGTTCCTCTTAACGGATCTTACCCTGTTTAGTGAAGAACTTTTCTACCAACTCGGACTTCGTCAATTTGGGGATTTGAGTCACATCAAACTTGATCCCCCTCCTCCATTACGAACTCTGCTTGAGATCGCGGTCGGTGCCGAAGAATCAACCACAGAAAGCAAGCTTTCGAAGGAACAGATTGTTGATGTACGTGGATCATTTACTGTGGCACACCGTCGCCATATTGATATACCCGAAGCGTATCGAAAAGATTCTCCTAGATCGCCGTGAGATGTTGTCGGAATATTTCTCCCTGGCAATTTCCGACGAAGGCAACATTGAAAGTATACCACTACTTCTTCAAAATTATTTGCCCAATCTTGATCGTTTGCCGGAGTTTTTGATGAGACTTGGACCACAGGTCAACTTCGTTATTAACTCTCTTTTTTGTGAACCTGGATGATTAATGTCTCACGTTGCAGGTTGATTGGGGCTCAGAAATGGAATGCTTTGACACATTTTTACGAGAGGTCGCATATTTCTATACGCCAATTCCTTCACTAAAGTCATCAGTATCGAAAACAACTTCGGTTCAAATAGCATCTTCGGAACAGGTCGAGCCAGAAGAGGGCGAACTGTGGCAGATACAGCATGCTTTGTTTCCAGCCATGAGACGCTACCTTGTTGCTCCGAAGTCTCTTCTGGATAACGATGTACTACAGATCGCTGACTTGCCAGAACTGTACAAAGTGTTCGAACGTTGTTGACCACATCATCCTAGTTTATCAGAGAACTTTGCTTTTGCGTACACTCAACAACACCTAACATGTTGCCGCCAGCGTCCTTCGTTGGCACCTCTTTTCTTTTGCTTGATGCTCGAACTACATCCCAATCTCAACGGGATGCTACGAACACTTTCTTTCAGTAATTTAAAGTTTTTGCGACTGATGCCTGACAAATCCAGCCAATCAGCACTCGGCGCCTATTTATTAATAATTGCATTGTTTGATCATTCAAGCGATTGGAGCCTCAATTCTCCTCAAATTCGGCACCAACCGCGCTTCATTGCATCGAAACGGCAAATCTTTGGGCTATACGGACGATAAATTTGCTTCTGAAAGATAGAACTCATGGTTAGCAAATTGAATGCTGAATTCTGCCGACTCAAAGGAAGATCGAAAGACTTCTGGCTTCTCAGCCCACCTGATGTGCAACAGCAAGGAGTTGCTTTGGTATATTAGAAGCAGCGTCAAATTCCTCATCTATACCTCAAGGTGTTTTTTTTCGTTGATAACCTTGCTCTTATTCTGCATACCCTTCGACAACGAGCTACAATGCAGTGGGGCGTCCTGCTTTCAATCGCCTCGGTGATTTCGTCTGTCCAAGCAATAATTAGATTCCCTTGCTCTCAGCTAGTTACCCAAAGATATGATCCGTGAGCTCGTCTATCAGTTTCTGCTGGCAGCTGATCTTGAGTGCAACAACAGGCTGGTAAATCCCGGTCAAGTATCTCCTCATCTTCACCAGATTATTGGAGGCGTAAGTTTCCCTGATAGGGGAATCTCGAAATACTGACTTCTTGATTAAATAGAATGCATTCAACATGACCATGGATCCCAACAATGATCTTCCATCAATGTCGACATGTACAACCTGCAAATTCAAGGAGGACTTCTCAAACTATTGGACTGCAGTAATGTTCTTCAAACATAGAAATGGGTCGTACATTCGAGTAAGAACCAAATTCATGGTTTGGATCTTTCTGACTCTTTCTGTCAATTAGGTTCCACAGATGCCAAATGCATTTACAGGAACACCCAACGGTGGGATGACAGTTTATTACATTCAACCATATAATGACGAGAAAGCTACGGCTTTCAAGAAGGTATCTAAACTTCATCATACGAATCAAATAAACGGCCACTTACAATCTAATCCAGGGCTTCCGCATGATCGTTGGAGATCCCGCTATCCGAAACCACACTTTCGTGAACAAAGATAGTGGTGAAGACAAGGCGCTGTCATTTCGCTGCTTCGACACAGACTTTTCTGGCCCTGCAGCACCGTTCGCTCCAGGCAATGGTCTCGACACCTTTGATTTTCCCAAAGGAAAGTGTACAGGTGGCATTAGAGCTAATATTTATTTCCCTTCGTGAGTAATATTTATTCAAAACAAAAGAGCATCCAATAAATGAGTATAGATGCTGGGACGGCGTAAATCTAGACTCTCCCGATCATCGTGTGCGTTACTTCACTGTAGAGATAATCAACACACTCATTTGATTCGATCAGAGTCACGTCGCGTATCCATTAGGCCCTCCAGACGAATCAGGACTCTATTTCTTCGCAGGTACTTGCCCTTCCACGCACCCAGTCCGGACACCAGTTCTCTTTATGGAGACAATGTGGGATACAAGGCCATTTAACGATCTCGAATGGCCAGAGGATGGAAGCCAGCCCTTTGTATTCAGCATGGGCGATCCGTAAGTCCATAAAGTGCTCTTCGTTCGACCTTTTCTAATCATCAATTATCTTCAGTACTGGGTACGGGCAGCACGCAGACTATGTCTTTGGATGGGAAGGTGATTCTCTGCAAAGAGCCATGGACGTTTGTACAAAATGGGATGGACGCCCTGAGAGTTGCGGTGAACTCACTCTCAATACAGACGAGGAAATGAATCAATGTGTGCAGACACCGAAGGTGAACGAAGTCACTGAAGGCCAATGTGAGAGCGGACTATTCAATTCCTAGTAGCCACTAAAAGTCCTCCATAGATCTCAATGCTTTACCAGGATGCAACCCAATCCAAGATGGCCCAGCGCCAGCTACTATGGCAGGGAACTGCAACGCTGTTTCTACAACAGGGGGATTCCTTTCTCCAACGGGTTCTGCCAGTCTGTAAAACATGTCCCATCGGGCCTTCAATTTTTCTCGATTCCTAGTTATGTGCGGGTCAAGTCGACTGAGCGATGTCAGAGTACAACTGTAAAAATCAGAATACATAATAAATACGAGCAGTTCTTGCTGCTATTTGACCAAAATAGTAATGTCCTTAGGAATCTAAAAGTTAACCAGAAGAGTAAAACAACATAGCTGGATAGAGTTGCGAAATGGGTATACCAATACATTTAGTAGATGTCCAGCTCAAGACGGTTGGCCAAGGCATTATACCCTAACAGCGCCATCGCAGTCGGACGAATAATCAATATCCCGGCGCATGCGAGGCCAAAACAGAGTGTGATGATGAGGAAGAAGTCTCGGCCTAGAATTCACGCTTCAGAATCAGACGGATGAATATAGAAACAACAACGTACTCAAACCGCGTTCCTGTGACTTCTCCCATCTCTTTCTCCTCAAATATCTCGGTCGACCATTCCTCGTACCAACGTATGCTGGATGAGGCCGGTAGTGAGTGCGACCTCGTTTATAACTTGGCTTCTCCTCCACTGCTGATGTGACTTCATCGACAGGTGAAGAAGGTTCGATCAAATGGCGCATGATGCGCCTCTGAGTGATTTCCTCGTCAACGGGCGTCCTTAATAGCAGAATTTGAGGAGGCAAAACGGGCAGTATTATGCTTCGAGGACTGCTCTCCAAAGTCGAGAGTTCATCTTCCTCGTCTAATTCCTCGTCTTCATCGTCTCCTTGGTTAAAAATAGCGGGGAACCTGACTGAAGGTACGATTGAACCGGGGTCATCCAATGTAGTATCGCCGACAGTGGCTTGACGAGTTGTAGTGCTTTCTCCGTGACTTGTGAGCGACGATGAGCTGATATCAAATGCTGAAATTTCTTCCTCTTCGACCTCAATAATGTGTGGAGCGGGAGTGATAGATTCCACGGCTCTTTGCTTTCCCTTCCCTTTCTCCGATTTTTCTCTTTCTTTCCCTTTAACCGTCCTTCGCAGCTCCCTTTCGGTGAGGATAGAACTCCGGCTGCTCGTGCTCGATCGTTCTGACTGCAATTCCTCCGCTTCTTCTAGGTCATCCTCGACTATATCCAAATCCAAGCCCCTCGAGAGAATTCTGCTGACCCTTTCCACGCCTGACAAGAACGACTCGGATGCAGGTGCGTTGGTGAGCGGTGGGGACATGTAAGGGTTCACAGCTTGTTGCCGCCTCTTCATCTTGCCCTTCTCATCGATGCTGTCTCCAGTATCGAGGCGTAATTTGGGTGGTCCATCGAGTTGTGTTGGAGGACTGAAACTGTGGCTCCTCGTGTGCCGACTGCCATTGGGGTTGGAGTTTAGAGGTATTTCGCTGCCCCTCCTCATGATCCTCTCGACACTCGAGTGCAGCGAGGGTCCTGCTTGATCCTCTGGAGGAAGTAGCCAAGGCCCTTCTTCGTTCTGTTCGTCAGGTAAATCGACATTTGCGGTTGAGCCTGTTGAAGGTGATCGTGGTGATGGAGGGCGGCTCTGAGATCCAGCGTCGGACGGAGGCCCTTGAGACGCCGAGGAGAAGAAGTTGAACATGATAGACTATCTGGCCAGCTAAGTTTCAAAAAGAGGGAATTTGCGGAACCTGGAGCCGGACAATGTCCACTTGCAAATCGTCGCACAACCCAAGATATTCGGCCTTTGTTCCCAAGCTGGCCGGAGCGGAATCCTTTGTGATTGTCGCGAGATGGATCCGAAAGTGGCAAGAAACACGGAATTCCGTAAACTAGCTTTGGTTCTACGAAGTTCCACAGCTGCAAACCGCTGTCAAGTGGATGGAGGTAGGAAATCAACAAAAGGTTGGTCGACGCCATGTGCCAACCGCGTGCCCTGTTTCTTTGTTGATATTCGGCCCGCTAAGATAAGAAGGGAAATTTGTCGGTTCGAATTTCGCAAATTGAATGAACACGCCCACAATACGGTAAAGCAGAGTATATTAGAAGAGTTTTGTACATAGTATTGGAGATTCATTTGTGCCCAACATGGCCACCAGCTGCCAGCCACTCCTGCTTGATCATTTCTTTGAACTCTCCAAATGACATATCGCTATTGGGATCGAACTTTCCGGGCTCTTCACTCTTTCCATGATGATATTTAAAATATTCGTAGTGCTTCGTATCATGGGTGGCGTACCTTTTGAAAACTCGAATTAGTAGAATATAATTATCAAGATTGGAGGATCTCACTGATAGCACTGAATCGTGCAACAGACTTCTCCAGAAATCGACTCGTTTCTGAGTTGATGCACTTGATAGCAGTCTGCTGAAAGCCAAGTAACGTCGCCTTTAATAAGCAAAGCAGGGTTTCCTATTTGCAACGGCTCTTCTGAATCAACGGAGTCGTAATAGTACGCCATGATGTTTCCATGAAGAACCTACGAGAAAGGAATGGGTGTCAATACTGGTCACTCTAAGAAGGGAAGAAAAAATACCTTGATGATTGCAAAACAGTCTCCATGATCATGTACAGGAGATTGGTGTCCGGCAGGCCATATCTCCAAAACATACGGAATACCAGGAGAGTTACCCTATAGAATTTCGTCTGAGAAAACCTCGAACAGCAGTAAATAGTCGATCGGACTGACAATATTACTTCCAATGGTAATTCGGAGATATGTCCCCTTGAAGTTGCCGTCTTTCTCTTTCCTTTTGAGCAGTTTATATCCAAGGAGTCCTTCGGTGCTGACGCTACGCCTAATAGCCTCGGAGAATTGAGGGAAATCCCGATCATCGAGCACAATATTAGGCCCGGCGACATTTCGATAGAGTTGTTGACACTCCGTTGGCAAGTTGGCGATGACGGTGGAAAAGCCGTTCTCGAGGTCAGAGAGGGTGAGGACATCGTCGGTGACAATATAGGGAGGCAGGTCTCGAACAAGAGGCGCCGCATTGACGGTAACCTCCAATTTGAGCTGTAAGAAAACTCGAGGTTAGCAGGTGCGGTGATGAGCAGAGAAATCATTTATAATCTTACTCCACTGTCGCTGAGCTGAGAAGCTTCAACAAACTCTAGATGATCCAACCATTGCCACTTGGGATCATCGTAGACCATCAGCCCCTTCTCATCCTTGTGCTTAAACTTCGCTTCAAGCAGAGTCATGGCGGCACTACAATATCCCCTACCATATCGAATCTTCCCATTATAGCGGTCGACAGACAGCCAATGATTGAGCAGATGAGAAGGGCGAAGCGCATCTGGTAGGAAAGCGAGATTGCCTTTGGGCAGAACAACTGGGATGTTTTCATCGACTCGGGTGTTGGGGCCAACAATGATACCAGAATCGACTTTCTTGAGCGTACAGTCTGTTGGTGTAACCTCTAGATAGAGATTGGGCTCTGCAGGGTTCTTGGTCTTTAGCACGATCTGGAAGAACTTCTTGGTGTCGGCTTTGATCGATATCGTCCCTTGCCCTTTGATGGTTAATCGATGCTGCTCTGTTGTCCTGGTTTAACGAAGATGAGATGTAGATTAGGCTATTGAGTGGGCAACTAGCTAAGGATCGTAATGACGCACTGGGACAATGGTATTTCTTGTTGAGAAATTGCATAATAATAACTGTCCAATGGTGCTGCCAGTTCTCTCTCGGCTTGGAATTCAGTGTTGGGAGTCGATATAGTTATATCGTTTATGGAGAAGTTATTTTCCACCTCATTTTCAACCACCTCGTCAACCACCTCGTCAGCTTCCTCGCCATCGGGTTTTGCAATTTCGGCTAGCTCATAATCTTGACTTTCGATAGCTGATTCGGTCGCTTGGATAGAAGAGAAGATCGATGGTGTTTTAAAAGTAAAGACACTCGGAGAAGTGCTCGCAAAAGGATCAAAGAAAGAGGCCCGATGATCCATAGCTCAGGAGAAGATGAGAATTCTGGGGCTGGCAACAGCTCGTGCTTTTATAATAGAAGACATAGTGGCGACAAAGAGGTATTTATTGAGGTAAAGCGCTGACATGAAGAATGGCGGCAAGAGCATTCGGCGATGTGATAGTACCTGGTGCCCTTACGAAATGGTCCTAAACACAACGCAATGTGACAGTGCCACATGCTCGCTTTTGACCATCACCCTTCAAATGAATGACTTCCAAGAGGCAAGAAACTACAAGCGCTCTGGAAGGAGTGAACAGACCTCGGTACTAGCAGAACATTTCTTCATTGCCGCTATGTTGGTGGTTAGGATCAAGTTGGGTACCGATTTATTTCTCTGTCCTGATGTGAATCACGTACGCAGATGTCGTTTCTTCAAATGAATTTCATAACCTGCCTTCTTTCAAACCAACACACAGGACCTAAACTTTGTCAATTCTCCGTCAGTGAAACTCACTAAAAGCCATACCTTGGTGGCAACGGTTGCCAGTGATGTCGAACGATGATACAAGTGGCTTAACTCCATTCCTCAACCCAACTACTCCTTTGGCATTTATGTCCAAAAAAGACGGTGACTTACTCACTTTATCTCGACATTTCGCCTTCGGAAGCCTGTCGGTACGTCGTTTATTTCGTGATTTTGTTCGTTCTCTGAAATTTTGGTGCCAGATTTTGTGCTGGGACGTTATGGATTCAATGGTCCTGGATTACGGGTTATTCTTTGTACAGAAACCAAGTTGGACGTCAATCATATTTGTCATCTCTAGGTGAGCGTCCGCGCTGGAACGGTGATATGATTGCTCACTGCCGCCTCAGGTTATCTGCACTGGGATTTCTTGGTTTATCCGCTTTAAATTTAAGTAAGAATTGAACTCTTTCATACCTTGCCAGAAATTTAGTTTTTGACTGCGACTACTCAAATAGCAACTGCACCTTTAGACTGTGCGGTCGTTGTTCACTCTATGAACGTCGCTGCTATCGTATCTCGAGCTTGTACAGGTTTCCTATTCTACACCCGCGTCAAAAGTCTCTACTCTTCCAAACGTCTCGTCCTTGGACTATTGGCGGCTGCCTTGCTAGCTTCCATCGCAGGTGCTACCTTCGGGCTCTGGACACTGACAGGCATCCGAGTTGGCGTGCCGACTGGAGCTCCAGTTTCCAAGTACAGAGGAGTCTGTGTTTCCCATACGACTATTCCATACTGGTCAATTTCGCTCACACCTGTAACGGAAGCTATCTTCGATATTTTTGTCTGCATTGCAATCACTTACAAGATTCAACAATACCAAGAATCGGATGATACCAGCCGATGTCAAACACGCGGCTGGGAGCGAAGCAACAATTGGAGGAACTGGGTTTACAGGTCAAAAGGAAGGCCACTTTCGCGTCTGGCAGACCGGTTCATGAGAGACAGCCAGATTTATGTCATGTGAGCTTGTTTTTTCGTCAACAAAACTAAATTCAAACGAATTCAAAATTCTGCCTTCAGATTGGCTCTATGCATCAAAATTCCAGAAATATGTTTGGTTCTCGTCGCCCCATTATTTTTCCGATCCACATCAGGCATCTCTCTAATGTTCGCATTTCCTGATGTGGCATTGACGAACATCCTCACGACCAAAATCTATCGAAATATGAAGCTTGGGAGACGAGGTCTTACTTTGTCTCCCTTCAACGCAAACACTACCCTGGATCCAACTTTCATAGGGCTAAGCGTCCAGAATACCAGTAGGATCAAGTTCGTTAAACGACCTTTGGCCTTAGAAGTATTTACTCCTTCCGCTCGCGAACCATAACACAAATGCTTGTGAAACAAGTACGTTCATTAAGTGCAAAGAATACTCCTCCTCGCCTGATGAGAGATGCATTACTTGGTAGCACGATATGGAATATCTCAGTAGAATCGATTGGTTGGACAACGAAAGGCGAAACAGAGAAGGAAGATTAAATATTTGTGCAGTGATCGCCACCCCAACGGAAATTACATGGCTTACCTCAATTTCAACCTACAACCCAACCCAACTTGTGAGCTCTCCGTCAGTAAAAGTCAAACTTTTCTAGTCACACAGCTGATGAATATGACAAACGATGAATTCAACCAACAGATGACCTGTTCAGTTTGTTAACGCAGCTGCGCATCTGCGCCATATCATTTTTTGACCCCGCCGCTACTGCATGCAACAAGTGACATAGTGACCTCCACCGGCGTCAACGTTGCGCGCTCTTTCAACTGTAAAACTAGGCAAAAACATTAACGAAGTGGCTTCAGTCTTTGAGATAATCCAAGTCTCCTGAAGAAAGAGAGGTCGTGAGCGTCTTGTCATCGCCATTAACGCCAAAACGTTGTTCTATTAAAGGATGCCGAGTTGATCTTCCCCTCGACGCAATAAGCAGTCAAACTGGATAATACCAAAGACCGATGGTAACTTGATCACCCTGGCTCAATATGTTGCTCTTGGAAGTTTCTCGGTCTGTGCTTTATTTCCATTTTTCATTCTTTTCGCTGAGATTCTAGTACCAGATTTTGTGTTGGGACGTCATGGACTCAATGATTCTGGATTACGAGTTATTCTTCGTGCAGAAGCCGGGTCGCATGTCGACCATATTTCTCATTTCCAGGTGAGCATCGTGACTGCCTACTACAGTGGGACCTTGAGATTAGTGATGAACAACTAGCTCTCCTGTTTCAGGCTATCCGCCCTGGGTTTTTCGGGTTTATCCACTCTGAATCTAAGTACGGTTCGAATGTTTTCGTAAGCAAGTTCTTCCTATGATTTCTTCTTTTCATATAGCGACTGCACCGCAGACTGCGCGACCGTTGTTCGCGCTATGAACGCTGTTGCGATGATATCTCGAGCTTGCACTGGTTCTTTGTTTTATATGCGCGTCAAAGTTCTCTACTCCTCTATTCGTCTCGTTCGCGGACTCCTTGCAGTTGCTTTGCTAGCTTCCGTCGCAGGTGCTACCTTAGGTTTCTGGACAGTGACATCTATTAGGGTCGGTGTGCCATCTGGTGCTCCACTTTCCTCATACAAAGGAGTCTGCGTCTCCCAAGCCATCGCCCCATATTGGTTGATTGCCCTCACACCCGCAACAGAGACCATCTTCGATATATTTGTCTGCCTTGCGGTCACCTATAAAATCCAACAGTACCAAGACGACACCAATCTACGTCAGAGAGATAATGTGCCACAGCCAGGCAACAATTGGAGAAAGTGGATTTACAGGTCAAAAGGCAGGCCACTTTCGCGTCTGGCAGATAGGTTTATGAGAGACAGTCAATTTTATGCTATGTGAGTTTGTGCTCTCAACCAACCAGACCTAATCTCAGTCACATCTTGCTCCCAGATTTGCTCTCTACATCAAAGTTTCCCAAATACTCCTGATCATCATCACACCATTCCTCATCCAAACTACATCGGGCGTCTCTCTCATGCTATCATTCCCCGATGCGGCTTGACAAACATTCTCACTACTAAAATCTACCGCAATATGAAACTCAGACGACGAGGATTTAACTTGCCGCTTTTCAACGGAAGTACAACCGTACCTTTATTGAGCTAAGCGTACGAGATTTCCAGAGCATCAACTTCACCGCACGACCTCTTGCTGTAGAATCAGAAATAGTGGATTCGTCCCTTGCTTCTTAATCATAATATGTATCACGTATGTTTATTAAATTATCAACGGAAGACCTGCAAAGTTTTGACATTTGGTTGGCAAAGCACACAATCGCGAATTCAATACAATGGGATCTTTTAAACATGGAATTCGTCCGTAGCGAAAACTTGTCAATCAGATTGTTTACCCACAATACACATCTGAATGGTAAAAAGCTAGGTTACACTGCGTTATTTAAGGTAAAAAGTATACAGTCGTGCTAACAACAGTTACAAATGCGAAGAAAGAACGAAGAGTCGAGGACATAAGTCATAAAATCATCATAAATCATAGGTGTACGGAGAACCATACGCTGCGAAAAAGCCTAGTTCCACTGCAAGCTAGCCTCTCGCCAAGAACATTCCCACTCCAACGCCAACACAAAAGCCACCAGCTCCAAGCAGAGCAATCTTCACGCTGGAAGCATCCTCGAATGTAAAAAGACCAGGACCACCCACGCTTGTTACCGCACCGACGAGGTCAGAAATGGTGCGCGTTACTCTCGACTTGAGCGGGCCAAGAAGCGAGATAGAAAATATGATCACAGATGGCAGGTGAAGGGGATCAAATGCGATGGGTGGAGGCGGAGGTGCATCAGGAAGCGAAGCTGGAGGTTCGTCTTCGTCTCGTAGTTTTGCCTCTTGTACAGGCGACTTTGAGGAGAGCGATTCTGAACTGCTATCGTGCTCACTAGTGGTGCCCAAGGGTAGCTTCTCCTTATGCTTCGGCTCAACAGCAGTGCTTCTCGTCATAAAAGCTGGCCGTTCGGTAATGGTGCCTTCGCGCCCTCTGAACTCTGATTTTCCTTTCACAGTATCGCCCCTCCTTAACTTCCTCGCCACATCTACGTCCCTTGAATGGTCTCCCATCCACTCGGCTTCCCACTGTGCTTTGTTCCATCCTGCGCTTCGACTTGGATTCGGGGTAGCTTCGACGTTAGACTGGAAAGAGCTGGAGGACGATGTGGATGGATACCGATCCACCGGGGACAGTCTAGATGATGAAGACGTGGCCAAGCTCGTCCGGCCCCATTCTCGTTCACCAAATCTCCTCTTCCTCAAAACGCTCTCCCTACCACCAGCCCTACTCCTCTCCAGCCCTCTAACAGTACCATCCATCAAGTCGACTTCTCTTTCGACTTCTCTCCACTTCAAAAATCGATCTACGCCTTCCTTGCGTAGTAAAGAGAGTGTCTCCGGAGAGTGGAATAGTCCTGTGCGTAGTGTTACGGCTGAGGTGGGAGCAAATGATGAAAGCTTTGGCTGAGAGACTGTGCTGGACTGCTGAGGTTCGTAATGATGCAAATATGTAGGCGGGAAAGATGGAGAGGAAGCAGAAGAAGAAGATCTGGAAGACATGGGTTCGCGATGTACGCCTTGGAGTCTTGGAAGCACAATCAAGGGGACGTAGGCGGACATTGAAGATATTATTTGCATGTCCAAGGGTGTTGGCGCTGTTGTAGATAGCAGTGTTAGTCTTGCAATACTCTTTTCGTAACAGAACGACCACGTACAAGAAGGTAGTAAGAAGACCATGGCCGTATAAAGTGGACTTGTTGGGGAGGCCAGCATGGACGCGATCGTTGATGATGGCGCAGTATTTGGGTGAAGAACGCCATGCAGAGAGCGGAAAGGACGTTCAATAATGTATTTGAGGCGACCAATAAGTTCATTTGGCTAGTCGATGGTGAAATGGGCGACCAGATTGTTTGTAATGGTGAACGAACAACATGTTGCAAAAGGAGGAAGAGGATGGTCAGCGTTCATTCAGGGACAAGTATCCATGCGAAACGTCAGGGAAGCGAGTGATGGACGTGCAACTCGACAGGTGGAAGCATGATCGGGATGCGTGGCAGTGAACATCTTTATCTTCGTCATCAAACTTCTACGCGAGTTACGCGAGTCCGAAGGCCGACAAAGATAAAGCATTGGCGATAAGGAAGCGCGGCAAAAGAACAGGGAATATGGAAGGAGGAAGACAAAAAAAGAGACTTACGTCTGTTTCGTGGTCGTAACCGGGCAGCTCAACAATCTGTACGTTCTTCGTCGATTCGTACCTCTCAAGACCGTATCCGTCCTTGCGTTCCACCCAATCCGTGGATGCGTGAAGTACTTTACCGTAGCACAGTCCTGTTTCGCCAGCATCTGATGAGTCCGAGTCAGGATCCCAGTCCTCCCAACTGCCAACCTCAATGACATCTTCATTGTCCTCAAGAAGCAATCCTGTCAAGAAGCTCTTCCCTGCTCCCTGTGCGCCCAAGACAAGTAGTTTGAGCTCTCCAAGGGTCTGTCCAAACGGTGTGGGCCTCCTCAAGGCAGAAGGTAACGCAAGTGATGGAATGATTAGGTTGTGACCTTCACGTCTGGACGTGCGTCGCATCTCCAGCCCAGATTCTTGTTCATGTTCGGAGTGAGGATATGACCCTGGGTACGAACTCGGATTTCTTGACCTGCCTGGGCTTCCTGGTGCCGAAGAGCTGAAGAAGAACGAAGACGAAACCGAAGGTAGAGACGACTCCGATGCGGCACTCGAGAGGAATGGAGACTGTGCAGCGCTATGCAGCGGACTTAGATTAGGACTATCTGGAGGTGAAGGCAGTACAAGCGAGCTGGTTATAGACTCTGCGGCGTGAGGGCTGAGAATCATCGTGGCTGCTGTCGACGCAGAGTTCGTTCCCAAAGGTTCCATTGGCGGCGTCGGTGCTGAACAATGAGCGCAATGTTCGATACCCTGGTGATCCCGATGGCGCTCATCCTCGACAGGAGGTCGGTGGAGGGTCCTGACGCTATTTGCGCTGGTGCTCATCGTCAATGTCATGTTGGGGTCAACTGACAAGAGCTTACGATTGCTCTGGGGAGGTGAGGCAGCTAAAGATAATGCCGAGACACGTGGATCAGGTGAGGTTCATCTAATCTGATAATCTTTCCGAATAAATCCGACAAAATTAAGCGCCTTATGATAAAGACGCGCCTAAGACACGCCATGTCACTGACCCTGTTGGTCCCAAGTACTAGACGCCAACCAGAGGATTTTACATTCCAAATCTTCTAAGCTATATACGCCCTTCGATATCCATTTCGCTTTTGAGAGCATGTAGTTAAATTCATTCCAGAGAGGACCCTGCAAGCATGCCAACATCGCATATGACAGTTGTCAGTACCAAGCTTTTTCAAAACTTACACGAAGCCGCCAAGAGCGTCTCATTACTCGATTCAATCGTCTGCGTACTGAGTACACAGAGCCAAAATCTCGGAAAGGATGCCTCGCTCGCTTCCAGCCATCCCTTAGCTTTGTTTCTTCTTGTTTCCTCTGTAGCCCTGTCTTGGAGGAGATGTCCCTTCATTTTAGTCCCTCTCAGGCGAACCATGGGTCAACCGACAAACTTCAGACTGCAAGAGAGCTTGGTGCCTCTGAAAGTACACATCAACATGCCCGCCATCCAATCTTTGAAGGAGTCGTCAACCTATGTCAAGCGCCTTCTTTTCGGTTCAACCTTTTGCGAATGCTCTGTGTTTCAGCGTTGCTGGCGTTCCTACACGATCTCCACTTGATGCACGAGTATGAAGCCGCTGTGTTCATCTTGGCTCTTGCGCCTTGGATTATGGTGCGTCACCTCGCAAGGTAAGTTTATTTTGATCGTGCAATTTTCAAAGTTAACGGCAGTTCAGTGCGTTCGGTCCTACGCTCGCTCTTCCTGCAATATTAGATGTAGTGTTGGCTGTGGGAGAAGTCGCAGGTAAACTTCCTTCACTGAACAAACTGAGTTGACCGCTAATGCGGGTTCCAAGCAATCTTTGTCTCATTGCACTATCACAAAAGCGCTTCTGTCTGGTCTTCTGCTACATATCTCTGGTCCTTTACAGCTTGGGTGTTCGTATTGGTCTCAGCACTGTTACTAGCGCTTATAAGGATTGTAGACCAAATTGCAGCATTTCGAGACTACAATAGTGTAGTTAAGTGGCTTTGCAGAAGGTACGATTTCACGAGAACAAGGGCGGGTCCTGGGTCAAATAGCGAACGGCGTGGGGCTTTCCATGTTCTGGCAGGTACCAGGCTCTGGGTTCCGCTCTTTCGGTAACGTTATCTGTCCGCTACCAATGATACCGAATTCTAACAGATGTTCAGCGGTGAAACGAACTGGATTGTTTATCTGCGCGGGGTATTGACAGTGCTCGTAATTTGCTTTATGGTCATGTTTGCCACCTTCAACATCATCCTCGATCCTGTGCGAGAAACTGGCATGGTTCCCGTCAAAGAACAGCGCTCAGTGGGTCTACCGAGTGATTTTGGAGTCACCAAACCAACCGTTTGGAGTCTGGTAGTGGTGAGTGTTTGAAAAGCGGTATATCGGGTTTAAAAAGCTTATAGATACTCTAGCAACGCAGGATAGATCTTGCCAATGAGCAACCGCAAGACGATACTCTCCTTTCAGCTGTCACGGTGACACCGCTGTGGAGGAAACCCGACGGTAAGCTTTTCAGTGGTCTCTTCGCAGCCATGCAAGCTCAGTCCTCCATGTTAAGGTGGACCTTCATGCACCGGAATTACTGATCAGACGCTCCAGTTGCAAGATATTGAATCCGTCTTCTTCGATTGTCCGCCAAGTCAACCTATACCCAAGGGTGAGTTTGATTTACCTGAATGTAGACCAAGTGACTGGAGAGGTATCATTTTCAGAGAGCTCTACGAAACTCCTCCCTCTTCCTTATCAATATTCCCAACCAGACCTTCTTGTATCAGTCAACTTCACACTCCTTAACATCTCAAGCGACAGCTTGGAAGACATACCTCTCAACTCAGTGCAAATAATGTTGGGCCTAACTGCGAACGCCAAAGACATTGTCCGAACAACTGTGCCAACTACGCTGATACCGGGTGTCAACCTCATTGGAATTGCCAACCTGGCTGTTAGGCAGAAATTCTCAACACCTGGTCTTAGCGCTTTAGGGGTTCTTGATGTAAGTCACACTCCGTGCGTATGATTTAAAGCGAAATCTTAGGACACTGTTAGATGTTTGATATTTTTGCAGTCGCAGAGATGGGTCATGTATGGCCTGACCCTCGAGCGACTGGAGAATTCGCTTCTGATATGATTCCAAGAGGACTTGGCATCGGCACCATTCGGATAAGCCTTCAGAATACTCGAGCAGAGTATAAGTTGCTTCAAGAATATCGTGACAAGTCAATTCTCAGAGGGTTCGCCAGCGTGGGTGGTCTATGGACCTTCCTCGGCGGGCTGTTTTCGGTGTTCTTTGGAAGTTCTTTGATGAGACTTTTCTTTGGTAGGCATTTCTTTCAGTTACTAAAAACATCTGTTAACCCGTAACCTTATATTAGGTTCGAAACCTCTCACCGTGTACGGCCTAGCACACTCCTTTCAAAGAGACCGCATCAAGCAGGCCTGTGTGACCGACTATCCTCAGGTTCAGCACGACGTCAACACCCCTCTTGAAGAACGTGGGGTTCTGAAACTTCTCTGCGACCATTTGATCGACCTCGATTTTCTCCTCTTCGCAAGAGACAACGAACGGCGTTCATCCCATTCAGCGGACTCAGGCCACCGGAATTCGAAAGATGAAGTCGAACTGCACCAGTACTCTCAAGATCTCCAATACCTTCCCAAACATAACAACGGTCATGTCAACGAAGTTACGCGATAGATGAGATGAAGATGTTCGCAACAACCCAAAGCCTCCCTTCTCCAACGAGTACTTTAAGTAGGCGGGATTTAAAGCATGGCATAGTGTAGAATCAGGATTGTATAGCTTCATGTTTACCGATAATTTTAGTGTTGTTGTTCACGGTGATTTGAACCGTGATGTTCCGAGTGTAGGCCGTCGTTCTTGGTAGAAGAACAGCAACCGCATTCGACTCATCAGCACTCGGGAGATTCGAGGACACGCGAACCGCAGGCGTTGCATCAGGGTTATGGAACGGTGTTTCGCTAGGGAAAAAAAGCCCCCTCCGACCACAGAAAAGTGTAACAAACTCATGGACTTCAAAATGGTTTTGAAGAGATCAAAAGGTGCGACACTACTTATTAGAATTGGTCTCACCTCATCTTCTACCCTTCTTCCGCTTGGTCGTCTTCGTCAAATTATCTGGCAACCACTCATTTTTCTCTTCCTCTTTACCGCTTGCACTTCCGTATCCATTCGACTCAGACCCAATCAAATGTCTGTCATCTCTTTCTTCGATTACGCCTCTGCGAGGCGGTAAGCTTGTCACACCTCCGCCATTAGTCGCCTTGCGGGCTTCCTCTTCGTCGGCTTTCTTCGAAGCAGCTGCAATTTCATTGGGGGAAACTTCCTCGCCGCGTCGTATGCGAGCAGCTATTTCCGGAGTGACTCGGACTTGTTTCACGCCTGTTTGGAAGCCTGGAGCTGAAGGACACCGGTTGGTAATCAGTACACATGCACTTGTAGTCCGATATCTAGCCAATCGACTGACCGCCCTTTCCAATTCCATACAGACGTAATCGCCTTGCCAGATACCATTTTCGAATGAAGAATCCAGATATTAGAGCCAATGAGGGTATCCTGTAAGTGGTTTACATTAGCGATGAACAACTTGGCTCAAATCAACCTACGCCACCCAGAGAAGAGAAGGGTAATCATCCACCGAAGTTTCAGATACCATAGTTAAAGTTGAAGCAAAGCTGCCAGCAGCTAAATCAGAGCGGTCCGGTTCTCGGGACCAGTAGTGGCTTCACAGCTTTAACACCTGCATGTACGTATCGCTTGGCTCAAACTTCGATCGCAATTGTCCCGTCAAAAGCAACACATCCTTTTGAACAGCTTTTTGGTCCAGCTCGCCTTTTCAAGACATATGCTGACTCTTTTAGAGATCAATAAAGAGCCGAGACGCTAAATCCAATCATAGCGCAGGAAACGGCAGGGCATGATTAAGTACTACGGTATGAGAAGCATTGCGGTTAACATTCAGTGTTCAGAGATCGCATCGGTAGATGATTTAGACATTTATCTAATCGCACTATGATGTCAGCCCACTAATCTGTGCCAAAGAGACTGACTTGGACTCCCTATTCAGGCCCTTAGCCACTTGGGGTGTCTTGGAGTGCGTGCGGCTTTACTCCCTAATGGCCAGGACATAGCAACCATCCGCACAAAGGCTCAGATCGATAGTTCGAAGATAATCATGAAAGACTAACGGGACAAATCTGCACTCACCGGGATTGGTACCGTAGGTGGTTTGTAGACTTTCCTAGAAGGCGTATTTGCAGCATTGTTTGGGAGTTCTCTGTTGAAATTCATGTTTTGTGAGCATCTAATAAATCTTTAAAGTTTGTCGAAAAATTAAACCTATTTTCATAGCTCATAAACCTATCTCAATGTTCGGCATTGCTCATTCATTCCAGAAAGATCGACTTCGAGAGACGTACATTGCTGAATACCGACATATCGAGAAGGATGTCGATGCTCCGCGCCAAGAACGTGGACGGCTCGCTATGATTTGTGACCATCTCCTCGATGTTAACATATTTTCTTCAAGTATCACTACCGCAGCAGGGAGAGATCGATTCACCCCAGTCAAAGCTGATACGATGGACCATACTGTTCCTCTGTTGCAATATCCTTCTCAGTCTGTAGACTCCGCTTCATTTAAACGTCCTGTATACACTTCGCAGTCATCTGACTCCTTTTCGATGTGACCCGCATCATCTTTGGCACCTTTGCGACGATATCATTGAATTTTATTATTTGAACCTTAAGCCATGAATGCAATCAGTTTCGCAATCTCTTGACGCATAGAGCAGTTGTTCGAGCGCGACAATCAAATTGAATATGGTATACACTATCAACACACTCGCCGACAAAATAGTCTGCACGACTCGCTGGGAAATACACGTAAAATAGAAGTAAAAAGCGTAAATGAAAGATGAAGAAACGACAGGATGTGGTGAGATGTGAAGAGAAATAAAACGAGAAATATTGAACAAAAGATACGAGATAAAAGATGCTTCTTCTTCAATTGAGGTTGGTGGTGATTTGTGATTGAGTTGGAGAAAATAATTTCAGAACGACTCATCGGTATGCTTGTCACCCACGGCGACTCATCCGCGAGGAAACCCCCTTTTAGAAACAGAACAAAGAGAAAACATGATCAACAAGGAAGAAAAGCCGGAAGCACCACAAGTTGTGAAAGTGAGGTTCCCTTTCTGCCATCACCAACGACCGGCTCGCTAGCTCCAGGACTTCTGCCGCTTAGCTTCATGAGACGGCGGCGGCGGCGCCTGCCTCCAACTCAGCCTTCTCCCACTCACCCCTAGCCTCTCTGACAACCTCCTTCAAAGCAGGTAAATCTCTCGCCAAGTTAATATCCGTGTTTTCAGCCCACTTTTCAAGACACCAATCGCGCACAAATTTGCTACACTGAAGGACCCAAAAATAATCAGCCTTCAATGCACCAAGAAAAACGAATGAAAAACCTACCCTGTAGTATCGCTTGTGAGCGTATTTCTTATATAATGACTGGTGTGGGACTGGTTCGGTATTGATATATTCTAGCATAATTTTTGCAGTGGGTAGCAACTCTTTTTCAGAGAAAGTCGTATAGTGCTCCAAATTCGCAGTCTGAACGAAGTATCGCAATCAGTACGTCGGGATCAATTCAAAGCGCACCAATGCTACTTACCCATTCTTCCCTGCCTAGGGTCATTCTTGCAATCCATAACGCCGCTGCGCTGACAAGTGAAGGCTTAACGCCTACCAACTTCCTCTCTACACAACTAATCTCAATGAGATATTTCCCAAGTGTCCGTGCATGAACTTCGCAATCATCCGCTTTACTTCCCCTTCTTAACCAACCCATTGGTCCAGGAGCTCTCAAGTCCCATTCCAGAGTCCTTAGAATGTACCTCTCTGCCTTTAGAATCTCATCGACGGTATACTGCTCGTCGGCGAGAAAAGCGATCTCACGAACAGAAGGAGCATAGGTTTCTTCATATTTCGTTGCGGTGAAGAAGCACGCGAGACCGACGAGTTGAAGTTTTGGGATGTGGATCGTCTTGAGCGACAGGAAACGATCCAAAAGGTTAACGGTGAGGAAAAGAGATTCGGCGAGGAGGTTGAATCGCGCGTGGACTTGCAGGAGCCAGTCGACTAGTACACCACGGTGTTCCCAGTTGATCTCTGGTTGAGAAGACATGTAGTCGGACCGAGGGAGAGTTGCCACCTACATAAATAAGGTTGTTAGATTTGCTAGAGATGTGGAAGAAAACAAAACCAACCTCCAGTTCTTGTAGGTACTTGCAAATATCCACCACGTACTCGCTGACCATCACAGGATCGTCCCAGTCCTCTGCATCAAGGTCATCCCAAAGTTGCGCGCTTGGAGAACTTTCCGCAGGTTCAAGCTGGAGGGCAACCTTGTCTGCATCAAGTTGTGACAAATCTTGATTCGCTTTCTTCGCAGAGGGGACGGTCAGCGTTTTTTTCGCCTCTTCCTTCTCTTCTGTGTGGCGCTTTTTGAAGACTCGTTTTACTTCATCGTCTTCTTCAATTTCACGTTTCGGCTTTGTCAATGCTGCCTTAACTTCAACAGCCGGTTCCATTATCTCATCTCCATCTTTATCCAGTGTTGACCCTGTGTCCTTCGAGGACGCAGTTGTACTCTCACTTGCAGCCCTCGCAACCTTTTCGCGAGGTTGCCTTGCAGTCACAACCTGTCTCGTAGCCCGTCCGGTAGGAGGTTTCACCACCGTCTTCGATTTGATACTTGCAACATTAACAACTGCGGTGGTCCTCGTCTCCTTAACGTCCTTCCCACTTAAGCCACTGCTGGTACTGGCGGTTTTTCGGTGATTGTTCGTCACAAGTGTAGTCACCTCAACTAATGCTTCTCTCTTCCTCTTCGCCCCGATGGCTTCCTTGCCGTCCTTTCCGACGCCTGATGGTTCAATGGCCTTTGCTTTGGATGCAATCGTTGATGTCGTAGCCCGCGTTGATGTAACATCGGCCTTGATAGTGGATTTACGAGTAACCGTAGACCCGGCGGTATCCTTGGAACTAGCAGTGGTGGCACCAACCTTGGTCGCAGCCCCACGTGTAGCCGCTGCTACCCTAGATGGGCGTGCGTTGGCATTCTCGTTGTCCCTTGCGGTAGAACGAGCGACGCGCGAAGTCCTCCTCACCTGCAAACACAAAGAAGACATGTATAAGCAATCATTGATAGAACACAGTAAAACTTCGAGCTAAAGATTGAACAAAGCGTCATCAGACCATGTTCAACTTACAGGGATAGAAGACATCAAATTGTATCTTTCAAATTTCTTGGTGAATTTAATTCTTCAGTTGGAAGAAACCTCGTGGTAGAGGTATCGCAAATGGCGAAATTCGGTGAGGAGTGACGACGATGGTCGAACAAGAAAGAGCTGGCGTTTGACGATGGCCTTGATGCGAACGAAACACAAGTTCGTTTTCGGGCCATGTCAAACAATTACAAACAATACGGACGCGTAAAACACGTGGCCGCGAGTCGGCTTCCGATATTCCCGCGCTCCTCTATGAATAGTTCGTTGAAGTTTAGACGAGGCATGAAAATATTGCCTGTAAGTAGGCCTTGAGAGCTAAAATTCAGTTGCTTTGGTTCGAATGGCTTGCGTCAGAAGAATTTGCCTAGATATCATATTATCACTAATTCCTGCATACTCGAGCTGGATATGGTTCGGTGACCGTTATAGATGAATTAGGTGGCCATAGTAGATCGAGTGTAAAAATCGAGTCCCCAATTAATGTTATAATATACTGGAATCTTCAAAGGTTCGTTGGTTCAAGCCATCGGCAACATCAAACATTATTGATGGGCGCTTATCAATTAGTTCCAAATTGGGTATGTTGGTTCAGCAAGTTATTGGAGGCAGATAACATATATTCGGATTTGTGAGTTAGGTGGACAGGTTATCATGTATGCATTATTTTACATATCTCAAGTCGTGAATGGATACAAAGTAATAGAGTAGGACTAAGTCTTAGGTTGAGGGGTGGTCGAAGCCTTGTCCTTATCTTCAACAGCGGTTGGGGCAAGGGCGTGAGCCGGAGTAAATGTAGAGTCATAGTCGGCGTCAGAAATGAGGAAACCATCAGGTAGGGTGTCAGGAATAACAGTGGTGGTATCCGGATCAGTAAATTGAAGAATATAACCTAAAATCTGAAGGTGTCATATAGTTAGAAATGCAGCTGTAAAAAAAGAAACACAATTGAGTAACATACTTGAGGTCCAGGGATTTTGATAACACAGCCATCAGAGACAGCTTTGAAGCCGTATGCCTTGTCAGATTGCTTGCTAGAGTCGGTGGAGCTGGTCGAAAAACAAAGGATACCGGCGGAGGTAGCGGCATAGGTCTCCATTTCAGAAGCTTGTTTTTGGATGTCGGAAGACGAGAGTTGGATTTTAATGGTTATGTCCTGGGAAATGGTCGAGCTGTGAGCTCAATAGGGGACCCGTCAATTAAAGGATATCTTACCTTGCAGATCACAAAGCCAGTGGGGTAGGCCGGAAGCATGTACTTGTTCAGTTCATTGCAGGCCGCTTCCGCCTCTGCTGCACTCATGTTGCCGATGCCACTAAGATCTTGAACGGTCTTAATGTTCTCGGGCCATTTAGACCACGAGACGGTCGGATCAATAGAGTGGAAACCAGCCGATTGTTTGAAGAATTGAGGCTGGAACCAACCTCCGCGATCGACGGTGACAAGAGTAGCACGGAAGCCAACTTCAACTTTGACGCTCTGCGCTTGATCTGTGCTGCTCGATGATGCCGACGCTGAAGTGCTTTCCGAATGGTAAGAACCGAAGAAGAGCGAGACGGAAGTGCTACGTGTCGAAGCGCTGCTTTTGTCGGAGGAGGCACTGTATTTGGTGTCGACCTCATGACTGAAGCTGAAGTCTTGCCAGCGACTACCACCAGAGCTGCTATCGGGTACCAAGAGGGGAACTGAAGCCAGAGTCTCTGCGGAAGGAGTAGAGTTATCGGTGGGTGTGACTGCTGTGGTAGCACCGTCCTTGTAGCGAAGCGATTGTAGACGGGCCGTCAATTCGTTGAGATCCTTGGTTATCCCAGTAATCATGACGGTGGTTTCCGTGATCTCCTGGGTGGTATCGGTAGCTTCCGCAAGGGACTTCTGCGCCAACAGCTGAGTGAGGGATCTAGAAGACTTCTGGACGCTCAGTTGAGCATCGGTGAGCTTCTTCATACCCGTCTCGATTTGATCGAAAGCCACGTCTGCGATCTTTGCGGCCTTAGCAGAGGCAACAAAGTCTGTCATGACAAAATCGTTATTGGCGTTGATGCAGGCTTTCGCAAGGGAGATGACATTGGTGGTGTAGGTGCTCGTCAAGTCTGCATTGGCTCGATCGTAGGAGTCCTGGGCAGCGTCAAGCTTGTTCTGAAGGTCTTGGAGGTTGACTTTGGGTTTACCCTGGAGTACAGCGAGCCGGGAGTTGAGGGCGTCGAGCTGCTTGGATTTGCTGTCGATTTGCTGAAGAATAAGATCAGGGTTGGCGGTAAGGTCTTCCATCGTGAAGGAGGTCGAGAGCGATTGGAACCAATCGATAGGTTGCATCTGAACGGGATAGATGTTCATGCTACCATCAAGAGAGCTGACGGCCGACTCGCGAAGTGAGTCCTTTGCGTCCTGAAGAGCTTCGGCGGGGGTCTTGATATCCATATAACCGAGATATTGACGAATGGCATGAGAGTAACCTCGAACAACGGCATCAGCGTGCTTCGAAGCCAGCTGTTGCTCACGAATCGCAGTGATGTGGGCCAGTCGTCGGGTCAAGGCATCCATATCTTGCCCAGATGCGTTCTTGATCATCTCATCGCGCTCAAGTTCCCATGCTTGCTTTGCAGAAAGGTACTCCTGCATAAGCGCCTCGGCGAGCTCCATACGATTGACCTTGTTCTCGTCCGTCAACTTGTTGGCCACAGAGAACTGAGGCTTGGCAGTGATATCGGAGGTGAGAGTCGACGCGGATGGATTTATAGAGTGGGCCGCTGAGTTGCCTGCAGTACTGGTGCCGGTGGTTGAGCCGGTGGTCTGAGTGTGCTGAGATGAAATCAAGTCCTTGACCCAGCCGCTGGTAGGAACATCCTTCATCAACCACTGTCGAATCTGGCCTTGTTGTTTCGAAAAGTTGATTTGGGACTGTTGAATACCAGGGACAAGGTTGTTCAAAACCTCCTCGTAAACAATGGAGAGGTTAAGGCCGCTGGGTGCTCCGATGACAGTACCAACGTTGTACAACTGATCGACAAGACGGAACTCGCTTTCGTTGACGACGGTCGGCTTCACGAACTGACCATAAATTCCAGCTTTGTTTGTGTCCCAAGCATAGAGGTCTTGTTGCAAGAAGCGACCGGGGAACTGCAACGCGAAAAGCTGCCCGGATGTGGGGCGGAAAAACGCTGATAACTGCTTCATGAGCTCATCCAAGAAAGAGCCAGTAGTGGCGGTAGAAACAGGGTTAATTATGTCGCGCTGCCTGCCTGGTGTAGTGACATCACGAGCGGGATTAGCAGCTTTGGCAGCCTTTGCCGTTGCAAGTGTTGCCAGATCCGACGTCAACTTATCGCGGATGTCGCCGACGCGAGCAGCGAATTCAGGTTTGCCAAAATACGTGAAAGCGGTTTTGCGTAGATCTAGGTAGGGTTTGGTTTCCTTGATCCCCAAAGTCTGGAGATCCGTCAAGAAATGGTCATCAACATGCCCGTCAGCGCGAGGATAAATGGCCTGAAACAATGCGTCAATATCAAAATGGCTAAATCGAATCAATTGAACTTACCCCAAGGAAAGCCAGATCTAATAGTGAGGGCTCGTGATTATACTTGGTGGATGAGGGGGAAAAGAAGGCTACGAATGACTCCCAGGCTGTGCTGGCGCGAAGCTCCTTGTCAGCGTACAGCATGACCGAATTTTCATCAAAAGCTGTTGCCATCGACACTCTCGTGTCAGGTTTGTCGGTAGTCTTTGTGTAGGGAGACGCGTGTTCGTGCTTCAGACCCAGAGAGTGACCGATCTCATGGTACAGCGTCCTCATTTCTCGAACCTTGGCTTCATTGGTGGTAGGAGCGACCTTCGGAACGATGTCGGTAAAGTTCATGGAGGTGTCAACAGTACCGCCCAGTGCATCGATTTCAGACTTCGGCTGCTTCAAGCCAATGCTCTTCTTCCCAATTTCACTCCAAGCAGTCGCAATGTCACCAGGAATGGCCCCAAAGTAGATGCGAATCTTGGCGTCGGGGTGGAGAGGATCGAAATCAATTTGTCGGAAAGTGAGATTCGCTCGTGTTGAATAGAAGTCAAATATATCCTTCACGCGTTTCTTTCGATAAGCAGTCGCGTCGGATGTGCCTTGGATAAAGGAGTAGGTAATTTCGTCCCCGGGAAGCCAAAGGTCGCTTCCGACTGTTGCAACACCTTTTTGTGCACCACTAGGCCCCGAGGTAGATCGCTCTGCCAAGCAGCCATCGATAAGGGGTGCAATGTCATGAGCGGGAGGGCCAGTGGAAGATGAAGTATCGTTGCTCCTCGTTTCCTGGGCAGCTCGTGCTTCCGTGCAAAAGTTCGTGAACAGGAAGCGGACTTCGCTCCAGTCCTGTTTGTTGTAAGCTTTCACAATGTCGGCCTTGTCCGAAGGTGGGACACCGGCTACGTCAAGAGAGGTGGAGAATTGGTCGGAGTCGCCTGTAGGGTAGTTGATGTTCATGAACGCTTTGTCCATTTCAGAGAGCTGGTTATTTGGTGGAATTTTGATATTCTGGACGTTCATCGCAGCTGGCATGAAGTACCTGAGAATCACTTGTTAGATAGGGGCTCATTACAGGATAGTAAAAATGACTAACATCATGATCGACGTCGTATCTAGTTCGGAGTAGTTGCTGATATCTGAGGCATTGTAGACGTTGATGATCTGTTCCCTGACCTCGTCTTCGGTCCACCCTTGAGTTTCGGTGTAGTACCGAATGACCGCTGCGCATTTTTATAAGTGTTATGAGACAGTAGGGGTAAGCGTAAAACCTACCATCGTCCTTGAGCGTGATCTTCTCACCGCGTGCGGGAGACTGATGTTCGTGCATGAGCCCGATGGCGTGTCCAAACTCGTGAAGAATAACACCACGTTCGGCTTCGGAAATGGTCGTCGAATCACCGTAGACCCAGCCCAAATTCATGGTTGGCTCGTCATTGGCAATGCCGAGGTTCTCCTTGCCAGTATAGGACCAAGAGCCACTGCTAGCATCGAAGGCAATACGGATCATAGCGGGGTTACCTTCGGTGGCTGGGGCAAACTTGAGGTTTGCGTACTTCTCCCACTCCTTGATAACAGTGGCAACCTTGGTCTGCTGGTTGGTCGCGTTCGTTCCTTCGGATTGGTTAACGAAGGAGTAGGTCAAAGTCTGACGAGACAGAAACAGTCAGTAACTCGAACTTCCAAGAGTGTTATAAATTAACCAACCGTTCCATTGGCCCACAACCGGTCAGATCGAATGAACACGGCCTGCATGGCGTGTGCCTTTCCTTGACTAGCATCGGTACTAGCGGTTGTGTGTGCACCATGATCAGTGGTTACTTCCGCACAAGTGGGAGACTGAGTCCAAAATTGTGGCTCGTCGGAATGGATATCACTGCTAGGTTTCGATGTCGTGACGTGACTGACGCCAGTCGAGTTGGTGAGGACACTGCTATCGTCTGGGGTCAAGTAAAGGTGGGAACTCTTGCCGCCAGGATTAACCGTCATTGTAAGATGAGCCTTATCGGGTGAGAATCCTATAGTTGACGAGCCCGTCGTCATGTGAGCCGGTCCACTAGACTGGCGGGTGAGCTTGGCCAGAAAATAATTTCAAGGAATGGACACACCGAAGCTTGATTTGGTTAGTGTTGGAAGGAAACATGCCGCCATCGACAGCTAGTTTAACCAAACGAAATTCCTGGTCCACGATCGCGACAGCCTCAGCGTCAGTCTTGTCGACATTTGCTTTGAAAATCCTGATTTTATTATATATTTCTTCACGAGTTGTACTCGCGTCAGACATCTAGTTCAGGAGGCAAACCATCAATTTCTTTAAGCGACCAGATGTAAATAAATGAACCAACCTTGGAATAGAGTTGAGAGTCGAAAGGGTGTCGAGTATGATAGGTCTTTCCAACGAAGAAAAGGTACAACTTCCCCACTCGTATTTATATGACATATCGTCAGAAAGCCAGCGCAAGGCACCGGTGGCCTGTTAGTCCTATGACCCAAGCCGATCCTTTGCGGGCCATCACAGTCGATATTTCGCTTGTCAGATCAGGGAGCCAGCGCAAGGCGTTCCTGGAAGGCGGGAAATCGGCTTTTGGAATCTTCAACTAGGCCATTCCACGATTTTAGGGCATGCAAACCCGAGCCAGCGGACTTCGTTGGTCAAGTTTAAGCTTCTAGGGGTCTTTGAGGTTGGCATCGTTCGATTTTTATCAGCTGAAGATCCTCCGTCGTGGGCTGGCGAAGCGGAATAGAGATGCAGAAGACAAGTTAGTGATCGGTGGCTGTACTTACTTCATCAACCTATTCGTAGCGTGCGAAACTTAAAAGTCCCCCACCCTCAAACTAAGAAGCAACACGACCTCTCGAGTCTCGATACCACTACGTATAACCGGAAATATCCGAATTTAACGATAACTGACTTCGCAAAAAGCCAGCAAACTTACCCGCATTGCAACAATGTCCCTAACTTCCGTCAAAACTCAACGCTCTGAGACCCTGACATAGAAACAATGTCGGGTTGATCTGCCATCCGATTTGAATCCTATCTTTTTTTAGTTTCTGAGCGCTCTTAAACCGGACCTTCAGAAACGCCTTCTTCCCTTGTGAGGACACCCGCCCATTGTGAATTCTAGTGATAGGTACGCCATCAGCTTGTCAAAGAGCGCATGTTGATATGAGCGCTTCCGCCGACCTTCTCAAGCATCCTGAACCTGCAGAGCTACGGGTCTGAGAGGACACGCTCAAACTTTCCAGCCGCTTGCAGGCTCGTTTGAATAAATTATATGGGTAGGTTCCATTCTTTCTAACACGATCAAATGCCAAGACTCACCTTGTTTTTTTACCATGTTAAATCATTCTTACCTGCAGCCTGCTGGCCTTGCGCGCGCGATTTATTGAAACGCGTGTCTCCGCACGACATAATAACTACCCTTTGTTTCAATGATTTCATCAAGCATGATGTCGTTCAGACGTTCCCTGCGTGATGAGCGCGCTGATATTACGCGGACGCTTATGAACTACAAGATAAAATACAAAATGAATGCAGCCCGCTCAATACCACGGCTGGACAGTGGTCACGAAGCGCAATGTCTACATTATTGACAGTGATCATCCGTTAACTGTGGAACGAGAATCGCGCACCTGTCATTGTCCGATACAAAACATAAGAGAATCAATCGAAGGACGCATTCAAACTCAATGCTACTCGGCGATTTTTGCTCGTGACCAGTATTCTAACAGTATTCACGGTTGAAGGGTGGTTTGAATCAGGAAGGCCGAGATCTCAATGATTCGCCTGGCGCCATTTCTAGCGCAAGCTTTATTCCAACGAAAGTGTGATCGATGCTCATCGCAAATACTAGCATAGAGCCGTTAACCCACTTCCGGCCGAGATTGTGGGAGATTTACCCGATTTATTCTGAGCAGAGATAGCACGGTATCTTTTTGCGGGGACGTCCCTCAGGAATTAGTACAGATGGAAGAAATGAGCGAAATGAGACGATTCTTCGTCTCCAACCACTAGAAGTAGCTCGAAAGAAGTTGGACCCACAAAGGTCAACAGAAAGATAATGACTCACTATGATGGCTTTCCTGATTGGTAACTTGAATGACATAGCCGGTTCGGAATTCATCGCTTTGACTCTTATCCTAAAGACCTCCACCACAACGGAAAGGGCTGCCTTATAGAGGATGGTAAAGGGTAACCCGAAATCTTCAGCTTCGTCTGGAACGCGAAAGAAACATGCCAAGAAGCAGCAACGCGATGCACCTGAAGATGTATCTTCTTCCCCTTCGAAAGGATCAACGAAAGGCAGTAAAGGCGTAAAGAAAAACAAAGAGCTAAAAGTGAAGATGTACATACCCCCGATTAAACCTGCACCTGTGCAACGGGATCCCCTGGAGACGACTGGATTAGGGAGAACTCTCCCGCCTGAATTGGCGGTGGTGCTCAGAAGCTTGGCGAAGAAGGCTAGTGTAACCAAGACGAGAGCTTTGGAGGATCTTCAGAGTAATTGGATTGATCATTGTATTGCAGGAGACGAAAGAGATGTCAAGATCTGGGCGCTTATGGAAATGGTTCCCGTTTGGGTTCGTACTCTGAGTTTTCTCTTCCAGTACTTTCATGTAAATGATTCGCCTTGAAGCTACACCATATCCCGACATTATTTCTCTCGCCATCACGACGAGTCCGACTTCTTGCATCAAACGTTAATGCCGCACTCCTTGCAATACCAGAAGTCGGCCAACAAATCACAGAGTTCCTCAGACTTACGGCATCAGAGACACAGATCGAAAACATCCTGGGTACTTGGCTTCTGGCAGCAAATGATTTAGACAGGCAGGTTAATGGGGTTGCAAAGAAGAGCTGGGATGAGTTTATTGTGATTGAACGACCGACGAGAAGTGAGATACTTGACCCTGCTCGAGGCACTGGGTCGAAGATCACGGTTGACGCGACGACACTCTCTTCCATCAACTCCTTCATCCAAAGAACGGCGCTCGATCCCAGTGGTATTTATTTCTACTTCAATCCTATTGCGCCATCCGTGCCACTGTCAATTGTCCATCCGTCGCAGAACAAAAAGGGCGCCAATACACCTTCGACCCAGAACAAAGGAAAAGGTGGCATAGCTGGGAAAGGGACAAGCAAAGGAGCTTCGACTCTCCAATCATACGCTGCTACACCGCGGAGCATAGGTGGAGATGAAACACCCAGAACATCGGGCTCGAGTAAAGGGGATGATCAGGAAGAAAGCGAGGCTGATCGGAAGGCAAGGCTGAGAATTGGTGCTCTTGGTGGGGCTAAATGGCTATTAGGTATGAACCGTCAACTTTTCTCGAGCTATGTACTTATTTTCTGGCCAGGGCATTCCATAAAGTCTCAGGAGACTTCAGAATCGTCGGACAATATCTACGCTAATCCCGCGTTGTGGACCTCATTGAACATTCGTCCTCGGTCGCCTTGGCTAGAGGAATCGGACATAGAGAGCTTTGGGTACGCTCAGCCAGGGGTCAGGAAAGCTGCTTGGGGTCTGGTTTTGGCCCTACTCAATTCTGCCGAAGGTATCAAATATCATATTCACCGATGTTTTGAAAGTACGAAACTTAAAATGGTTCAGATGCTTTACCAGCGGACGTACAATCTGCACTTGGAACAGCGATTCTTCGTTCAGCATGGATAGAAACAGATATGCTTGTGCAGGGAGCGATGTGGCAACCTTTGCTTGTGTTTGTGCAAAGTACGTTGGCTTTAGCTGATTATATGCGCCTGTTTGACCTCGGTTTTCCCAAGAGTATCCCCAATCCTGGCTCCAAGAAGCCGACGCTGCTGCTGGAAATGCAGAGGATAATACTGAAGACTCAGACGACAAATCTGTCGAAGGAGATGAAGTGGAAGCAGGTCCTCTTACCGCACCTTCAGAGCAGAATAAAGAACCCTCCAAGGAACCCTCTATACCACAAGCATACCTCGAGTATCTTGACTTTCTCTCATCTGGTTGCCAAGGTTCTCCGATACAGGGCTTCCCAACCGTCGTCCTCATCCTAAGTACGATCCCAGATTCCGTGAGCCTTGTTCACCAAGAGACCTTCGAATTGCTCACTCACAATATCCGATTTTATCTAGATTTTATTTGCTTCTCCAGCATCATCGGCGTCCTCCGACCTCGAACCTTCACCTTCAGAAAGCTCCTCCGACCCTCCTTCAGTTTTCTTCGACTCCCTTTGGTTGGCCCTGTCTTCTCGGTCGCTCTCGTCCCTGAACCGCTCCAAGACTCACGCGGCACTCCTTTCGGCTCTCTTGGAATGCCTCATTTTCCTCGTTAGGAAGATCCAGAAATCACGACATGATGTTTCTACCTCGAACACCACAAAGCCATCACTAGACGATGTCTTCGAAGAACGTCTCGTCACTAAGCAACTCAGAAAGATCTGGATTGAACTCGGGAGCTCGAACCTGAAGGTTGAGCCCCATGTTGCTGCCACTCAAATGGCGAGCTCCATCCAAAAGTGGTTTGGTATGAATGAGCAACTTGGTGGCTTGGCATGGGGAGTTATTACTGAGCAATTGCGGGAGACAGCCTGTAGCACCGACAAAGATCTTTTAGCAAGGGGGAGCAAGCTGGTTTCAACAAGCCTCAAGGTGTTTGAGGACGCGTTTAGCAAGGAAGAACGGACTCCAAGTCTCAAAAACGATCTCGACAAGCTACTGCAAGAGGTGCTGAAGGTTGAGGTTGGAAGGATTCAGGATGCGCTAGTCATCTCCGACCAAGCGAACGAAGGAATCGAGACCCAAGTTCAGCTCGACTTACTCGTCGATCTTACCGAAGCCTTCAAAGCAAAGTTATGGGTCTCCGAAGAATCCACTTCAGTAGGCTCTTGCGTTTGTTGGACTAAAACACTCAATTGACGTCATCTTAATTCTTTGTCTAGATACTCGACCCACTTCTGGTTACACATGCGTATAATCTCCTGAAGGTCTCAAATTCGGGGCTTCAGCTTTTGCTGTCATACTTTTCTCATCGAAACGATCATACAAAATGCCTGAGCGCCTGGCATTCTCTGTTAGATGGACTTGCGTCAGGCTCTTCCTCAATCGCATCCTCTTCCTCTCCATCTCAAGTCAGCATCGATGCTAAGACAACAAAGACTCTTCTTTCCGCCGTCAAACGTAGTCAACTACCAACGTATTTGAGACCAAAAGCAAATGAATTGGACGGTTTGGTTGGTGCTGAGCTCCAAAATGTACTGGCAAATCCGATGACTCATGGGAGAGCCGAAGATGTGGCAATCTTGGAAGATGTCCTTGGTGCTGCTGGTAAGTTATTTGAAAGTTTGATTGGGTTGAAAGATGGCTTTCTACCCACTACAAATTACCATCATGAAACTCACTTAAAGTTCATTTCCAAAATTACCAGATTATTTCATTTCACCAGATGCGTTTGGCGCTTTCCTGGAAGTTATTACGGCTACTTCGACTTCCTGCGTCTTCAAACTTCTCAAAGAAGGGCCAGAAGCCGAAACGGTTGCAATACTTGACATGGCCACGACAATGATTCAAGTGATCTCTGAGCACCTTCTCCTACAAAGTGATGTCCACAACGAGCTGTTGAGGAAGTTGATGCCTTCAATCTTTATTCACGCCTACCTGATCCCTTCATACTTGGGTTCTGAAGACACTGATGATGCACCTTTGGAATCTCACACGACTCCTATCGCAAAAAGGTTGTGGGTTGACTGGGCTAAAAACCCGACCGTCAGCCCAAAATTGAAAGAGGACGTGATGAGAGACCTGAAGGAGAACTTGAAGGCACTTGTGCGGGACACTCAATACCATTTATCGTAAGCATTGTTGGCCCTCTCTAGTGCAGATCAATGACTCGTTCTGGTAGCCCTCGAGATCTCATCCAACTGATTACCGGTTCGCCGCTTGGGATTCACATTAACTTTTTGAAGGACGTTTTCCCATCTCAAACTATGCTCGGCGCCAATCTTGACTCGTTGTACTCTGATTTGATCGATCCGACCGCGGGTGTACTGGACGATACTCTTCCTGCGAAGCGTTCACAGCCGAGAACTCAACTCAACCCCGCTACATTAGTCGAACATGATCGCAAGGGATTTTCCTCTTATGCGAGAGTTGTAGATGGTATTTTGTATCTCTTCTTGGAGGATCGGCAATTGGCCAAGCAAAATATTTGGGCACTAAGGCATTTGGTAGCCTTGAGCCTCTATGCAAGGGATCTTTTAGATTCGGGAATGACCACTGGATCCTGGAGCCCGGTATTTGACACGGCTCTTGTACGAAGCGAAGATCTCCTGGAGCTAAATGGAAATATCAAAAAACTCTCAGTATATGTCTTCAACTCGATGGCGGAACATGGTTTATTGTGGAGGAAAGATGTTGTTGACAACCTGCTGGGTGGAAAAACTCGCTCAGAAGCATATTCGCCACCTCAAAATCTCCTTTGGGATCTGATTGATATCTCTCGGAAGAGCGATTCGGTCAGGGACACCAGAGTTCTGAAAGTCGTCTTGGAATCAGTCCTAGCATCAAGCTATGAGGATGGGTTGGAAGCCAACGAGGGAGATCAATGGGTGATGTTGGCGAAGAAATTTGAGAAGACAGGTGTGCTTGACGTCGGATTTAACTGGCTTATTGTGGCTGACTTGAGCTCTCTAGCGCCTCAAACATCCATTTCCATCGTCTCTGTCCTGTCGTCATCAGGAGCGGAGCTTCCAAAGCTCGATCGATATCGCAACGAGCTTGCTGCTTCCTTGCTTGGTATAAAACCCCACTCTATGAGTACAGCGGCTCTTGTTACGTTGAGGACATTGGCAGCGTCTGCACCTCCCCCAGACAGTGACATCGTCTTTTTGCCGACACCAAGGGCAGTCAATGTTGTCAAGTCATTACAGTCTTGGATTCTTGCAGAAGATGATGGTGACGAAGAGGACGCCGATATGGACGAAGAGATTGAAAGTATCATGCTAAGCATATTTGTACACATTGCACCCATCCTTCAAGGCGTACTTGGCTCACATTGGCCATTTATGTTCGACGTGTTGGAAGGAGTGTTGGATAGAGTTTGTTGTGAAGACATCGGGAATAAGAATTCTGATGGCGATGAAGAAGGCCTTCGTCTTGTCGCTTTGGCGCGAGGACTTCGCCTGGTTGTTGTTTTAGAAGACCTCTCAAAGCGGAACAAAACTTTGATGGACGAGTGGAAAGATAGGCGAACGAATGTTTTCACAATGATCAAGGATTCGACCGTGCTCTTGTTGGGTCAGTGGTCTCAATTCGGTTTCAATACTCTGGCGGCTGAATAATTTGTGTAGACTACTCTGAGTCGCTTTCGGCTCCATTGTCGACCGTTCGCCACCTCATCTTAACTATTCTCCGAAATATCCCATCCAACCTGATAGACGAGGGCACACTACCCAAAATGGTCCACCTTCTTCAAGACTCTTCGACTCAAGTTCAGAAGACCGCGTATATCATTTTGCAGAAGGCCGCAAAGACCAGGACTGAACATTTTGTAATTGAGGCAGGTGTGGATACAGAAGACGTTGTGAAGCCCATCTTGCCCTCAGAGTTGGTGGACATTGTTATGCGAGATGTGTGGCTGGGAGATGGCGGTGAGGGCGAAGGACACGGAAGTTCAAACGTGTTTGCATATCTGTTAGGATGGATGTTGATCTTCGACTCTTTTGCGGATGCGGTTCGTCTTTGCTCCATCTGCGGAAAAAGGATCGAACAAACTGACAAATCCCAACAGTCTTTCAAAGTCAGATACGGCTATATTCAACAGCTTCGAGATATGAATGTCGTGGTCGAATATTTTATCCCTTTCTTGTTAAGGATGTTACAACTTGATCAAGGTGTCCCCTCGAAAGCATTTAAACTAGGCATCTGGGGTGTGAATGCTTTCTACATCAATTGTGAGCGCCTATTGTTAGCCTTTGAGCGCGCCATTGATCCATTTGTTACATCTTCCAGTATACGAACCAGGTCGACCTCACAGCTTGCCTGTGCTAACAGCTCATATTTATTACCGCGCGCTTTTGACCATCCCATCTCTCATCAATAGCTGGATATTGGATTGTAAAGACCGTCAGCTGACCAACGGGGTAACAACCTACACCTCTATGTACTTCTCTCCCGTTCTCGTCAAAGCAGAACTGGAGCACGTAAGGACACATGCTGTGGACGACAAGCTAGCAGACGAAAGCCTGAGCATCAAAGTCACTTCTACCAACCCTGGTGGCACTGGCGCGGCAGCTATCGCCTCAAAAACCAATGAAGTCATAGCGGCATACTCTGTTGACGAGCATCAACTCGAGATACGAATTCGCATCCCCAGCGATTGGCCCCTTCATAGAGCCGAAGTAAAGGACGTCAAACGAGTTGGCGTTGATGAAAACAAATGGCGAGCTTGGGTACTTGGTGTACAACAGACGATGTGGGCTCATGCAAGTTTCATTCTAGTTTCCCAGCCTAGATCAATCTAATTATTTGACTTTAGAATGGACGCATCATAGATGGATTAGAGCTCTTCAAGAAGAATGTGACACTCCACTTTGAGGGCCAAGTCGAATGTGCTATTTGCTATTCGTCAGTCGTTTTTATTTTGTAAAGAAACGAGACCGACTCATCACTCTTTCCTTGTAGCATCATTAGCGTCATGGATGGAAGCTTGCCCAAGAAACCCTGCAAGACGTGCAAAAACCGCTTTCATGCAAGTTGTTTATACAAGGTTCGTTGGCGGCACTCTAAACATGCACTCCACTTACTCTTGCTTTAGTGGTTCAACACCAGCCATTCTTCCAGTTGTCCTTTGTGTCGCTCGGATATCATATAAATCACTTCGCATCGCAACACCAGTGTAACGAAGTTGAATACTTTCATTGTACCAAATAATTTACTGCTCTTAGCTAGAGTGACTATGTATTGATTTTTCCATCTAACGAGGACACAATCCGTAAGTTGAGCAAATTTCTACAGGCCCCTGGTTATTCTTACTATGCGCATATGCTGGCAGCCAGGCTATTCGCTGATCGATTAATATTGATTCATGACCTCCCGAATTACGAGAACAAAGTTGAAAGATGAGGTTATTTCAAAGCCAGTCAACTACTGCCTGGTACTACTACCCAAGTTGGCAAGCAAACGGAGAGTGGTACTGGGATCCCATTTGCCGTCATTCCATCCAAACTCATCGGTTATCTTCTGCGCAGGGCTGAAGCTTCCGTGCCCGTTATTAAAGGCTACCCAAACTCCGTCATCGTAGAAACCTATAATATCGGCGCATCCATCACCGTTTAGGTCTGCCACAAACCTGGGGTGCTTGGGCAACGACCAGCGCTCAGCACCAAAATCAGTAAGAGCAAGCCTGGCGTCTTGGAAGGTCCCGTCGCCTCTGTTTAAAGCAACCCAGACGCCAGCGTCTCCAAATCCAATGATGTCGCCTCGTTTGTCACCAGTGAGATCTGCGACAAATCGAGGATGCTTGTCGACTGACCATGCCTGGGCCGTTCCAAAGTTGCTGATCACTTTCTTCGTTGGCCCAAATCGACCCCATCCGCTATTCCTTGATACATAAACACCATCATCACGGAATCCTATAATATCTGCTTTTCCGTCGCCATTGAGGTCGGCGAGGAGACGAGGATGCTGTTCAATCCTCCATCCAGCAGCGTACGAAAAGTCGTCGGAGACGGATTTCGCTGATGCAAACGTTCCATCGCCCTTATTCTCAGCGACGAAAACGTGTGACTCTCCGAAACCCACGATATCAAGCCGCCCGTTGCCCATGACGTTTGCAAGACATCGAAGGTGCCTCTCAATGCGCCATCTTGCATTGTAGCCAAACTCGGGTAAGACAATTTTCGCGTTTCTAAATGTGCCATCACCGTTATTTTGAGCAACGACGACTCCCTTTTCGCCAAATCCGAAGATGTCGCATCGTCCGGTATTTCGAATGTCTGCGGCGTAACGAATATGTCTCTCGACTCGCCAACCACCAGCGGTGTAAGCAAAATCCTTCAAGACCATGTTTTGAGGCCCAAAAGTATTATCGCCATTGTTGTAGGAAATCAAAACTCCAAATTCTCCGAAGCCGACGATATCAGCTCGTTGATTTCCGGTTATGTCAGCCATGAGGCGAGGATGTTTTTCGATGTGCCAACCTCCATTGTTGAGGCTGTAGTCTTCGATTACTGTGGTGGCTTTGAGGTCCACAGCATTACGCATGATAACGACGCCATTGAGGCCAAAACCAACAATGTCAGCAAAGCCTTGGCTTAGGATGAGAGCTATTGTCAAAAATTAGTTGGGTATCTCAGTAATAAACATAGCAAATCCATACTGGGCTGATCTTGAGTAAAGACCTGGCTTGTCATCGAAGGCGATGTTGGCGACCAGATAAATTTTGATGAAAGCGACCAGTCCAATGAAGATTGGCACGACCACCCAGGCCGAAAGATAAACTGGTGGAAGACAAGAAAGGATGTACAACATTTTCTGAAAAACGCTCAACACCTGACCCACACAACCAACTCGGATGCGATACACTGACATGTCTTCCGACCTCCCTGCGGTTGCGTGTGCCTGAATGAATGTCTTCAGCGACCGCCAAGTACCGATGGCCATAATAGGGAGTCCACCATGACAGTCGGGAGTAAGATTTTGATAGAGATCAACTACAGCGCTCTAGATCTGTCGGATCCCACCCTAATTTCGTGATTCGGCTTCCCAGAACCCTTCATCTGTAATGATCACAAACTTTGACAAGTACTTCCTATCCTTCTTTTCGAGTGTGCTGATACTATATGTCACAACGAACAAGAGCTCCAGGCGAGCAATGGGCGCTGCTAATTAGACAGACGATGACTGGCTCCTCTGAGTCCAGCGTGTGTACAGTGTCCTCCTCATCATCTTCCACAGCTCACACCAGACTACAAACACGATCGTCATTCCGCACACAATACCCCATTCCCAGGTGATACCACCCAGATAGAAGACGCGGCTATTGAACCCAGGAATATAGATGGCTACGCAAAGTCGAAGTTAGCGGCCTCAACAAGACATTCAAAGAACTCAAGCTCACGAATTACAACGCTCGCCATGCCGCCGATAACGGACCAAAAGAGTACCTGGTTAGCAAGTAAATCTTCCACGAAGCTCTGCCCTGGGGTCAAGGAGAACATTGACCGATCGACTGCATTATGCTGAGCATTTAAAATGAAAGAATATTTCAGGTACTCACATGACTTGAGCTCCAGCGCAAATATTAAGCTTGTGAAAATCAAGGTGGCAAAGGTGGTCGAGCGTGCGCGAAATACGGAGGTGCAGAGATCTGATTCGATATGGTTGCAATCGCGGCCTAAGAAGCCGTTTCCTTTACCATAGATTACGATCGCAAACTGAAAAGAAGGTGAAGGTAAATGACAAGATTAATAGACAAGAGCGTACGCTTGCGAGACTGGTGGCACCCATAACTATGCCATACGAGAGACAGTCGTAAATCAAAGGCCATGTAAAGGGTCCCTCCTTGACAGAATGGGGCGGTTTCAACATAAGGCCCACTTCGGGCTTCTCCAGACCTAACCCAAAGGCGGGAGGTGCGCTGGTAATCTGAAGTATATGTCAACCGAAACTCAAATGCGAAGCGGGAGTTGGAAATGACAGACCAAGTTGACCCACAAAACGGCGATCGGGCTGAGAGGAAAAACACTGGTTCCGTCTTCATCTCGAAAAATGAGTCCAATGACCAGCAATGCGACATCAGCCAGGTTGATGGACATCAAGTGGAGAATGAACCGCTGGATGTTTATGGCCAATCTCCGGCCCTCCCCGACAGCAACCACTATAGAGTTGAAGTTACTAGCCAACACTCGTTAACATACATAGATGAGGCAAAAGGAAAAAATATATACTCGTCCGTCAGAACTAGATCAGAGGCATCCTTGGCAACATCCGAGCCAGCCATGCCCATTGCAATACCTACAGGAGCGAGTTTAAGGGCTGGAGAGTCATTGACGCCATCGCCCGACATGGAGAGGTGTTTTCCACGGCGCTTGCCGGCTTGTATCATCCGGACTGACGATCGATTCATCAGTTCAAACAGACTATATCGACAGGGAAAAATCATACCTTTAGTTTCCGGTGCACAGCGAGCAATGACCAATGGTAAGGTTGGTAGGGCATCGATTTCTTCATCAGAAAGTTTGTCAAAATTGGCGGCCTATCCAAGAGTCACAATCTTTACAATGGCGACGGGACAAAATTCAGCCTACAGTCATGACGGCATTTGCTGGAGAGTCGGTTGTGATGATCTCCACACTCTCAGCTATCGCTCGTGCAGTGGTGATATGGTCTCCAGTCAACCTGTGAAAGAAGCACTGCTGTAAACCTATTTGTCGGTACTCTTGGGAAGCAAGCATACATATGGACAATAATCCCGGCCCGCTTGCATGACCTAACGGCTTCAAGGGTCTCTGGTCGAGGAGGATCGTATATCCCACAAAACCCCCGGAAGACAAGTTCCTGCTCTGCGTTGTGTCGTTCAATGGTTCCAATCTCAGTGATCTGTATAGATCGAGAAGCTAGTCCAATGACTCGAAGGCCTTGAGAGGCGAATTCCTCAGCCTTAGCTAAGAATATTTTCTTGAGCGATTCTGTCAAGAGCGAACTGGTGTTTGGGTCCTCTTCGGGTTTTGGGATGTATGAAGTTGAGGCGTCTAAGACACGTTCGATCTGAAGGGCCGTGAGTTTCTCCGGGTAATCATAGAGCAAAGTCGTACATACAGCACCTTTGGTAAAAACCATTCCTTCGCCACTTCGTTCTTTATCGGTGTATAATACCGTCATTCGTTTCAACTCGCTCGAAAATGGGAACTCTATTTTCAGCTCAAACCTCACCGATTCCTTGACGTCTTTCATTTTTTCTTGCATCTGAACATTTGCATCGCCGTTGTCATCCTTTTCAGATGCTACTTGAACGATAGGACCCAGTGCTGGTCGACCTGAACGCTCTTTCTCTAGCCCCAGTGAGTCGCCCGAGAGAGTACTGCGTCCGAGGTTAAGCTTCCTTGCAAATACTTGGAGTGCAACTTCCGTTGGGTCGCCAGTTGACTTCCATTCGCCTTTCAAGTTTTTGTGGACCCTGATCAAAGGTCAGTTCTTTGATTCGAGCAATACTGAGAAGCCAAAAAGAACTCACGTCGCGACATTGCACAAAGAAGCGATTCGAATGACGTGGGCAATCCCTTCCGGAATGTGGGTAGGGTCCAAGATACTTTGATCCAAGTCGCGTCGAACCATTCCGATAGGCTCTATCACGTTGCGAGTGACCTCCGCCGTGAACTCAACGAATGACTCAGGGTTGCCAGCCACTAAAAACTTGCGGACCGACATCTGTCCTGTTACCTCCTAATCAATACCACACATGTTGACCAGAACAAAAAAAAAACGTACCCAGCGTGAGTGTCCCCGTCTTATCACTACAAATATCCGTGACGCCTCCGAGATTCTCCAAAGCATCCAACTTCCTTACAATGACCTTGTTCTTTGCCATCCTCTTTGTTCCTACCGCCATAGTGAGTGTGAGCACGGCGACCAGGGATTCTGGGATAATTGCGATAGCGACTGCAATAGCATATAAAGCGACTTCACTTGAAATCCGCCAGCGAGCAACGGAGAATACGATGACGGCCAACAGGATAGCGACAAAAAAGAGGAAGAATGCGAGCTTCGTCAACCTGATGCGGAGTGGGGTGCCTGTAGTCAGACCACTAACGACAAACAGGATTAGCAAGATCCCATGTAAATCCAAAGCAAGAAGAAAAACGAACAGAAACTTGGCAATTTTATGACCGATTTTCTTTCGCCAAGGCAATGGGATGTCTTGTTCGGAGCTGGTAGTAGGTTTACCGCCTATGACAGTTGCTATTCGACCAATCTATGTTAAAGAGTTAGTACCTGTTCAATTAAGAGTCACAACAAAATCTTACTTGCGTGTTCATCCCGGTTCCGATGGTAATTCCAACCCCACGGCCTTTGGTAACAATGGTTGAAGCATAGCAAAGATTGAGGCGGTCACCAATGGGAAGGTCAATATCCTCTTCAGGATACGTCTCAACGTTCTTCGTAACTACATAGAGTTGTTAATATTCTTAAAAACTCGAATAAATTCCGACTTACCAGGCATTGATTCTCCGGTTAGTAGCTGTTCTGACACTTCAAGGTTGGAAACTGAGATTAATCGAAGCTGGGTGACAATCATGAGTCGGTGGAAATAGGTCTTTGCATCAGATGACCTACATCCGAAGGGATAACATCCCCTGTTTTCACCAGGACAGCGTCGCCTGAATGTAAGGGTAAGTTCGTCCTGAAGATGGCTCCTGAATGAAAGCATACCAGGTACGACATCTTTTGCTGGGATCACTGAGCTCTCTCCGTTCCGAATAACAGACGCAGAAGGAGAAGAGAGCTGGCGAAGAGAGTCCATAGTCTTTTCCGCTCGGTATTCTTGGAAACATCCCACTCTACGAAATAGATTTCAGTGGGGAAGAAATATTTGGTTTTAAGGAGTGCACCTACGTCGTATTGAGAATGATAACGGCAGCAATGACCGACCCTTCAACAAAATCTTGAACGCCGAAGCTTAAGGCCAAAGCCGCGAGTAGTACAATTGTCAGTGCATTGGCTAGTTGGATATCTGTCAGTGTAAATCACTGCCATTATATTCGCTCGAGACATACTAATCTGCCCAACCAGCACATTCCAAATCGACACTTGGTTATGTCCCTCTAAAAGGTTCTCACCTTCCGAGACAAGCCTCCTGGCAGCTTCGTTCGTGGACAACCCATCGCCCAGCGAGGTCCCAATCTCGGCTGCAATTTGATCTGGGGTAAGAGTATGCGCTCTCGGGCCAATAGAGGATAGATCAGAGTTCTGAGGAGACACAGACACTGAGATGGTGGTGTTTGTACGACTTCCAAGCCTGAGGTCTCGGTGTTCGTCTCTGAAAAAGTTGAAAGAAAACATGTTTGAGCAAAAAGAATAATCCACGATGTTATTCACCGGAAAGGAGCACCCCAGCAGTCCTTTTATACAAAATCTTAGCCAAAAAATGGCCAAGCCTGAAGAAAGTAATGCCGATGGACAAGGAATACCAAGGATTGAAGCGAGGTCGTCAAATGGCACTGCTCCAGACTGGGTGGTCAGAAAGGAGGTCCCAAGGTTTGAAAAAAGCTGATAATTTCATGTCAAACAACCTTAAGTTGTGTTAAGCTTGAGTAGTGAGGCCTAGTGAGGCTACATATCAGTTATACCAGTCCTAAACCAACGTTTACAGAGCTTGGTGCAGAGGTCTGAAAGAAAACGCCAATGTTCAAAATCAGCCACGTGGGAACTTCATGACGTAATGATTACTGCGCAATCTAATCTTTGACAACGTTGGCATCAGCCCAGAGAATCCCCAAATTCGAGGGTTGCTCGAGGTTTAAGCAAGTAAACTATCGCATGAATGTCTTTCCAGCGAAGATTAGCTTGTAATTTTTCTTTATCAATGGAAATAAAATCTCGGAAAGTACAGAGGCAGTAAGGTGATAGTCAAATTAAAGTGTGTATTTACGGGCTGACGAAGAAGCATCAAACCAATACTCCTCTTGGCGTTCAAAACGCACTGTATTACCAAGCCAACTAGCCAGTAATATGTACTTGGCCAACCAGAAGGTCCGTTGAGAAAATGCAAGGAGTGGGCCTCTTACGTAGTTTTGCCCCGTAAATTCCATGGTATGAATCGCACAGCTTGGCTCTTTCGTCAACCTAAGCGCAAATAGTCCATGGCTTTAAGTTTGCAAAGCGTGGCAAACCATCCAATGCCGCGATCGATCTGCTGAAGAAGAGGGATGCGAGCGTTTCCGCATTTCAAGTTCGATAGTTTGAATTTTGAAAGATGGCTCTTGGATGCAAGTCCTTGACAATGGTACGTAGACAAAGGAGTCAAAATCATAACACTCACAGAAATAACTCGATGATTCTTTTCAATGGTTGTAGGTCGACTTGTCTCTGAAAGCTGATGTTTCATGACATCCTTGGGTCGGTGAGTTGTAGCTGGAACTTGTTGAAGGAGACGTCATTGATAAGCCTGAGAAATCTGTTGTTCTTGCGCAACAAGAGTTTGAAGGATTTGGCTCCCACCTGGGGCGATATCTGGGCAGTCGCGTGAGTAATCCTAGGTGTATGACATTCGCCAGACCTGACCTAGATTCAAAAAGTAAAGGAGTTTTAAATCTGGCAGCTTGTATGATTATCGATAAGTACAATGTGCCTACCACTCGCGAGGACGTCGAGGCCGAAATTGTAGATCTAGAGCATTTGATAGCCTGGTTTTATAAAATTTTAGCATACATATCGGCTTCGGGCTTTCAAGCTTGAACCAAAGGTAGGTCAGCCGAAATGCAAACATGATCAAGTTGACACATAAAACCAGAATTATTTGCCTTCCGAGTAAAGACCTTGAAGCTTCATTTCGAACAACGAGCTCAATGACCAGTAAAGCGACCTCATCATAGGTTGATAGACGTGTAAGCTTACTCGTAGATGTTAGATGTTAAAAACAGTGATGCATGATGGCCGCCCCTTCCCCATTCAGAAGTTTCGAAGTGATAAGAGTAGAATCAAAAGTGCCGAACAACAGCTTACTTCAATGGCTTGCGCGCATGCGGGAAAGGAAGATTCCATACCACCCGTCTGTCATTGTCAGGACGGACGAATGTGGAGGAGCCATCCTTGGTTACTTCTACGCCAGCCATACACATTGCGATATTGACAAGGGTAAATGTAAGTCCTGCGGTCATTGGTACCATCGACTAGTATGAAGAGGTGGCCGCTCAAAGCATCGGTTGGTGAGTGTCTGAGTGATGGTGTGAAGATGGATTTCAGGTTTGGAGAGAAGAGATAACATATCCGAGTAGAAGAATCGAACCAATGTAAGCATGAGCTCAGAGAGTGATGCGACTGTGACTTGACTCACGCTATCTTGCCAGCTCCGTACTTGACAAGCAACAATAAAGCTCCACGTCTAGAACATTATCGAAGAACAGGACGTTTGACAGTGCCACAGCTATGCCGACCTGAGTACAGTCGCTGGTGATCATATTGCTGGAGATACGATTAGTCAACAAGAGCTACGGATGCGGCGTGCTTCAGCAGGCAAAGGCTGGTGGAAGCCGATGATATCATAGTGGAACGGGGCGTTCTTCCACAATTCTGATAAGCTTATTTGAGTGAAAAGGATAAAGCTCTCCGGGAAACAACTCAAGACTTTCGGAAAAAAGGTCACACCTTGCTCTCAGGCTCTCGCCAGCAACGCCCGAACAGAAGATCAATCTTAAAGAATGCGTGGGAATCCACAGTGGCTCGGATCACCAAGCTGGCCGGGTGCAGGGTCCGTTATTCCGAAAGGTATTTATTGCGGTGCCCTGAATCATTTTCTTGACCCAGCTCGTGTGCTGATCATGTCCTCAACCTACGCCCACTATCAAGGGCCCTCTTCCCTTCCTTCAGATTATGCTATTATTTCCGCCTTGAATGCTAACCGTGGCGACTTGGTGGACGACGACGAACGGGACGCTGATAGCTTAAGTGACTCTGAGGTCACTCACCTACCTGGGCAAACACGTCAAAGAAAGACACGCAGAAGCTCGCAAACTGCAAATGGGTACTATTATCGACCAACGAACCCCACCATTGGTGTGAGGAACGACATGCCAAGTTTCAACAGAGCAGTCTCAGAAACGACTCCACTGTTGAGCAACCCCCCTGTACCAAGGATTGAAGAAGAAGCGGATGCCTCCACAGTGTCTTCGGACCATCCGGTTTCACCGCTCAAAATTTTCTTCGATGAGCTATGTATACTCGTCAGATATGCATTCCCCATTTTTGGGTATGTTGCGTTTTCAGCCAGACGCGTTCAAACAGCTGACCTAACTCTTCCTACTATAGCACCCACATTCTTGAATATTCCCTTGTAGTCGTCTCAGTGGTCTCAATAGGTCACATTTCAACCACCGCACTGGCCGCCATCTCCCTGGGGTCTATGACGGCTAGCGTATCTGGCTTCAGCATCATCCAAGGGATGGTATCAGCATTGGATACGCTCCTTCCATCTGCCTGGACCTCTCCACAACCCCACTTGGTTGGACTTTGGTCCCAACGAATGAGTGAGTTCATGTCTTATTATAGATCCGATCTCCGCTGTGTTTCCTCCGATTTCATGCCCGTCTTCATGTTTGTTGACTGAACTATCACGCCTGCGTAGCCGTTGTGATGACTGTCTGCCTCATTGTGCGTCTCCATTCATCCTGTCGTGCCTTATGCCTTCTAATTATTTTATCCCCACGTTCTCCCTACCTCGCCCCGCATACAATCACTATAGCCAACATTCTTTATCTGGTTCAACGCAAAATCAATATTGCTATTCCTCAAACAAGAGCCAGAAGTCGCAAACTTAGCGGCGATCTATCTACGTTGGGTATCTCTCGGGTTACCAGGTATAGTGCTTCCGTTACCCTTTTTAGTCCGAAGAACCTCATGGCTAAATTTGATCCTATTCGTATTCGGCTTTCTATCATTAACTCCTCCTCTTAAAACCCACTTGCATCGTCGGGCGCGATTTAATTTTGTAGCGTATGCTTTTAATTGCATCAGCAGGTATGTTACTTCATTTATGTCAAAAACGTTGATCTCCATCTCATCTCACTTTCGTTATCCGATCAGGCGTTATTTTCAATCTCAAGGCCTGTTCGCTGTACCAACACGCATTGTCACTGTTGTCGCACCGATTAATGCCCTTTTGAATTGGCTGCTTGTCTGGGGGCCTGCACCTGTTCGGCTCGGGTTTATCGGCGCCCCAATTGCCACAGCTCTGTCCTTCAATTTGATCTCACTCTTGTCGATTCTCTATGGCATCTTCTATGCGCCGAAAACGGCATGGTACCCGCTCAGTATGAGGATGTTTACAAGCCTTGGAGTTCTTTTCCGACTTGGACTGAGTGGAGTGATTCAAACTGCCAGCGAGTGGTGGGCTTGGGAATTAGCTGCGTTAGCTGCTAGCTTGTGAGTCAAAGTTCGTCGTGTCTATTCGGAGTGTACTCATGAACGTCAAATGTTAGGCTAGGACCAACAGCTCTCGCCACTCAGTCTGTCGTCCTCGTCTCAGCTTCTACGATCTTCCAAGCTCCATTCGCTCTCAGTGTCGCCACTTCCGTTAGAATCGGCAATCTTCTCGGTCAAGCCAACGCTGCCCGCGCTAAGCTCGCATGCAACACCTCCATTCTCCTCTCCATTACTCTCGCTCTGTTTACATCATCGTTCTTTTTGGCGTTCAGGAATCAATGGGCTCTGATGTTCAACGATGATCCGGAAGTTGTGCGTCTCACTGCGTCCATTATGCCGTTGGTCGGACTCTTCCAAGTTTTCGATGGAGTTAGCGCTGTCACTGGTGGAATTCTAAGGTCGAGGGGCAAGCAATTCCTGGGAGCGATGCTCAATCTCTCAGCCTACTACATTTTCGGAATTCCTCTGGGAGTTTACTTGGCATTTGGGACTGGTACCGGCAGGGGGATGGGATTGCATGGTTTATGGCTTGGACTCACGTTCAGTCTTGTTTATTGTGCGCTTTTTGGGACGTGGTTCTGCGTTACGGCGGACTGGGATAAAGAAGTTACCAAGGTGCAGGACAGGTTGAAGGACGAGGGAGGCAAGAAGCGCCAGAGGGATTTGGTCTGAACTTTCTATTTTTAATTTGTGGATGTAATACATGGGCAGCTACCCTATCAGTCTTTAGACGCTCAACACACGAAATATAGCATACCATTGGAAGTTATCCTAATGTATTTATCATGAGTATCGACTGCGTCGTATGTGATAGAAAATCAACATGGATTCGGCATTCAATCAAGCTGCGTCTGGAGGTATTGCAGCATACTTCTACATACTGATAACCCACTCCCTTCGTCAGCCCAGAAAGCTTCAAAAGGATTGCACACTCAAGGACACTGATATTACCTAGTTTTAGTACTTGGCATGTGTCAAGGCCTCATCGATTTCGAGAAGCATCAATGCGACGTCACTGCGACGCTTTGTGAAATGATTATCGTAGACAGTGCCAAACACAGATAATCTACACTATTTATGTAACTTCGACCTCAACACTTTTTCTCTTTCCTCCATCCTTCCAACATATCCTTCCTCACCTGTTCCATGCTCTTCCTGTACGCAATCGTCGTGTTGTTGGGATCGCTCAGCTTCGGCAGATTATCGTCTGCCAGTGGTGGCCATGAACTAGGCGACGCATCCCCAACGTCGAATGGGTTGACTCCGCTGGCAGGGCAGACGTGTAGGGAACAGCGGCGCATCCAGCGAGGATTAGCGCGCAAAGCTCCTCTGTATTAGACTGTGATATCAATATGTAAGTTTGAATAATTTATGACAGTGATTGGAGCCGCGGAGAAGGACTTAAGAACGACTGCCTGTTCAACAAGCTCTTGAGAGCAAGCGACGGGGCTTTGGTTACTGTGCAGACCTCTTGGTCTTCACCAGAGTGGTAGGGTTTGACGCTGTGGGGATGGAATTACATTGCATCAGCAAATCCTGATTTTGGCTTGTAGTGAGCTGTAGTGGATGTCTATATATCGTGCAGCATGCTCACAAGGTACTGTAGCCTCATATAGTTCTACATAAATATTTGGGGTTGCTACAATACACTATGTAGTACGCTGCAGAAACTAGGTCAAATAATCACGGTACGGTCACAGGGTAGTCCCGCAGATAAAGACCAGTGTAAGTAGTCGATTTGAGGTAAATAGAGAATCTCTACAAACTGGGGGCCCTTATACACCTGTAGAACTAGGGCAAAGGGCTAAGTAGCTAAGGTCCATGATATTAAAGAGTACAGTAACGAATGGAGGCCGAAGGGGAGTTGGTATCCCCAAGGCCTCTGGGTGAAGATAAAAGAAATAAAAGATAATCAAATGGTCCGAAAATGAGAATAAACCATATTCACTACACAAGCCGAGACTTGATTGTCCATTGCAGTCTCATCCGTAACCGACTGTCTTCCCGCCATGAAGCACATTGTCCTCTATCCCATGCTTGACTGGGGTGAGTGCTTATTTACATTAATATTCAGGTCGTATGGGTAATGAGCTTATGGATTGTCACTATTCCAGGCCACATGAAACCTTTGTTCTCCCTAATCATACGCATGGCGGAAGCCCGAGAGGATGTCATTATGACCTTTCTCATTGACGAGAAGTTCGATAGGGTCATGGGCGAACTAGCCAAAATCTCCGATCAGAGACTGAAAACAATCGAAGACCGCATCCAGTGCGTAGTTTATTGTATATCGTTTCTATCTGCAGCATTTCTGACAAAATTGATGGTTTCCATTCCAATCTACATAGTGTCATTGATATGAGGGGAGCCTTAGGTTGCTCATCCCTCGACCCAGTGAAAATAGATCACTCTACCGGACTGTATCCAGCCTTCAAAGCGCTTTACCTCTCCAAACCTCTTACTTGCAAAACTTCCGGGAAGGTTATTAGCGGCCTACCCCGGCCCACGACCGCCATTATTGATGTAGGACTCTATCTTCCTTGACCGAGAAGGCGTTATATTTATTATAACTCCATAAATATTGCCTGATTAGATTTTAGGAATGTGCAATATGGATGTAATTCGCTCCATTGCGCCTTCGCGGGATGTCCGTATATTTTCGTGGGACTCGGGCCCACTCAGTGCGGCTATGAGGCTATACGGCCCCAAACAATTGGGAGGACACGAACTATGGAAGAGGATCAAACAAGAGGTTGCAGAAACTGGAGGCGATGTTTTGGGAGTTGGTGCAAAGGTTCGTCGCATTCTCATAAGATTCACGCCTTTATCATGACTTCTCTTGTTTATCAGCTGTACACGTCTACCACGGGAGAGATAGTTCACATGCCAGGCTTTCCTGCATGGTACGATTATCAATGGTTTACGCAAGATCAAAAGGTGGAGATGGGCATGCCTATGAGGGTGAGTGGTTGGAAATTCTTCGAAGCAGTTGATGGGGCATTGTCTTCGGCCACGTCTGTGTTGGAGGAGGGCTTGACGATTTCGATGAAAGAGTATATGAATGGCTTAGGGAAGCCTTTCTTCTGTGTTGGCTTTGCTGCTGCTACTACTCCATCCTCCGAGAGTGATCGGCCGAAGAATGAACTCGAACTGCGAGTAGACACCTTCCTCACAAAGATGGAAGAGAAATTTGGATCTGGCAGTGTCATCTATGTTTGTGGATTTCATTTACGACAAATCCACGCATCTTGACAATCTACCAATTCCTCAGATCGCGTTTGGAACAATCTGGTGGCCACTTGAACCACCGAAACTCTACGCGTTAATTGACGAATTGATCGCCAACCAAATACCCTTCATCTTTGCGCACTCCTCATACCGCGCTAATGTCTCCGAGGATGTTAGCGCTCGGATTTCGGCAGTAGAATTCGGACTGGCGCTTAATTGGGCGCCACAGGATCTGATTTTGCGTCATAGAGCGACGGGGTGGTTCGTCACCCATGGAGGGTGGAATAGTGTGCAAGAATCCTTGAGATACGGAGTCCCCCTGTGAGTCATTGTCTGGATTGGCGAAGTTCCTGCAGAATTTATCTATTTGATAGCATCGTTTGGCCCCTTGGCGCCGACCAGCCAATAAATGCTATACTGGTGACACTAGTCCACCGGGTCGGGTTCGAGCTTATGACGGTTCGAACGGGAGAGAAAGGTAGGATGAAGCCGTATACAATTAGTGAACAGTGCGATTGGGGGAAATTCACAGTTGAAGATTCACGAAACGAGGTCAACATGCTATTGGGGAAGATGAAATCAGAGGAGGGAAGGGAGGTTCGAAGAAATGTTGAGAGGATTAAGAGGGAAATTGCAGGACTATGGGCTGACGGGGGGGAGGCGAGAGGGGAGTTGGAGAAATTCTTTGTAGATTGTATCTATTCTCGAGACTGACATAGATTAGCACGAATGGACGTAGAGACGTTCGGATCATCAGAAGGTACCACGCCGCTCCCGTCGTTACCAACAACTTACACAAACCCATCCCCTGCCATCCCACCACTCGAGGAGAAACTCACAAACGCTTCCAACGCCCTCCAACACCCGAGATGACGACACCAACTGCGGCCCCTTAACACTAAGTACGAGACTACGACAATCATGGGCAGCATTTGCACCCCCTTCCTGGACCCCTTAACTCGTCCACCGCTAGTCATCTGTCAACGCAGAGTCGACACCCAGGACTTCTCAGCCAAGTATTCCCCCTCCTATCCCTCCTATGTCACCAACGAGTTCTTTGAAGAGCTCAATATTCTCCAGTTAATATTCCTTTCGAACTTCCTCGTCGTTCGTATTTCGCAGGATGATTCATGATGGAATAACTGAAATCGGGCGGTATCAAGCATTGGTTAGTTCTCCTTCCCCCCAGATTCTCGATGACGGCGATCCTTGGGTCGTTAGGGTAGATGGAATTTGTGCCAGTGCCTGGCCCTTTAGCTTTAATGCTTATCGTGTTCACTTACCAGTCACACTCCAGGATGAACGAAACTAATTCTTGCAAAATTTCGCGGTCACACTCGATGAACATAGTCCTCAGTCACGTTCTGCGCGGAATCAATTTCTTCTTCAACTCATAGTGATATGTAGAATGGATACATTTACATTGATGAAACAAGGATTACTTCTGAGAGAGATTAAGAAACGGCTATAATCCCATGGCTCTCCTTCCCATCGGGTTGGTTATGTCGTCCGCTTTCCCAATTCCGACCCAACCATCCTTGAGGTTTTGTGGGAAATCGGGAGGAGTACGGCCCTTTAAAAATGCTTCCTTCTGCTTCTCCACATATGCAATGTTTTGAGCCGTAGATGGAACAGCCGGGATAAACATCACTATTTAAAACGAAGGGATTGTCATTGATAGGTCGTCGTGCAGTAAAACCTAAGCAATTACCTGCTGAGGGACCTAAACCCTTATGATATTCTTCAACGGCATGAACGACATCTCCATGCCAGAATACCATATCTCCTGGGAACACTTTGGGAACAGACGTCATTGTGCGGTCTAGTTCTAGATGAGGATGAGTTGCTAGTGACATCCTTGGGCCACTGAAACCCCCCTTGGCATCAGGGAATATGCCAGGAAAGACAGATGTAACTAGATCTAAACAGGATCTTATCTTAGCACAATTGTCCAAAGATTACAAAATCAAAGCGCACCGAATTCCCAATTCTTTGCCTCGTAAAATCCTTCCGAACCAATGGATAATATAGGGCGGAAGAAAGGACGAAGCATGATGTAGGCGTCGCTGAGAAGGACATCTGGGAAAACTTGTAAAGTTCCCTCTCCGGGGGCGGTCTCACTATGATGAGTTTGAATTGAATGTCATTTCCATAGCCACGACACATACCTAACTGACATCCAGCCTTGGAATGTCCTGAAAACAGTCGACTGACCGACGATCGATCAGACGTCGTCAATGTATTACAAGGTTACACACCTGGTTAGGCCTCCCATAAAGCGAATGTTTAGATCTGACACGTCCTCCTATATCATACGCGTCAAACTTTTGCCAATTCCCAGAAAATATGGCAGAAAAGCATTGTCTAAAATTTGGTTCCTCCCAACGCTCAATAGAACCACCTGATGTATATTTGTCAACCACCCAATGGCGCAAGGAGCGTTCTAATGGAAACGAACCATCGAGATGTGGAGGGAAAGCTTTCCAGTGAGATCCTGGTTTTCTAATGCGGAACCGATCTGCATAAGTCAAGGGCGAGGAAAGATCGACATGCGTGGCTGCGTCTGCTTGATCTCCTTTGGCACAGTGGTACAGATTATTTAACCAGACGGATGCTGCCAGTACATTGGGATGTGCTCGCGCTAAAACTTGCGGTTTCGTCCAGCTTTTGAAGAATTCTTAGCTGTTGACCTCTAATTCCGGCTGAAAACGTTACACTCACTAAAGCATGAAAAATTGCTTGTCGTCTATAGGATTTCCTGAACAAAAATAAAAATACAACACCTTTGAGTACATGTGACGTGAAGACAAAATGTACTCAACCATCGACATCAGGGTTCACTGCAACAAATTCTTGAAGATCTTGCCTCCATTTGATGGCCTCTTCATCGGACACGACGTCTCGTATGACGATGCAGCCTCGTCGTTTGATTCTTTCGATCTCCTCTTCACTGAGCTTATCAAGATCCCGAAAGCTGACTTGGGGGATGTACTGTCCGAGTCGTCACTGATCAGCGATCGCACATGCACAAAGGCAAAACATTGGATCAACTTACATTCGTCCCTTCTTTAGCGATTTCCGCGTTCACCAATTTGAGCTGATCGATGACTTCTTTCCAGGTTCTGGTAACATTCTCTTCGAAAGACGGGTAGGATGCCGCGATCTCCCGCTTCAAATCGGCGAAGCGGGCTGGAAGAGTGTCTGATATGGTGCCGCTACTCATTATCTGGAAGAAGGATTGGCCCTGAAACCCGCTTTATGCTCCACTATTTATGTTACACCATTGTCCCATCGTTGGCATGTCCAGCCCAGTCACTTGGCCAGTCATATGTCCAGTCACATGTCCAATACATTGTCACCAATGTCACCATTGAGCCGAAATACGCAGCCTCCTACCCAGGCTGAGCTTCAGGAGAGGATGATATCTCAAAGGATGAGTTAGAAGATTTCGAGAATATGAGAATATGAGAGATGGGAAAGTTTATTTGATGGATCAGGCCGTAGTTATGCCGGCGAACTTTATTTTTTTCCTCTTGTAAACAAACCCGACTTCTCTTCCGCGCATCAGCGCTCGAAAAGATTAAATTAAACACGATAATGATGATCTCCGAGTCCAACCAATATTTTGCGCACACTGTCACTTTGCTTCAATGCTCTCACCTTCATAGAAGTTTCATCGTCCGACATTAACATGTGTCAATTTTGAAAAGGTACCCCAAACCCTGTATCAAGATTCGTGACCTGTATCGGATTAAGTGGTATCGCCCCTCCTCAGACTAAATAGCCTTAGGCTAGAACCCGGAATTTTACCCCAGCCTTTTCGTAGCATCTACACCCTAGTCAAAATGACATCCGATGTCAAAGGACACATCGTTGGAGTCTCACAGCCGACGTGGGGCAAGTGCTTTCACATTCAGCAACCTCTGTCTTCGACCAAAAACTCACTATTTCATCGTTCCTCTAGGCCATATTAAGCCGCTTTGTGCCCTGGTCGGAAGGTTGTTGCGCATTCGACGCATCCATGTAACTATTATCACGTCCGTAAACATCAGGCCCCAGGTTGTGGACGAGGTCGAGCGTCAATTTGGACTGGGGGAAGATAGCCTGAAGCAGCTTATACGGTGTGCATGAACAGTCCGAGCGAGATCTATTAACTGATAAGCAACCCATCTGATATTCGAAGGATCATTGGAATCCCTTCCTCGCCTAACCTGTCCCAATTCGGAATCACTGAATATCAAGAAGCCATTGTGGAGACATACAAAAATTTGGCTGCTGGCAGACCTGTCAAACCGACACCCGACAGCGAGATAATTTACAGTGCCATCCCAGCTCCAAACCTCGTTATTCTGGAGGTAAGTCTTGAGCAATCTCGTAACATGGGGCGCCTGGCTGATCGCGACTCGGACAGTTTTTCTACTTCCAAGTTATGAAAGGCATTCGTAACATCAGCGGAAAAAATGTTCCCGTCTATGCCTGGCAGGGGGGTTCTGCAACTGCCATCCTGCGCTCCTTTGGACCAGAGAAATTTGGTGGCACCGGCGACTTGGTGGCAAAGATCGAGGGGATCAAGGCAGACACTGAGGAGGAGCGTATCAAGGAGATGAATAAAGTGAAACTTTTAATTGTGTCGATCAATGGCCCGGGGCTGATGTATAATATTTTATCAGTTAGTCCGTGAACCTACCAATGGTGACATCATTCAGGTCCCTGGTCTTCCGGAGATGTTTGACCACGAATTCATCCCACAACGGGTAATAATTCTCGCTATTCTTCTAAGATTGAAAATAACGATCGATTTAGGGAAGGAAAAGTCCTAGTAAGGAATTCTTAGAACTTCTCGCGTGCGCCTTTAGGTTTGTCTACTCCATGGACGATAAGAGGTGCTCGATTTGACATACCATGTTACCTTCAGATTATTCCAAGAGTCCGATGGTGTTGTGATGGCCACGAGCTCGCTCTATGAGGGCGGATGTCTCGACAGTTGGCGGGAGTGGTTCGGGCCAAGGCCTGTGTTCAACGTCGGTGCTCTGAGCCCTCCGGCGTCCGCAGAAGAAATGACGAAGGTGAAAAAAACGCCGATCGGAACCGAGATTGTAAAGTTCTTGGATAACATGTTGAATCATCACGGGCGGTATTCGGTCATCTATGTAAGCCTTTGCGTTGTTTGGATCGAAAATGTGTGAACTCATTTACGCCTTGAAGATCTCGTTTGGATCGCTCGCGTGGCCCACGGAGAATGAGCAAGTTCTGGCTGTTCTGACGGAGCTGTTGGATCAAGGCATCCCTTTCGTAAGTGGAATCATTGGCATGGAATTAAATATTCTAAGACAACGCAGATCCTCAGCCGCGCATCTCAGTTTGCAATTATTCCAGAAGACATGCTAAAGAAGATGGAAGCATCTGAAACTGCGTATCACGCGAAATGGATACCGCAGGACGTCGTCCTTCAGCACAGTGTAGGTGTACCACTCATCCCTCGGCTTTGAGACTGCAAGTTTGATCTTTGTTGATTCAGGCTATCGGATGGTACCTGACGCACTGTGGTCATAACTCTGTCATGGAAGCACTCACTGCCGGGGTTCCTCTGTACGCACCCTAGAGTTAGCATTCGCACTCCGTGGAAGCTGACAATGCGCTGACAGAATAGGCTGGCCATTACTGGCTGATCACCCTGTCAACGCTGTGCTCGTCGCTTGGATACACGGCGTGGGTTACGAGCTATTCGAAGGACGGTCAGGACACGGCCTCAAGCCAATATGCCGTCTGGGGGGGAAGAAACCTGAGGGCACAACGGATGCGTTGAAGGAAGAGATCCGGGTGGTGATGGAGAGCGCGCGAAGCCACGATGGGGAAGTGAAGCGCTCAAAGGCACAGTGGTTCGCGAAACAATTTGCGGCTGCCTCGGAGCCGGGAGGTATACATTACGAGGAGGTCAGGAAGATACTGGCCGTTATTTCATGAACAATGTAAACCTGGAGAAAAGATACCATTACACTCATTGTCGTCACGAAATCTCACTCATACTAGTGCTAAAAGATCCGCCACTCTGCATTCAATGGCACCCTCTTACACCCTACCAACAGGCTGCTTCATGTGCTCCAAGGAATAATCAACGACTTCGTTTCTTCCTGTGTCGTAGGTTTAATACTTCACAGTCTTAACATAGATAACACATGTGTAGAGGCAGTGGGCTATTCTTCTGATGCTCTCGTCCCATATCGTCCCTTCTCAAGTGAGGTCCAATAATTTGAGATCTTTTATTGATGTATTTTGAATAATGTAACATAATATTTATTGTAGATATGCAGAGTTGTTTGAGTTGAATAAAGTAAGTTATTAGCAAC